>CAUDMG010003662.1:887500-1132500 GCA_958450375.1 Homarus gammarus | reverse complement strand
GTCAGTTAAAAACGATGTTCTCATGTATCTAGTTAACCCCTTGATTGCGATAATTTAACCCCTTGAGATTAACCCCTTGAGTACGATGACAACACTTCGAGTACGATAATTTAACGGTTTTAATCGATTAGAGTAAGATAATTTAACCACTTGAGTACGATACTGCATCCCCTTGAGATGGTGGGAGGGAAACTAAAGGAGGACAATTTAATCTACGAACCTTTAAGATTTTGGGCGTCTGATATACTGTCAGGTAGACGCCTCCTGAATAGTGTGATGGAGGTATTGATGAGGAGAAGATGCCCCGGGAGACCTGTGTCAGAGGCAGGAGAAGAAAGGGTACGAGGCGGACGAGGAGGAAGGGAATTGATTGGAAGATGAGAAAGAGAACTTGGACGGGAAGGAGAAGGAAGAGAGAAGAAGTGGATAAAAGTCAGGAAAGAGCGGTGAAGATAACGACGAGGAGGAAGAATGATGATAAAAGTAAGAATTTTTTGTTTAAAGTAAGATGAAAAAGAGTTTCAAGGAAGCAACGACTATATTATACAGTACCGCAACCCATCATACCAGGAACTTTGATCTAGACCTTTGAGATACAGTTCTTCAAAATTAGACTCGATTCATTCGTTACCTGTATCTAACTCACCTGTCGAATTTGACCAAAATATGAATATCCTCATTTTTACTTTTAGATATTTTGCCAAAAGTGATTTATTGACCCAAATTCAATGGCGTCTCCCTTTACCAAAAACATGTCAAGATTATGTAATATTTTGCTAATACTATTAACTCTGGCTTTAATTAAATGAGAAATCTTACAAAGTGATTTATCAAAAACAACGAGACGTTACTCCAAGGGATTGAGTGTTGTGTCTTCACTGCCAGTAATAGAAGCCAGGAGGTCGGGAGGTATAAATAGAAGCCTTTACGGTCTGAAATTCAAAGAGATGTGGAGGTCTGGGCTCGTCTAGGATTGTCTGGGCTCATCTAGTTTGTCTGGGCTCATCTATATTTGTATAGGCTCGTTTGGGCTCTTCTAGGTTTGCGTGGGTTCATCTAGGTTTGCGTGGGTTCGTCTCCGCTCATCTGGGTTTGTGTGGGCTCGTCCAGACTCGTCCTCACACAGTATGCACTGGCTCATGTATTATTCAACACGCTGTTCACCTCCCCGACACTCCTACCACTTAATTAACACAGACAGCTGAGTGTGGTGTAGTAATATAATATATAAAGAAAATCTTCCCCTATTAAAATCTTAAATTTCTTACAGCTAATTTTTTATTCCAGTACATTTCGAGTTTCGTTACGGATGAAATTGATTTTTTTGGAGGAGTAAGAATCTAATTTTTGGGGAGGGGGTAAATTCATTTGTTTTTGGCCAGTAAAATTAGGATATTTTCCATAGCTTTTTGAGTGTTTATATTTATTGTATAATTTTATTTTCTTTATTTTATGTTATATATATATATATATATATATATATATATATATATATATATATATATATATATATATATATATATAATTTTTTTTTAGTAATTTCTTCACATTATTTCTCCATTATATTTATTTTCATTGCATCGATACTTACACGACTGGTACACTGTAGTTCCATTGTCACTGTCAAATAACGTTTCAATTGACACCATAGCACCAGCACCGTACCATTGTCACCACAGCTTCACTATAATTCTCATCACAATCACACTACCATTGTCATCACAGTCACACTACCATTGTTATCACAGTCACATTACTAATGTCATCACAATAACACTACCAATGTCATCACCGTCACACTACCACTGTCATAACAGTCACACTACCATTCTCATCACAGTCACACTACCAATGTCATCACAGTCACACTACCATTGTTATCACAGTCACATTACCAATGTCATCACAGTCACACTACCATTCTCATCACAGTCACACTACCAATGTCATCACAGTCACACTACCATTGTTATCACAGTCACATTACCAATGTCATCACAGTCACACTACCAATGCCATCACAGTCACACTACCAATGTCATCACAGTCACACTACCATTGTCATCACAGTCACACTACCATTCTCATCACAGTCACACTACCAATGTCATCACAGTCACACTACCATTGTCATCACAGTCACACTACCATTCTCATCACAGTCACACTACCCATGTCATCACAGTCACACTACCATTGTTATCACAGTCACATTACCAATGTCATCACAGTCACACTACCATTGTTATCACAGCCACATTAACAATGTCATCACAGTCACACTACCAATGTCACCACAGTCACACTACCATTGTTATCACAGTCACACTACCAATGTCATCACAGTCACACTACCATTGTTAGCACAGTCACACTACCAATGTCATCACAGTCACACTACCAATGTCATCACAGTCACACTACCATTGTTATCACAGTCACATTACCAATGTCATCACAGTCACACTACCATTGTTATCACAGTTACACTACCAATGTCATCACACAAATGTCATCACAGTCACACTTCTAATGTCATCACAGTCACACTACCAATGTCATCACAGTCACACTACCAATGTCATCACAGTCACACTACCAATGTCATCACACAAATGTCATCACAGTCACACTTCTAATGTCATCACAGTCACACAACCATTCTTATCACAGTCACACTACCATTGTTATCACAGTCACACTATCAATGTCATCACAGTCACACTACCATTGTCATCACAGTCACATTACCAATGTCATTACAGTCACACCACCATTGTCATCACAGTCACACTACCAATGTCATTACAGTCACACCACCATTGTCATCACAGTCACACAACCAATGTCATTACAGTCACACTGCCATTGTTATCACAGTCGCACTACCAATGTCATCACAGTCACACTACCAATGTCATCACAGTCACACTACCATTGTTATCACAGTCGCACTACCAATGTCATCACAGTCACACTAACCAATGTCATTACAGTCACACCACCATTGTCATCACAGTCACGCTACCAATGTCATTACAGTCACACTGCCATTGTCATCACAGTCACACTACCAATATCATCACAGTCACACTACCAATGTCGTCACAGTCACACTACCATTGTTATCACAGTCGCACTACCATTGTCATCACAGTCACACTACCATTGTCATCACAGTCACATTACCATTGTCATAACAGTCACACTACCAATGTCATCACAGTCACACTACCAATGTCATCACAGTCACACTACCATTGTTATCACAGTCACATTACCAATGTCATCACAGTCACACTACCAATGCCATCACAGTCACACTACCAATGTCATCACAGTCACACTACCATTGTTATCACAGTCACATTACCAATGTCATCACAGTCACACTACCATTGTTATCACAGCCACATTAACAATGTCATCACAGTCACACTACCAATGTCACCACAGTCACACTACCATTGTTATCACAGTCACACTACCAATGTCATCACAGTCACACTACCATTGTTAGCACAGTCACACTACCAATGTCATCACAGTCACACTACCAATGTCATCACAGTCACACTACCATTGTTATCACAGTCACATTACCAATGTCATCACAGTCACACTACCATTGTTATCACAGTCACACTACCAATGTCATCACACAAATGTCATCACAGTCACACTTCTAATGTCATCACAGTCACACTACCAATGTCATCACAGTCACACTACCAATGTCATCACAGTCACACTACCAATGTCATCACACAAATGTCATCACAGTCACACTTCTAATGTCATCACAGTCACACAACCATTCTCATCACAGTCACACTACCATTGTTATCACAGTCACACTATCAATGTCATCACAGTCACACTACCATTGTCATCACAGTCACATTACCAATGTCATTACAGTCACACCACCATTGTCATCACAGTCACACTACCAATGTCATTACAGTCACACCACCATTGTCATCACAGTCACACAACCAATGTCATTACAGTCACACTGCCATTGTTATCACAGTCGCACTACCAATGTCATCACAGTCACACTACCAATGTCATCACAGTCACACTACCATTGTTATCACAGTCGCACTACCAATGTCATCACAGTCACACTAACCAATGTCATTACAGTCACACCACCATTGTCATCACAGTCACGCTACCAATATCATTACAGTCACACTACCATTGTTATCACAGTCACACTACCATTGTTATCACAGTCACACTACCATTGTTATCACAGTCGCACTACCAATGTCATCACAGTCACACTACCATTGTTATCACAGTCACACTATCAATGTCATCACAGTCACACTACCATTGTCATCACAGTCACATTACCAATGTCATTACAGTCACACCACCATTGTCATCACAGTCACACTACCAATGTCATTACAGTCACACTACCAATGTCATCACAGTCACACTACCAATATCATCACAGTCACACTACCAATGTCATCACAGTCACACTACCATTGTTATCACAGTCGCACTACCATTGTCATCACAGTCACACTACCATTGTCATCACAGTCACATTACCATTGTCATCACAGTCACAGTACCAATGTCATCACAGTCGCAGTACCCATGTTATCACAGTCACACTACCATTGTCATCACAGTCACACTACCATTGTCATCACAGTCACATTACCATTGTCATAACAGTCACATTACCAATGTCATCACAGTCACACTACCAATGTCATCACAGTCACACTACCAATGTCATCACAGTCACACTACCAATGTCATCACAGTCACACTACCATTGTTATCACAGTCACACTACCAATGTCATCACAGTCACACTACCAATGTCATCAGAGTCACACTACCATTGTCATCACAGTCACACTACCATTGTCATCACAGTCACAGTACCATTGTCATCACAGTCACACTACCATTGTCATCACAGTCACACTACCAATGTCATCACAGTCACACTACCATTGTCATCACAGTCACAGTACCAATGTCATCACAGTCGCAGTACCAATGTTATCACAGTCACACTACCATTGTCATCACAGTCACACTACCATTGTCATCACAGTCACAGTACCAATGTCATCACAGTCGCAGTACCAATGTTATCACAGTCACACTACCATTGTCATCACAGTCACAGTACCAATGTCATCACATTCGCAGTACCAATGTCATCACAGTCACACTACCATTGGTATCACAGTCACACTACCAATGTCATCACAGTCATACTACCAATGTCATCACAGTCACACCACCATTGTCATCACAATCACATTACCATTGTTATCACAGTCACATTACCAATGTCATCACAGTCACACTACCAATGTCATCACAGTCACACTACCAATGTCATCACAGTCACACTCCCATTGTCATCACAGTCACACTACCAATGTCATCACAGTCACACTACCAATGTCATCACAGCCACACTACCAATGTCATCACAGTCACACTACCACTGTCATGACAGTCACACTACCATTCTCATCACAGTCACACTACCATTGTTATCCCAGTCACGCTACCATTCTCATCACAGTCACGCTACCATTCTCATCACAGTCACACTACCATTGTCATCACAGTCACACTACCATTCTCATCACAGTCACACTACCATTCTCATCACAGTCACACTACCATTCTCATCACAGTCACACTACCATTCTCATCACAGTCACGCTACCATTGTCACAAAACGCATCAGGTCGAGAGAAGGACTGAGACAAAAAATAATGGAGAGAAGCTCGAAGGCTTTACTGCCGACTCTCACAGAATCTGGTAAAATGTTCCCTTGGATGCTGAGAGACGAGCTAAAGCTTCCCTTGTTCCATGATCTCTCTCTCTCTCTCTCTCTCTCTCGCTCTCTCTCTCTCTGTAATGGCGTGGTCATACCCAGGGATAAAGTTGCTCTTTAATGTGGCAAATGCAGCGTAAGGTTTGCTCCTACTCGTTCAATGGCGCCCCACCATGCTCCTTTAAGTACTCTCTTCATTGTTAAGAAATATTTTTACACAAACTTACGATCCATTTCCCAAAATACTTTATATTTTGTACAACATTCTTTGGAAATTTAGGATAGATTGATTTTCTTTCTGTAGTTTATAGGTACAGCAAAAGTGTCATATGTATATTTATTCATTGAAACTTTTATATAATATTAATCCAATAAAAGTTTTTCTATTTTTTTATAATTCAACAAAACTTTCATTATATTTTGTAATTTGTTTAAACCTTTGTAAATTTTATTTTAATTTCAGATTCTAGATTTTGTAGATATTTTTACTAAAGTTTACTTATTTTTCATGTTCCTTTTAAGTTTAATTACCTATAGTTTCCGTAATATACTCTACGTGTTTTACCTTGAGATATAAATACAGGGCGTCTCGGAAAAATGAACACACACTACCTTAAAGATTTTCGTGGATATCGCGTGAATGTTTATATTAAAACAACACTACTGTCCTCCTCACTTGTTGATGGTGTAGGGACGATCTCTAAAGCATTGTGTACAGTATAATTTTTTAGACACACTGTATGTATTAGGATTATAGAGAGTAAAGATGATAATGATTGGTTATGTTAGAAAATATCGTAAACGAGAAGTAATGTGATTATAGACTGCAGAGAAAATGTGGATTTACTCCCCCGGAGAATTTGAGCGCAAACTGTGTCATGTTTGATGAGACATTACTGAAGGGAGGGAGGCAATGTGGTAGGGGGAGGAGGGAAGAAAAGAGGGAAGGAAGGAGGAAAAATGGAGAGAAGGAAGGCGAGTACAAAGGAAGCAGGGTGTAAAGGAAGTAGGGAAGGAGGAGGATATTAGAGAGGGAAGAAAAGGGGAATAAAAATAGAAGGAATTATAAGAAGACATGGTCAATCCGGGCTCAAGATTCATGAACACATTCCCACTACGTATTGTTTCAGTTCCTCCTCATCGCTAAACGTTGGCCCGGGGCGTGACTAAGGAGGGCCATAACTCGTGTATGGCCTAAATCCTGCGTTAAAGCCCAGCCATTTAGGAGACGTTTAACTCTTAACAAACCAACGTCTGTCACGCCGCCGAAACTCTTATGTGGCCGATCTCCTCCAGCAGACTCGCCTAGGCACCCCCCCCCCCAGAATTTCCCCCGAGATTTCCTCCAACAGCCCCCCAGGACTTTCTCCAGCAGCCCCCAGGACTTCCCCCAGCAGACCCTCCAGGACTTCCCCCAACAGCCTCCCAGGACCCCCAGCAGACCCTCAGGACATTTCCCAGCAGCCCCTAGGATTTCCCCCAGCAGCCCCTAGGACTTCCCCCAGCAGCCCCTAGGACTTCCCTCAGCAGCCCCTAGGACTTCCCCCAGCACCTCCTCCAGCAACCCCCCAATATCTCTTCAAGACCACCCAGGACCCTCTAGTACCCCTGCAGGATCTCACATAACTACCCCACCAGGATCCTTCTGTGCCTCCTGCATGGACTAGGATCACAGTGGTTGCCTGTTCGTGGAGACATGGAAGTCCTCGAGTTCAGAAGACATCTCCAGTATCAAGAGAGTGTCCCTAAGGTCCCCCTTCGTCAATAGCTTTTCCCCAAGGTCTAGGGAGAGTCCCCAGGATTCAGAGGGTTCGCAGGATTCATGAGCGTCCCCAGGATACAGGGAACCGCTCCAGGGTCCAAGGAGTGTCCCCAGCGTACCCCAGAAACATTAATATGCGATGGACTGATTTAGAACTGAGCAATGAAGGGATGCGATGCGGAGACTCGGATATATGCACGTAATTATATCCATATCAGCATATCAGTATACCCCACAGAAACCTGAACCAAACTGATTTACAGAATAATACCTCTGTTAACTCTGTGTGTGCATGTATATCATGTGTATTTTGCGTGGAGAGTGTCTGTCTGCCATAACTCAGATTAATATTATCTGGGTGGGGAAGTTAACTGTGGGATGCTATAAATAATGGTGACACCTAAATTGCGAAAAGAAAGATGAATGAGCTGGAACAAGAAGAAGAGGCCTTTGATAAACTGTGTGGCAAGACAGATAGGAAGAAAGACGAGATAAAGGACTAATAACTCCCAGGGTACGAAGAGAAGTTGAAGAAATTATAGATATATTAGAAAATAACACAAAGAAGAAGAAAAAACATGATAAATGAACCGGTTTTAATAGTGAACTGATAACGTAATAAAATAACGACGAATGTCACATGAAGAAGGATGTAAAATACAATAATTGATGAATATGGAGGCAACCAGAAGGCAACAAGAAAAAGAACAAACAACAATGAATATATCATCAAGAGCTTTTTAAGAATGAGTCTAGGGTACGTTCGCTCCGACTGGGAAGAAAGTTCTTTCATGGTGCGAGTCAGTCGGTTAGTTAGTCAAGATTGATATTCATAGACCTGGACTAACGCATGATCTTGACTTTTGACCGCAGTACTTTGAAATTAAAACCAGTTCCTCATTGGCTAAGTTTCAATAAGTTCGGTCAACCTGTTTTTGAGATGTTGTGTATATGTTCACCTAGAAAGACAAGTATACATGCACACAGACAGATACAATATAAACTCCAATACTAAGCTCCCCTACATAAAAGGTTAATAACAAACACAATAATAAAATAATAAAAAGTGACTCTTATGATAAACGAATAGATGAACAGGGGATCAAGACTGTTATGAAGAAATCCTTGATAAAGATAGAAATGTAAAGAAAGGAAACTAGAAAAATGGCCAAGAAACATCAAAGAGAAGAAAGGAAAGCTGATAAACATCTGGACAACAAAGAAAAGACATAAACATAAACAAACGACACACACACACACACACACACACACACACACACACACACACACACGTACACACACACACACACACACACACACACACACACACACACACACGTACACACTACTACTACTAATACTACTACTTTGCTGTCACTCGGAAGAGAATATGACTATCATCTCATCCAGCAATGATACAATGATATGAGTTATTAAGGATGTCACCTTCGTTGGTGAGCGCTGAGGTGACTCGAGAGGTCGATGCAGGACCGAAATGGTCGTCCACAGATGTTGCACATGTGGAGGTCTACATCTTGTGAGGGAGGGGCGACAGCAGTGTTTCCGGCACTGGCGCTTATCTGCCTCGGTATGCAATCGGGTTAAATTGAAAGTATTGACACCTTCTCGCGTGGTGCTTCTCCAAGCGTCACGGTGTGGAGTGATCGTCTTCTAGGTGACGGGGTCGAATTGGCACTTTTTCAGGTTTGTCTTAAGACTATCTATGTACCTTTTCCGTTGCCCGCCAGCGTTACGTTTATCATTTGTTAGGTGACTGTAAAGTAGCTGCTTTGGCATTATACTGTCGTTCATGCGAGTAACCTGGCCAGTCCAACCTAGTTGTTCATGAATAATTGTTGCCTCGTTGCTCCAAGGTGGTTTCAGCGAGAATACTGGCATTTTTTATCTTATCGTCCCAGCGATGCACATCTGATCCGATGTTGAATCTCTTCATCGACGTCTGCGGTGGTGGACAGGTGGGAGCCAAGATACTGATAGAAAGAAACATTAGAGAGGGTAGTACCGTTCACCTGGATGGCTGGTGGAGATTTGGTTGAACCAGCACTAGGCTGAAAGAGAATC
This sequence comes from Homarus gammarus, assembly GCA_958450375.1. NCBI lineage: Eukaryota > Metazoa > Arthropoda > Malacostraca > Decapoda > Nephropidae > Homarus > Homarus gammarus. The sequence goes on along the minus strand of CAUDMG010003662.1, from coordinate 1,122,820 downwards.
TGAGTCTTACGTACATTCACCTCAAGGCCGAAGTGTGTATACGCATCTGCATAGGTGTTCATGATCTTCTGTAGGTCGCGTTCAATGTGAGCGACAAGGGTGAGTTCCTCTGTATACTGAAGTTCAATGATGAAAGCGGCCGGCACCTTATGTTAAAATGTCCCTTCATCCGGCAATGGATGTCCACCTCGCCGGCTAAATTAACCTCCACTTATATAAGGAAGAACTCAGACTGGGTGCCATTGTGCAAGGCACTACCGTTCATGGCATCGTGGAGTTGCCTCATATTGGCAATGGATTTTGGTGAGCAACCAAACGACTGAGGGTTCGTCAGAGCGCTTCCTTGTTGATCAAGACGAAGGCCTTAGTAAGGTCGAGGAAGGCCATGTACAAGTCACGACACTGTTCTCTGCACTTTTTCTGTATTTGGCAGCAAAGATCATGTCAGTCTATTTAGGAGGACTCGGACGATAATCTTGTCAGCTATGAATAGCGAGATCCCGCGGTAGTTGCCACAGTTTGACCGGTCTCCCTTGTTCTTATAAATATTGATGATGGAGGCTGGTAAACAGAGGTCCTCCTGCTTTATACACCTCGGCTAGTATTCCATCAGGACCTGTGGGTTTGTTATTTTTCATCTGCTTGATGGCAGTATATACCTCATCCAGGGATGGATGAAAACTGAGGTGGGTTAGCACTGGGTGCTAAGGGACCTGCTGGGTAGTCAGGACATCAACATCGGTGTTTCAGTTGACCAGCGAATGATCATGCAGTTTCCAGAGCTGACGGATGCCCTGTTGGTCTTTAATTAGGGAATTACTGTCGAATGGGCGGAGGGGAGCCGCGCCAATAGTAGCTCGGCCATAAATTGCTTAAGTGGAATTGAAAAATTCACATAACTTGTGTTGATCCGCAAATTTTTGCGTCCACGTGATTTATTTTTCAACCATGCGTTCTTTCGATTGCGAAGTTCGCGCTAGTCCGCCGCTTTCTTCTGACTTAAGGTGTGAGTTTTGGTCCGAGACTTAGAGTTGTTCTGCCAGTCAGGTAAAGCAGCACGTTTTCCATTGACGACCACGCCGATTTCCTGGTTATTTTCATCAACCCAATCCTGGTGTTTTCTTTCGATCTGGCCGAGGGTTTCGGTGCAGGCTTTTGTGATGACAGCATCGAGGATACCTCATTCTGCAGTAGGAGAAAGGTTGTTTGTTGTTGGGTTGTTTATCAGCCCATTGTCGAGCTGTTATCTGAAAACATGTTCTACCGTTTGATCCTCCTGTTGCTTGGCCTCTTCTTGAGGTTTGTTGCCTTCGCTATTTTGGGGCGGCGTGAAGGGAGAGTTTAGCATTGACGAGTCGATGATTTGTGTCACAGTGGGTGATGTGGACATCTCGGCGATCTCTTTCTTTGACAATGATGTAGTCAATGAGATGCCAATGTTTGGATCGTGGGTGTTGCCAAAAACCCTTGTACTTGTCGGCCTGCTTAAACAAGGTGGAGGTGAAAGTAAGGTTGTGTTCAGCATACTTGCTGAGGAGGAGTAGGCTGCTGGGATTACACTTGCCTACTCCATGGATCCTTGACATAAGTAAACATCTCTGCTAACTCTGGCATTGAAGTCACAGAGGAACACGACGACCTTATCTCTTCTGAGGATGGCGGTTAGCACTATGTCAAGGTTTGCGTAAAAGGCCTCCTTGATGTCATCCTTATATCCAGTGTTGGGGCGTATGCACTGATGAAGAAGGCATGGCATAAGTAAATCAGATGGACTCGAAACGTCATGAGGCGTTCATTAACCCAAACATGCATTTCATTTAGCCTATGTACAGTAGAATGGATTAGCGTATGACAAAGCCAATTCCATAAATTTTGTTTCTCTTCGCAGCAGCCTTACCCTTGCAGAAGAAGGTATAGCCGGATCCCCGTTCTGTGAGTCAAGCCTCGTCTGGGAGCCGGGACTCAACGATGGCTGCTATGTCGATGTTATACCGCCACAAGAGCGGCTCCTCTTTCAGGACGCTCATTTGTGCCAATATCCAGAAGTGTCCTTACGTTCTCTTCAACAACCATAAAAGGTTGTATAGTTTGTTTTTGCTTTGACCTGTGATTGTGTTTTCAACTGCATTAGGATGACCTTACTGAGTGTGGTTTCCCAGTCAGGTGGGTTTTTTGGCAGGACATGTTTAGGGCACCTTTTCTACCCCTCTCCCCGTGTGGGGCGAGCAGAGTGGCTCCTGGGAACGGCTCTTCAATCGCACAGACAGGAGTGGATTGCACTGCTGCCTAGATCCCAGTTCATACACGACCATCTTATCTATGCCGCCCATGTGCAGAGTTGTGACTAGAGATTCCCAGTAGTCTTTTCTGCTTGTCCCAGTCGCTATTCGTCTGACGCCAGAAGACTTTTGGGGATTTAGGGGTTATGCTGATGATGATGATGAATATATGATGAACAGTGGCTGCACATGAGTTGATTTATCTGGTAAGGCAGGAGCGCAGGCTACAACCACACATCTTGGCTCTCCCTTTTCCGGATCCAGTGGTGCAGGTAGCTGCAACAACTGGGAAGAGGGAGAGTTGTAATGGACTGCCGATAGCCCAGTTTGTTGGGTCTCGCCTTAGTAGCCTGTCCATCCTCCATTGCCTTTATCCGCCGGTGTAGTCGTTGGGTTCCCGTGTTGGTCACGTCTTCCGCCTATACCGCCGTCCGGGGTCTTGTTGGAGCTCTGTAAGCATGTTTGCCTGATGCGGGGTTTCACCACAGATTTTTCGTTCGAGGTTTACACCCCCAGCCTTAAACCTTCCAAGATTAATACGCAAGGCAGTGGGGCAGTGGTTAGTAACCGCTGGCTTCTCCACATGCCTGTAGGTTTTTGCGCCGACCGTCTGTGGCCCACTGCTGCTCCGCGATCCCCCCCAGTGTTCTAGCCTGGGGCCGCGAGGCACCCAATTACTGTGTGAACCTACGAGGAGGCGCAGCAGGAGTCTTGATAGTGAAGAAGCTGTGTACTGGCAGGGAAAGACTTACGCAAGGCTGCTTCCCTGTTCACCACGAGGGTTAGCCATCGACGATAGCTGAAAGCGAGAGGAAGTCAAGTAGTGCCTGCATTTTAATACTAACATAATGCTGCCACGTGAGACGCATTACTCCACCCTCCGCACACACACACACACACACACACACACACACATATATATATATATATATATATATATATATATATATATATATATATATATATATTTATATATATATATATATATATATATATGCAAGTAAATCACTGTAGGTGCGCGTGATCTAGGTATATGCTGATAACCACAAGGAAAGAAGAAAACACGAAGTTCCCAAGCGCTTTCGTGTAATTCACATCTTCAGGGGTGAGTACAGACTGTATATATATATATATATATATATGTATATATATATATATATATATATATATATATATATATATATATATATATATATATATATATATATATATATATTCATTCACGCGCCCGCTGAGAAAAAGCAACAATATCTGGGACAAACCAAGTAAATGGTGATTGACTTTCGTAAGTGATACAACAGTGAAAAGCAGAACACCAAAACTTGATAAAATGCAAGACAACAAAGAGAGGATGAAGGAAGAAGCAACTGCTGATGATGGCGGAGAAGCAGAAAGGCGTATATATCTGTATATATATATATATATATATATATATATATATATATATATATATATATATATATATATATATATATATATATATATATATATATATATATATTAACTGACACAATACAATTGATAAGAAAGTGTATGAGAACATGTTTGTGATTGTATGTCGCCGGCAGTGTGTGTGTGTGTGTGTGTGTGTGTGTGTGTGTGTGTGTGTGTGTGTTTATAGGTTTAATAAATACGTCTGCTACTTAGAACAAAAACTTTATGCTAAGAACACACTTGGAAAACTATAACAAACGGAAGAACAAGGAATTAGAGAACTTGAATTAGAGAGAACACAGAGCGACACCATGAACGGAAACAACGAATTAAGAAACGAGAAGAAACGAAAAACAGATAAGAACGTGAAGACAAGTGAACAAATTGAACATCAGATAATAAGAGAAACCAAGAAATAGAAAACCCTAGAGAACAAGACAGCAAAGACTCAAAACACTAGTAAGTGGAGTTGTGAGTGAGCATTATTGCCATGTGAGCGACGTAATGACGACTATTATCGGGGTATCTGAGAATGCCAGTTCTTGAGAAGGGGTGTGAGGCTACGAGGAGCTGGCAACACTGTTTCCTCCTCTGAAGTCACCAACATTTTCCCGTACGATGAACAGGGTGGGAAGTCTTGATAAATAGAGAGATGGAAAGATGGAATGAAAGAAAATGGCGGAAGGCAGAAATGGAAAAGAAAGGGGAGGGGTAGTGGATAATAAAGGGAAAGATAAAAAGAAAAAGAGTTGAAGAGGAATAATAAGAAAGGTGGATAAAGATAAGGGGATGGTAGAATACACGAGATAAAATAAAATAAAAGTGAAATGATAACCAAAAGGGAGAAATCAGGGAATGGACTGAATATTCATTATAAGATAACTGATAAGAGGAGAGAGGGAGGGAGGGAGGGAGGAAAGAAAGGAGTGACACAAAGAAAAACACGAAAAAGAATAAGATGAAGAAAGATAAAAAAGACGTAGACATAATTTTATCCCCAAAACCTACAAGAAGAGAGAAAAAAAGAAAAGAGTGAGTGCAAGAAAGAAAGTGAGAGAGTGAAACTAAGAAAGAGAGAGTGTGTGTGCAAGTAAGAAAGTGAGAGAGAGAGCCAAAGTAAAAGAGAAAGATAGAGGGAGATAGACTGACAGAGTTGAAGAAGTTTGAGTTCCTAAAATGGGCAAATGTTAGAATGTGTGTTGTGTATGAGAGTGAGGGAGTGAGAGTGAGAGGGTGGGAGTGAGAGGGTGGGAGTGAGAGTGAGGGGGTGAGTGAGGGAGTGAGAGGGTGGGAGTGAGAGTGAGGGAGTGAGAGTGAGGAAGTGAGAGGGTGGGAGTGAGAGGGAGGGAGTGAAAGTGAGGGAGTGACAGTGAGAGGGTGGGAGTGAAAGTGAGGGAGTGAGAGCGAGGGAGTGAGAGTGAGGAAGTGAGAGGGTGAGAGGGAGAAAGTGAGGGTGAGAGTGAGGGAGAGACCATTATAATGATATACCCGGCCTCTCACAATAGTATTATCCCACCTGACTGGAGACTGCCTGGCCTCCTCATCCTCCTCCTCCTCCACTCTCCTCCTCCACTCTCCTCCTCCTCATCCTCCTCCTCCTCCTCCTCCTCCTCCTCCACCCTCCTCATCCTCATCCTCCTCCTCCACCCTCCTCCTCCCCCTCCTCATCCTCATCCTCCTCCTCCTCTTCCTCTAAATATAACAAAAAAATTTTCCACGAGTGTTCTCCAAATGTTCTCCAAAACTCACAATGGTTCTCCAACTGTTCTCCAAATATGTCCGACAAATTAATTGGTAAATATTGTATAAGGTTAATAGTGTAATTGGTAAATGGTGTAATAGGTAAATGATACATGAGGCAATTAGCTTAATAAGTATTATAATTTAGTAGGAAAGTATTGTAAAAAGCCAAAGGTGTAATAGGTAAATTAATGTGATAGGTACCTAGCATAATAGGGAAATAGTGTAATAGGTACAGTAATAGGATAAAGGGAGGGGGAGATGGGAAGAGGAAATAACTGTCTCGTATCGCGACTCAGTCATACGAAAGAGGAGAAAGGAAAGGTAGAGGAGGAAGGAAATGAAAGGAGATGGGAGAAGGGAGAGACAAATGGAAAGATAAGATAGAAAGAGGAAGGGGTGTAGGAGACTGAAAGTAAGAAGAAAGAGAGATGTGAGAGAGGAGGGAAAAGTGAGAGAATAAGAGGAGATGAAAGTATGAGAGAGGAAGGGAAGGGAAGGAGATGGAATAGGGTGAGAAGTAGAAGAAGAAGAATTGAAGAACAGGAAAAGAAGGTGATGAAGGCAGAAAATGGAGAAAATGGATGAAAATGGAGCTAGAAAGTAGAATAAAGTAAGGGATCAGACAAAAATGTGATGTTTGTGGTGCTAATACATGAAGACCAATTACACCTTAAGACATGGCGTCCGGTTAATTAAAAGATGGCGTTTCTCCACCACACTACCACATTTCCTCTACCACACTACCAAACTACCACACTTCCTCCACCACACTACTACACTTCCTCCACCACACTACTACACTTCCTCCACCACAATACTTCACTTTCTCTACCACACTACAACACTTCCTCCACCACACTACTACACTTCCTCCACCACACTACCACACTTCCTCCACCACACTACCACACTTCCTCCACCACACTACTACACTTCCTCCACCACACTACTACACTTCCTCCACCACACTACTACACTTTCTCTACCACACTACTACACTTCCTCCACCACACTACCACACTTCCTCTACCACACTACTACACTTCCTCCACCACACTACTACACTTCCTCTACCACACTACAACACTTTCTCCATCACACTACTACACTTCCTCCACCACACTACCACACTTCCTCCACCACACTACTACACTTCCTCTACCACACTACTACACTTCCTCCACCACACTACTACACTTCCTCTACCACACTACTACACTTCCTCTACCACACTACTACACTTCCTCCACCACACTACAACACTTTCTCCATCACACTACCACACTTCCTCCACCACATTACTACACTTCCTCCACCACACTACTACACTTCCTCCACCACACTACCACACTTCCTCTACCACACTACCACACTTCCTCTACCACACTACTACACTTCCTCCACCACACTTCCTCCAACACACTGCTACACTTCCTCTACCACACTTCCTCCAACACACTGCTACACTTCCTCTACCACACTACAACACTTTCTCCACCACACTACCTCACTTCCTCCACCACACTACTACACTTCCTCCACCACACTACTACACTTCCTCCACCACACTACTACGCTTCCTCTACCACACTTCCTCTACCACACTACCACACTTCCTCTACCACACTACCACACTTCCTCCACCACACTACCACACTTCCTCCACCACACTACCACACTTCCTCCACCACACTACCACACTTCCTCCACCACACTACCACACTTCCTCCACCACACTACTACACTTCCTCTACCACACTACTACACTTCCTCTACCACACTACTACACTTCCTCCACCACACTACTACACTTCCTCCACCACACTACCACACTTCCTCCACCACACTACTACACTTCCTCCACCACACTACTACACTTCCTCCACCACACTACCACACTTCCTCTACCACACTACTACACTTCCTCCACCACACTTCCTCCAACACACTGCTACACTTCCTCTACCACACTACAACACTTTCTCCACCACACTACCACACTTCCTCCACCACACTACTACACTTCCTCTACCACACTACCACACTTCCTCTACCACACTACTACACTTCCTCCACCACACTACCACACTTCCTCTACCACACTACTACACATCCTCCACCACACTTCCTCCAACACACTGCTACACTTCCTCTACCACACTACAACACTTCCTCTACCACACTACAACACTTCCTCTACCACACTACCACACTTTCTCCATCACACTACCACACTTCCTCCACCACACTACTACACTTCCTCCACCACACTACCACACTTCCTCCACCACACTACCACACTTCCTCTACCACACTACTACACTTCCTCCACCACACTTCCTCCAACACACTGCTACACTTCCTCCACCACACTACAACACTTCCTCTACCACACTACAACACTTCCTCTACCACACTACCACACTTTCTCCATCACACTACCACACTTCCTCCACCACACTACCACACTTCCTCCACCACACTACAACACTTCCTCTACCACACTACTACACTTCCTCCACCACACTACAACACTTCCTCTACCACACTACTACACTTCCTCTACCACACTACTACCCTTCCTCCACCACACTACCACACTTCCTCTACCACACTACTACACTTCCTCTACCGCACTTCCACCAACACACTACCACACTTCCTCCAACACACTACAACACTTTCTCCATCACACTACCACACTTCCACCAACACACTACCACACTTCCTCCAACACACTACCACACTTCCTCCAACACACTACCACACTTCCTCCACCACACTACCACACTTCCTCCACCACACTACTTCACTTTCTCTACCACACTACAACACTTTCTCCATCACACTACCACACTTCCTCCACCACACTACTACACTTTCTCTACCACACTACAACACTTTCTCCATCACACTACCACACTTCCTCCACCACACTCCTTCACTTTCTCTACCACACTACAACACTTTCTCCATCACACTACCACACTTCCTCCACCACACTACCACACTTCCTCCACCACACTACAACACTTTCTCCATCACACTACCACACTTCCTCCACCACACTACTTCACTTTCTCCACCACACTACAACACTTTCTCCATCACACTACCACACTTCCTCCACCACACTACTTCACTTTCTCTACCACACTACAACACTTTCTCCATCACACTACCACACTTCCTCCACCACACTACTTCACTTTCTCTACCACACTACAACACTTTCTCCATCACACTAACCACACTTCCTCCACCACACTACTTCACTTTCTCTACCACACTACAACACTTTCTCCACCACACTACCACACTTTCTCCACCACACTACCACACTTCCCTTACCACACTACCACACTTCCTCCATCACACTACCACACTTCCCTTACCACACTACCTTCACCACACACTTTACACCTTAAGGTCATTGCGCCTTTAAATTTCCGGTTTATTGTTTGTTTATTTCATGATTCACTGTAACTCTCTTTCTTTTCTCACTCTGTTTCTAAGTCTCTTTTTTTCTCTTTCTCCCTATCTCTAAACACAGATTCTCTCTCTCTCTCACTCTAATTCCATCAACCTAATTTATAAACAAATAAAATACCGACGCCATCTCCTTCTTAACCTGACTAGCCTCTCATGGTAGCGAGACAGAGATTCCATTTTAATAAACTTTGTAAATAGTAATAAGTGGCTGGCTAAAGACGTTCGTTGCTGCCGCCTCTACAGATTGTCCCTAGCACTGTACTAATACGCCTTACGTTGAGCCATTCTTACCATTAGATTTAGGGTTTATTCATAATGGGTCTGAGTCCTAATGGTCCATATGGTAATGGGTTCTCATGTTAATGGGCCCCAATTTTAATGGTATTATGTGAGAGGGGTCTATTAGATCTGGGGTCTATTCGATCTCTAATCACCCACCCTTATCCCGTATTCATGCTCCATCATCCATCTTCCCTCATTCATCCTCCACTCCTCCCAAATTTCCCCATCCACCCTCGGTCACCTACCCTCCTTCATTCACCCTCTTTCATCAACCCTACCTCATCCATCCTCCATCACCCACCCTCCTTTTCCAACCCTCTTTCACCCACCCTCCTTCATCCATCCTCTATTACCCACCCTCCTTCAGCCACCCTCCCTCATCCACTTTTCCTTGCCCAAACCTTCCTCACTCAACCTCCTTTACCAACCCTCCTTCATCCACCCTCCCTCATCCACCTTCCACTACCCACCCTCCCTTATCCACCGTCCCTCACCCATCCTCCTTTTGAACATAAGAACATAAGAAAATAAGGAGTCTGCAATAGGCCGGTTGGCCTGTGCATAGCAGCTCTTGTCGAGAGTTACTACCACTCTCTATCATCCATGAATCTATCTAGCCTCCTTTTAAAACTTTCCAGAGTTCCAGCACTTACTACAAAGTTGCTAAGCTTGTTCCACTCGTCCACCACCCTATTTGTGAACCAGTTCCTTCCTATCTCCCTCCTAAACCTAAACTTATCCAACTTAAATCCGTTGCTACGAGTCCTATCCTGCTCGGATATTATAAGAAATTTATCTATATCTCCTTTATTGATTCCTTTCACCCACTTAAATACTTCTATCATATCTCCCCGCACTCTTCGTCTTTCTAGGGAATGCAAGTTAAGTTTCATTAATCTATCTTGATATGGAAGGTTTCTAAGTCCCGGAATCATTTTCGTCATTCTTCGCTGCACCGACTCCAGTGAATTGATATCCATTCTATAATATGGGCACCAGAACTGAACAGCATAATCGAGGTGCGGCCTGACTAGCTCAAGATATAGTTGCAATAAGACCTCTGCACTCTTATTACTTACACTTCTAGATATAAAACCTAATACTCTGTTTGTCGTATTTCGAACATTAACGCACTGTTTTCTAGGGTGTAGGTCCGGGTTTACAAGTACCCCTAAGTCTCTTTCACAAGTCGACTTCTCTAGGTTGATGTTGCTAAGGCTGTATTCATTGACAGTATTTGTTCTTCCAATATTAAGTACGCTGCACTTGCTGGTGTTGAATTGCATTTGCCATTTTTATGACCACTCCTGCAGTTTATTTAAATCCTCCTGTAGTGCATTTGCATCCTACCCTGAATTAATCTGCCGCCCTTTACCCACCCTTCCTCTTCTACCCACACTCACCCACCCTTCCTCCCCCAAAACTTCCCTCCTCCAAACATCCATCATCCATCCTTACTCCATACAACCACCTTCTCCCACCTTCCCTCATCCACCCCCATAACCTACTATTCTTCATCTGTTGTGCAAGGCAATTATTTTTTTTAATTACTCGTATCGTATCCATAAATAGTGTTTTTAAATGACAATATGGAGATGGTGACGACATGAGCATTTGTTGTGTATTTGTCAACTTTTCAATAACTCACAGAACAAAAGAAATTGAAAAAAAAAATAAAGTGTTTTAAATGTATTGACATAATTGATTTGAGAGATGGATTATTATTTTATTTTTATTTTTTTGGCACGTGGGATAAAAATAGATAATGTTTTGAATTATGGGTGTATTTTTTCATGTGATGGCAAATAATGCAAACAATTAGAATAGGCAAATCTGGTTTCTTTCAGATTTGTTTTGTTCTTTTAATATATAGCAAGGAAGAATTTATTGTTCGCGTAGATGAATAAATTAAAATGATAAAAAAATTAAAAATAATTTATTTAGTTTTTTCTTCTCTTTCTCTCATGTCTCTGTGTAAGGGAATAAGAAAATTGGTAAGACAAATTGATCTTCTGTTAATTAGGTTGTAGGAACTACCTCTTGGCCTATATACCTCATTCCCCTATCAGCTGACTTGTTTATAGAGCCTCCCTAATCCACCACTACCCCCTTCCACCCTCCCTCCCTTCATTCCACCACGCCTTTCCGCCTCTCTTTCCCTTCCCTGCACATCCCCTTTCCACTCTCTCCTCCCTTCCTTCCACTACCAACTCCATCCCTACTTTCCATCTCCTCACTATCCCCTCCACCCAACCTCCCATCCCTTCACTACCACCTTCACCCCCACCCCCCCATCCCTTCACTACTACCTTCACCCCCACCTCCCATCCCTTCATTACCCCATCCACCCCCACCTCCTATCCCTCGACTACCACTCCACTCGAACCTCCAATCCCACAATGCCCCCCAACCTACCCCCCTCACTCCCCTCTCCTCTCCTCTCACCCCTCCACCTCACCCCCCCTCTCCTCTCCTCTCCTCCCACCACCCCCCCCCTCACCCCCCCTCGTTCGTTCATCTTGGTTTTTTTTAATTATTTTTCGTCCATCTCGGCTCTTGTTTTTATTTTTATTGTTTATATTTGTTCCCATAAGTATGAAAACTTTTGATATCCTTCCAATTTATTTGAGGAAATACAGTAAATGTATGTATGTATGTATGTATGTATGTATGTATGTACAGTATGTTATGGTATGCTATGCTATGCTATGCTATGTATGTATGTATGTATGTATGTATGTATGTATGTATGTATGTATGTATATGTGTGTGTGTATGTATGTATGTATGTATGTGTGATCATTAAATCGTTTTTTTTTTTTCCCAGGTTAAGGTGGGGAAAGGATGGAAGGCATGCTGGGGCTCAAGGCACAGCCAGACATGAGGGATGGAGAAGTCACAACATACAGTCGTGGGGGGAAAGGTTGGAAAAGAAGTTTAATGAGTTAAACAGAGGGGGACGACACCCCTTGTTTGTTGGCTAACTAAGCTAACCTAGGATTTAGAATGAGGTTGCACAATGGTTATTTTAGTAGACAATGACGAGATTGATTTTACAATTACAAGTTTATTAACATCTTATACTGTATTACGTTATGGACTCACTTGATTGTGACTTGTTAAATGTGAATTTATATCATCTAAGTTTTAATCTAAGGTGGATCACTGTGGCGGACATAGATGGGTCGCGGGTTGGGTTGTTGTAGTGCGGGCAGACTCCGGGGCCACCAGGCGTGGGGTCGCCCTCCGTTGATGTCTTCCCCGCGTAGGTGGTCTGGGCTGTGAGGGTCGTCCAGGAGCTTGTCCCAAACCTTCTTCCCTAGGCGATGGAACCTGAAGTTGAGGGCCTCTGTTTTATTTCTTAGGTGGATGGTTTCCACTGTCTCCTGGTAGGGTGGCGCTTGGCCACTGGCTGACCTCAAACACTTGTTTTGGAAGCTCTGTAGTTGTTGTAGTCTAGTCTTCCCGAGTGTGACGAGTGGTATAGATGGGTACTCCAACACAGGCCTCACCAGCGCCTTGTACAGGTGAACTTGTATCTTCTCAGGCATTAATTTAAAGCGTTTTAATTTGGCTGCGGCGACCTTGGCTTTATTTAGTCTGTCCTTCACGTGGGGAATGATGCCCGTCCGAGAGATGATGAGGCCGAGCAACCTGCCTTGTTTAGAGTACTCAATCTCTTCGTCGTCGCTCATCAATGGCGCCGGCTTGAATTTGGCTATGGGTATGACCTCAAATTTCGTTTTGTTTGTTTTTATTTTCCATTTATGTTCATACTCCGAGATCTCCTCTATTGCCCGAGCAGTGAGTCGCGCCATCCTTGCTGTGGACCTTCCTGGGCAGGTGACGATCTGTGTTACATCGTCGGCATACATGACGTACTCGCTGCCGACGATTGGGGGTGGCAGGTCAGCCGTGTAGAGTGTGTAAAGGGTTGGTGAGAGACAAGAGCCCTGAGGCACGCCGCTCGATAGTGAGAATTCTTCTCCAAAATGTTCTTGCATCTTGATTTTGGCTCTGCGGTCCATAATGAAGTTGCAAAGCAGGCGCGTCGGATTTTCGGGTAGCCCCAGTTGTATGATGTTATACTGCAGCCCTGCGTGCCAAACTTTGTCAAACGCCTTGCTGACGTCCCTCAGTACTATATTGCACTGCAGGCGGCCAGTCATGGCATTAGCGATCTGCTCGTAGGCCTAAGCTATGGCGGTGGATGTGCCTTTGTACTGGCGGAAGCCGAACTGGCGGGGATTATGCACGTCTTCGTCCTCCAGATGCATCCGCAATCGCTTGTTGACTATATTTTCGAAGATTTTGGCAGGTACCTCTAGCAGCAATATTGGTCGAAAGTTTTCGACTTTGTTTGGAGGCTTCTCTGCTTTTGGTATGAGGCGAATAACGGCGATTTTTAACATCTCAGGGAAGTATCCAGAGGCGAGGCAGGCGTTGCGTATATGAGCAAGCCTCTCTATCGTGTTGTCGGGGAGTTGAGCCAGGTTCTTCTTGTTAATGTGACTCTGACCAGGTGATTTGTTTTTAAACCCTTTTATGACGGCTGACACATCTGCAGGAACTATGCGCTCCGTCAGGTAGCTTCCGTCCACCAGTCTAGTGAAGTCAGTCCGTGGGAGCGGCTGGAGCAGGTGCTGATGGTCCTGCAACTGACCTAAAATGTCCTCCTCAAACTCCCTGTCGAAGCCCTCGTTCTCTTATTCACTAATGGTAAAGATTTTTCGTAAATGTCGCCGATGTAGTTGTTCTTAGTTTTCTTCCTCGAATATTTTTACGTTGTTTTGGTTGAGCAGGTAAGGGACCGTGCTAGAGGTGGAACCCATCAGTCGCTTGATCCCTTTCGAGAATGCAGCAGAATCGCGGTAATTGTTGGCTGCCTCCCACACCAAGGCGGCCCACTTTTGTTCATGTAGACGTTTGCTCTCGTGCTGGATATCCGTCTGTAGCTCTCGGTACCGGTCTCTCAGCTCCTGCGTCCACCCGCGGATACTGGCTAGCTGTCTCACGTGAGCGTACTGGACACTGAGCTGCCTCAGCTGGTGACTAGTGTGAGGATGGGGAATGGTCCTGTGAGTTGTGGTCGGGATGTTGTTGTCCATCTCCGTCTTCACATCCGTATACCATTGTTCGACCGCGTCGTCGATGTCATTGGGGCTGGCTTCTTCCAGGTTTCTCCCCTGCTTAAGACTGAGAGACTCCTTGAAGGAGTCCCAGTTTGCCCGTTTGAGGTTTGACCTGATGTTGGCGGGGATCATAATGGGATTGGATGAGAGCGTCACGACGACTGGCAGGTGATCGCTGGTACTGATGGGTCCGGCGGTAACGTGCCTGTTCAGGACGGCCTCGTTGATAGAGAGGATTATGTCGGGTGTTGTGGCACTGGCACGTCTGATCAATGTCGGGAAATCTGGCACGAGGTGTTGCAGTTTTCCCCTTCTGATGTTGTCATACAGCGCCACACCGACGTTGTTCTCATTACCGTGTCCTAGTATGGCGTGGCGCGCATTTAAGTCCCCTATGATGTATGTTGGTCATTAAATCGTGAGGATTACGTCATCTTCAGGTAGCATGTTTAATTAGTGCATATAATTACTAAGGTAATTAATCTCTCACACCTTTCAAATTTAAATCTTTAAGCAGGTTAAAAAGATAGTTATGGGAATTTCAAGAACGTCTCTACAAATCATAGTAAAAGTAATTACGATCAAGAGAGAGAGAGAGAGAGACAGAGAGAGAGAGAGAGAGAGAGAGAGAGAGAGATTGCCTTACACTGACACATACAAACAGATAGCGAAAGAAAGACTGAAAGACCACAGAGAGACAGAGAAAAAAAAACATCCGCAAGAGGTAACATCCATAAACACTGATAAACACACGGATAGCAAATAGAAGAGAAACGAGGATAAAGAGAAGAGTACACGGAAAGATAGTGTTATTGAAAACCCAAACAAAAAAATATATAATACGAAGGAAGATAAACAAACATAAACAAATCCACAGAGAGAAGCGGAAATTGACGATAAGGTGAAAATTAAGGAGAAATTAGAAGAAAAGTATAATGAAATAAGATAGATAAAATACATAAAGGCAGACATCTCTTTATTTACAACGAGGCGGAAGGCGGAGATAAAGAGATAAGAAAACATGAAATAATCCTCAGAAAACGACACAGGCGAACACACAGAGGAAACACGGGAGTAGACAGACAATTTTAAAACCCCACCACCAAACTCATCATAATTCGAAAAGCAAGTCGCTAGATATAGATGTTTTCGAAGCCAAAGTTTGACTTGAACATGAATTTCATAGAATCTGACACTTCTTATACATCCAACAATTGATAAAAACTAGGAAAAGCGAACACCGGATTCTCAATAGCTTTTATCTTATTTTTCTCCCGGATTGTGTGATAACGGATCTAGCGAATTCACAGAAGAAGGAAAAATACTAATATGAGAGAGAAAACAACGTCGATGTTGATCTAAAATTTTACCTTGACTAATTATGTTTTTTTTTATCTTAAAATACGAGATTAATATTTTACATAAATATTTGACAAGCTAATGTTACATGTTCTCCTCCTATTGGGTATATAATACGATTTGCTTTCACCTACACAGAGATATAGAGATGATAATTATATGGGTGGAGAGCCAGAAAGAATAAACATCACCAGATAGACAAGAGACAGAAAAAAGTGAGTCAGACAGGGAAACACCCGCAGTTAGGGTGTGTAGGGTGCTATTCAACAGACTTCCAATTTGTCCAAGTTTTCTGTTGTGGTGTTGGCTGTTGTTGTCTCCCACTTGAGAGATATTCTGGGCTGCCAGGTGGAAGGGACTGTCTCATTACGTCACCTTCATCACTGTGACGTCAGAGGGGAAGGACGTTATCTAGTGACGTCAAATTTATCACCGTGACGTCAGAGGGGAAAATTGTAATGCTATATTTATCATCAACTTCGTGTTTTAAGGAAATATGTCTGTTAAACACGTTCTCTCACTCCTCCGAATAGTAGGAAAGTTAACAATACAATTTTGAATAATATGACACCAAATTAGCCACGAAACTCGGGTAAAATTAACATAAAAATCTTGGAAAAAAACATCTGAATACCTGCAGAAACCTTAATGCGAACGGGATTTATCTCTCGCCAGGAGCCGCCAGGGAACTCTAGGATAATCTTGGAGTTTGAGATATTGTCTGGTGATAAATCCTTCATCTGCGATACACCGTCAGGCAGGGCGGTGATGGTCGGCTACCATTCACGGCCAGATACTGAGGCAGTTCTCCCATAAACAACACACCTTCCTCGATACCTGGCGATAACCGCCCTAACCAAATGAGGGACTATAATTCTTCGTTGCCGTAACTAAATTTTTTTATCAGCGTTATATCCAAATGAGATACTAAAATTTTTACAGCGCGTAACCAAATAAGTAACTATAATTCAGTTTTATAACCAAATGAGCTGGCGAGGTTGTTGATATATATATAACGCCGGAAAGAAATTATAGTAATTCTCTCAACGCGGAACAGCATCGAACAACATAATTGTCCCAACGCGAGCATTGGATATTAAGCGAGAAACTAGAAGTATATATTTCTCAATGTGATAAACAAACGCAATAATGACAACCTATAATTCTTTCAGCTCGCAGAATGAAATCAGCGGCTAAAATTATTTCAAAATTCAAAGCCAAATGAGGGATTATGATTCCCCTCGGTACTAAAATCAAATGAGTAACTATTATCATTCCTCGGGCGTTATCACCAAGCAAGAGACAAATTTAACTCTCTTCACTGCCGTAACCAAATGAGAACCCAGCGATATCCGCGGTGTTAAACTCCATAGGCGTCGTATTTAAATGAGCCGCCATAATTCCCCTTGGCACCACAATCAAATGGGAATCGAGGTTGCCGTCCGCGCCCTCAAATAAATTAGAATCTATAATTTCATCAGCGCTCTATGTATGATTTCTCGTTGTCAATAATTACAATCATAATTTAACAGTCTATTAACTGCAGTAATCAAATTAAAAACTATATACTTAAATGTCGGTAAAGTATAATCAATTAAGAGTATATATTAATTCCTGGGTCGCCTTATCAAATGAGATTTTTTTTTTATTTCATGATTATGTCAATTACTTTTTAACTCAAAAGGGTAAGAAATTGCTTAGAAAATCGACACCAAAAACATACGAGACATTATAAATAATATTGACCCAATAAGCAATTGAAAAAACTTTGATTCTCTGGATTAAAAAATTACAGTGAATACAACAAGTTACATTAAAAGGAATAGTGATGTATTTGTCAAACGAGAAATGAATGGGATTTTGTCCACTCCTAAAGCAAATGAAAAGTTTTAATTCCTTGGATTTAATACAGAAATTATATCACACGTCACATTAATTCACCTACAGCAAATACCTCCCAAAAATATATTACATTGAAAATACTGTTGCCATAGTCAAAGAAGAAGCTATTAATCCCTGGAGCGTCGTAACCAAATGAGACACTGTGATTACCTGCCATTATCCTGCCAAGCGACGTTAGCTTCATGAGGTGTAAATTTCCCCCGCGTCTTCCTTCCAAGTTATTTATTACACCATAATAATCTGATTTTGACCGACATTCTGATCTCTACGTCAACTTTACCTAGAGCCGAAAATTGCATAAATCACCCCCCCCCCCCTCAGAAAAAGTTCCGTACACTATCTGCTATCGATTTTTCCCATCAACCCGAAGCCAAAATTCATCACGGATATTAGTCTTTTAAAAACACGTAAACATAGATACCTATTTTTAAATATAGTTCCTCTTTTAAATCTATTTGTTTCTGAAATGCTACACTATCAGTCTTGCCTGTTTTGATATTAAAGAATAAAAACACAAGGAAATGAGTACCTTGAAAGGTAAATGGTTTCTGTTCATTAAATTCCTATATTATTGCTGTTAATTTTTTTAGATTTTGTTTTGTAAATTTTAGCGATGAATTCAGTAGAAATATTTGTAAACAAGATCACTTCTTGTTTCCTTGGTTGTGTAATGATTAAAATTATTTTGTTTTATGTTTGTTTTATTCGTGCGTTTGTTTATCTCATTATGCTTGTCACTTGTTCGTTGTATTTCTCTCACATGTTAGTTTTGCGTTTGAGACTCGTCTGCTATACGTTTAACAATCTGTAATATTTTTCTTTGTTCGGGGCCACCTGACCACCACCGCAGACATCGAAGAAGAGATTCACCATCAGATCAGATGGGCATCTCAAGCCTTTAGCAGACTCCGAAACCGTGTCTTCAGTTGTAGGGAGCTGAGATTACCTATAAAGTTACACGTAGATCGAGAAGCGGTGCTCCCCACCCTGCTGTAAGGCGGCAAGACATGGGTCACATACAGGAGACACCTCAAGGCACTTGAAAACTTTCACCAAGTAGTCCACCTGTACGTTCCATTCTACGACTTCGCTTGGAAGACAAGAGAACAAATGCTAGTACTCTTGCTGTAGGAGCATCGAGGCTACCATTATCCACGAACAACAACGCTGGACTGGCCATGTTACCCGCATGGACAACAGTAGACTGCCAAAGCAGCTACTTTACAGTCGCCTAACGAATAGTGCCAAATCGACCCCCTCACATGAGAGACGATTACTCCGCACCGTAACGCTTGAAGAATCACACAAGAAGGTGACAATATTTTCGAGTTAGTCCGACTGCATAACGAGACAGACAAGTGCCAACGCCGGAAAGACGCTGCCGCCGCCTCTCCCGCACTAGATGTAGCCCTCCACATGTGCAACATCTGTGATCGACCCTGCCGGTCCCGTATCGGCCTCTTTAGTCACCAACCTAGGTGACATCCTTAACTCATATCACTGTATCATAACTGGATGATCGTCATAATCGATTCCGAGTGGTAGCAAAGTAGTGTGTGTGTGTGTGTGTGTGTGTGTGTGTGTGTAAAACCCTTCCTCCTTAACACCCTTCATATCGTGCCTTAACTAACCCCAACCCCCAATCCCTTACCCTCCACCCTCACCACCTCTCCAGCCAAAATTTGAATAAAAATATAAAACTCTAATTTTTTTTATCCAATAAAAACCTCCATGGAATAAGCGTCATTATCAAATCTATTCATCGGTGTAGATAAAAACAGGACATATAAAAATACCCCATCATTTCTCAAGTACCTAACCCTTACGACTCTTTCAGTAGGCCAGTGATTGAAGAGTAAATTAATTAGATCACACAGATTCCCATTTAATTACTTGATGAAACCTGGTCGTCAATTTTTTAATCCGATTTTTCTGGAATATTTTTATTTAAGTCTTGTTAACATCCTGGTCATAATTCTAAAAAAAAAGTGCTTATGTATTTTTCTTTTAATAACTTCGTTTACATGTGATTTTTTCCTTTTCTGATTGACTTTATGAGAGAAGAGTTTACCAGCCTGTACCGACCGTTCCTTACCTCCGCCCCTCTCAACCAGAACCCTCCCCTATTCACTGCCATCTTACACTCGTCAGCCACTCCTTACTATCACTACCCATTCTCATCTTCCACTCGTCAGCCACTCGCCACTGTCCACTCTCCACTCACGTCTTACACGTGTCTACCATCGTCCCTATCCACTAACAAACCTTGTACATGTCAACGTACTGTAGAGTCTTCATACAATGTCTACTCCATTTTGACAGTCGATTGCATTTGATTTGAGGGAGAAAAGGTTTATTTATGATTGTTATGAGAATTAAGCTGCAGGTGAACGTAAGGTAGCAGGTGAACGTAAGGTAACAGGTGAACGTAAGAAAGCAGGTGAACGTATGGTAACAGGTGAACGTAAGAAAGCAGGTGAACGTAAGGTAGCAGGTGAATGTAAGGTAGCAGTTGAATGTAAGGGAAGAGAAGAACGTAAGGTGAACGTATGAGAGCAGGTGAACGTAAGACAGCTGCTGAACGCAAGGGAACAAATGAACGTAAGGTAGAAGATGAACGTAATGCCGCTGGTGAATGTAAGGTAGCAGGTGAATGTAAAGGAAGAGATGAACGTAAGGTGAACGTATGAGAGCAGGTGAAAATAAGACAGATGTTGAACGTTGAAGAGATGGACGTAAGGTAGAAGATGAACGTAATGCAGCTTGTGAATGTAAGGTACCAGGTGAACGTAAAGTAGCAAGTGAAAGTCAAGAAACAGGTGAACGTAAGGTAGCAGGTGAACGTAAGATAGCAAGCGAAAGTCAAGAAACAGGTGAATGTAAGGCAGCAGGTGAACATAAAACAGTAGATGAACGTAAGGTAGCAGGTGAACGCAAGACAGAAGGTGAACGTAAGGCAGTAGGTGAACGTGAGACAGTAGGTGAACGTATGAGGGCAGATGAACGTAAGACAGTAGGTGTACGTACGGGTGTTTATGGACGTGTTGGCTGAACTGTTTATTTTTTCCACTTTTTTTTTTCTCTCTTGATAAAGGGTTGGAAGATTTTATTTTCTTTATTTAGTTATTTTAAGTTTTTCTTTGTATAACTTTTCGTTCCAAGCCATGTAAACGCTGTTACTTCTATTTATGTATACACGTACCCCTGTGTGTGTGTGTGTGTGTGTTTAGTACACATGAAGTACATTTCTATCATTGTTATGTTGCCATCACTGTGAGAGGAAATTACTTGTGCTCTTACTTTAGAATCTGCACCTGTACTCGTGGTCTTGAGTGTATCATGTCAGAGTTATCAAGGACCTGTGTGTTGCTTCCTGCTTATCTTCCTGTAATGTGCTTCTCCTCTTCCTTCTTCACAATCTTGGCTTTTATTTCGCATTCTCTTCTCTGAAATCCTGTCTCTTTGGATGCTTTCTGTTCTCTGTCTGTCTCTCTGTCTCTGCCGTTCACCATTCCTGTCTCTTTCTCTCTCTCTCCCTCTTCCCTGTTTTATCAAGTGCCCATATTACTATTATCACTTCTCTTAAAGGTAAAGCGAACTTTGTCTACTTACATGAATAATATCGCCAGTTTGTTTGTTGTTGAATAAAAGGGAAATTAGTTAGTGAATTACCAGCTCGTTTTCATTCATTCATCGATCTGTCAATTGATTAATAACATACACGGTCTATGCCAGAACGCGTGTGAATTAACGAGGCTAGACTGAACCAGACTGTGTTAAATTATTCCACAGTTGAAACAGACTGGACTAGACTGTGTGTGTGTGTGTGTGTGTCTGTCTGTCTGTCTGTCTGTCTGTCTGTCTGTCTGTAGGGGGAGGGGGACTGTTTCATCGTAGACCACATAGAAGTAGATTGTACCAGAATGCCTTGAGACTGTATTATCCTGTACCAGTCTCAAGTAAACTGGTCTAGAATGTAAGACTGTGTTAAACTGTATTGAAGCGTAAGAGACAGTACCAGAAAGTTTCAGACAATGTCATTCCGTGCCAAGACCTACCAGACACCTGAGCATGCAGGTGGTGTGCTTGCTATGTAAGCAACAGTGAGAGCCGTGCTGATTGAGCCAACCCTATTCTGAGCGAGCCCTGACATAGCTCCCCTCGTGATTTTTTTTGTATCTCTTATGTCTTTATACCTCATCTTCTGTATCCATGTCTAGCTGTCTGTCTATTTCTTCAACTCTGACATAGTTTTCTGACTTTACTGTATGTTGGAGGCATCATTGTCTTTATTATCGTGTCTGTTATTCAGGTCTATTTTGTATGTCTGTCTGTCTGTCTGTCTGTCTGTTAGCAAGTCAGTTGTATGCTTGTAATTGATGGTGTACTCTATTTACCTGTTTGAAAATTGTTGTTTCACGTATAACTTTTATCACGGTTGTGTTTAACATGCACTGTCCTTAACCAAGTGTGTTGGTGTCCACATCTAGGGCCATCACATACCAGGTGCAGTTACACACCTACCACGGCTGTACATACCTGCCTTCACATACCACACATACCTGCGCTCCATACTTACCCACACTCCCCATAGTTATACACCACACATACAGGTGCCTAAACACAACACAAACTTATCCACCACATATATATCCACATGTACCCACACACCATACATATTAACACTCAACACAAATCTACACATGCCACACACACACACACACACACACACACCAGCAGTCACAAGTTGGGTAGACAATAACACAACAATACCGCCAAGTTGGGCTACCAGGAGTTCCGGAGACTGACACAGGAACAGACAGAAACACAGACTGACACAGAGGAACAGACAGAAACACAGACTGACACAGAGGAACAGACAGAAACACAGACTGACACAGAGGAACAGACAGAAACACAGACTGACACAGAGGAACAGACAGAAACACAGACTGACACAGAGGTACAGACAGAAACACAGACTGACACAGAGGTACTGACAGAAACACAGACTGACACAGAGGAACAGACAGAAACACAGACTGACACAGAGGAACAGACAGAAACACAGACTGACACAGAGGAACAGACAGAAACACAGACTGACACAGAGGTACAGACAGAAACACAGACTGACACAGAGGTACTAACAGAAACACAGACTGACACAGAGGAACAGACAGAAACACAGACTGACACAGAGGAACAGACAGAAACACAGACTGACACAGAGGAACAGACAGAAACACAGACTGACACAGAGGAACAGACAGAAACACAGACTGACACAGAGGTACAGACAGAAACACAGACTGACACAGAGGTACAGACAGAAACAAAGACTGACACAGAGGTACTGACAGAAACACAGACTGACACAGAGGAACAGACAGAAACACAGACTGACACAGAGGAACAGACAGAAACACAGACTGACACAGAGGAACAGACAGAAACACAGACTGACACAGAGGAACAGACAGAAACACAGACTGACACAGAGGAACAGACAGAAGGATAGACAGAGAAACATTTAGAAAGACTGGTGTGAGGGTAGCTATCTAGATACAGTAGGTCCTGGTGCCTTATACTCAACCTAACCTAACCTAACCTAACCTAACCTAGCCAAAGGAATTAAGAACTCCAAAGAAATTTTAATAATTTACATTTATTTTAACTTTCTAAATCAATTCTTTCCAAAGGTTTGAATTGGTCCTAATTTTCAAAACTAATCTTTTTTCTCCAACTCTAATTCTTCATAATCTAACTTTGCCACAAATCGGAATCTATATCAGACCTTTTCACTAACTCTAAGCTTTCTAATTCAAACTTGTACTAAATGATTTGAAAGAGTTTATTCAGGACAAGAGTAAAAGTGAAGAGGCTCTTGAGAAATGACTTAGTGCTTTAATACAACTACGTTTGTTATTCAAGCTGCATTCATTATCCAAATCCCATTAATTATACAACTGCATTCATTTTATAAAGTGGATTCACTAGACAAATTCCATTCATTTTAAAATAAATATTATGAGTGATAAACCTTTTCTGTGTCTAAATTAAATTTAAGAAAATTTGACTTGAAAATGTTTTAAATAAAGGCTCTTTATTAAAAAGGCTTTAGTTATTTGTTAATTGATATATGTCATACTTGTAATATATTCAGCATAGAAATGAAGAACTTTGTATTCAGTTTATTATAAAAAAAATAACTTTAGATTTCGTTCAATTTCATATAGTTATGGTCTAAGATGTGATATTTTTTTAAATATAGGTTACGGAAATTATTAAAGTAAAACCTCTGAATTAATTGTAGTCGTGAGAGCCTTTGATATTTTATAATTAGATACGTTAAGCTCTTAGACATAAAAGTAAACAGAGTCACTCTTTTAAGCAAGTGATTATTATAAGGCATTT
Organism: Homarus gammarus; assembly: GCA_958450375.1. Classification (NCBI taxonomy): domain Eukaryota; kingdom Metazoa; phylum Arthropoda; class Malacostraca; order Decapoda; family Nephropidae; genus Homarus; species Homarus gammarus. The sequence continues at coordinate 1,098,780 of CAUDMG010003662.1, read as the reverse complement.
TCTTAGACATAAAATTATGATATAGATTTAGACATATACATACAGTTCTTTTCAAACACACACACTAGTCATATATTTAGACATTAGATTATGATATAGATTTAGACAAGACATATAAAATTATGATATAGATTTAGACATATACATACAGTTATTCACACTTTTCAAACACACACACTAGTCATATATTTAGACATATTAGATTATGATATAGATTTAGACAAGACATATAAAATTATGATATAGATTTAGACATATACATACGGTTCTTTTCAAACACACACACTAGTCATATATTTAGACATATTAGATTATGATATAGTTTTAGACAAGACATATAAAATTATGATATAGATTTAGACATATACATACAGTTATTCACACTTTTCAAACACACACACTAGTCATATATTTAGACATATTAGATTATGATATAGATTTAGACATGAAAATACAGTTATTCATACTTTCAAATATACATTGTAATCATAAACTTGGACATAACCTGGAAATAAATATCACACTTTTTGACAAGCACTTTTAGTCATATTTTTAGACATATGCAATTAAAAATAACTCACACAATTAACCATAATATTGTTGAAGTTAACTATGTAAATCACTCAAATATTCATTATAGCTACGAGGAAACGAATTACCTGGGTTATTCTTACGGCCACTACCTCACTCACGAAATTTTCTCACTTGTTTAGTTTATTTTCTCTATATTATTCACACTCACGTCGCCATAACCCATGGTGTGAATCACTCATGAAATTTGTGAGTATATTATAACCATGAGTAACGGGAGAGTATACTCGATATACCCCCAAAGGTATATAAAATTTTACTATGTTGAATATTCAGGGTATAGAATATATGCCCTCAAGAGTATATAAATTTTCTCCATGTTATATATTTATGGTATACAGGATATATCCGCAAAAAGTATACGAGTTTTCATGGTGTATATTCTTGTATTGAATGTTGAATATGTGATCTGTTTACATCGTCGAACTTCAACAGAAAGAATAAAATGTTCGATTGCTTAATTTACACTCGATATTAAACTTGCAATGGAGTTAAAAAAAGAAAAATACGAGGTGTTTCATAAAAATGTATACACACTTTGGAACACATTTTTTTGATATACCTTGAAGTATTTTTTCGCAGCTCAAAAATACACATTATGTTGTATAGATACTGGTTGTTATCTTCAACTTCCTTCCTTCTGTCTTCCTTTCCTCTGTCTTCTCTTCCTCTGTCTTCCCTTCCTCTGTCTTCCCTTCCTCTGTCTTCCCTTTCCTGTGCCTTCCCTTCCCCTTACCTCCCTCCCTATCTTCCCTTCTTCCTCCCTGTCTTCACTTTCCTGTGTTTTCCCTCCCCCTGTGTCTTCCCACTTCCTGTCTTCCCTCTTCCTGTCTTCCCTCCCTCTGTTTTCCCTTCTCCCTATCTTCTCTTCCTCCTGTTTTACTTCCACCTATCGTCCTTTCCTTCTGTCTTCCATTCTCTTTGTCTACCCTTCCACCTGTCTTCCCTTCCTTCTCTCTTCCTTCCCTATTTTCCCTCCTCCGATCTTCCCTTCCACCTATCTTTCCTTCCCCCTATCTTTCGTTCCCTCTGTTTTCCTTCCCCCCTCTCTTCCCTCCCCCCTCTCTTCCTTCCTATCTTCCCTTCCTCCTGTCTTCCCCTGCATTACTTTCCTTCTGTCTACCCTTTCCCTCCCCCTGTCTTCCTTTCTCCTTATCTCACTTGTTTACATTCTCATCTCTCGTGTCTTTATCGTCTTCCTTCTATTTCTTCTCTTCCATCTACTTCCTCACTTCGTCAACTATTTTCTCAGCCTCCGTAAACAAAGTCTTCAGTCGCTGCTCACGTTGGCCTGTCATAAGTGTCTCCTCCTTGACTTCCCGTAACTCACAACTTCAAGACAAAAGATTCTAAAACAAAATCATCAGTTGATTTTTTTTTACTCCCTGAGATAATTATAAAAAAATCGCATCTTTTTAATGGCGACACTATTGTAGGGGATAGAACTGATCGTGAGTATTGTTTTAAAGTGTGGCTTTCGCAACTGTGTGTATGTTTACAAATCTTCTCTGACGAGAAGCAAAACAACTTACGAAACCTTAAGAAATCAAAGTCATGTGTTGGATGACAGATTTCGGAGTCTTAAAAGATATATAGAATATAATTTTGGGGGGCCGTAACTATGGATGAAAGAACATTACTTAACTGTTCTTCTACTGTAATTGATTGAAGTAAGTTAGTTTATATGTGATCTGTGATTTCAAGTTAAAGGAGCATTATAATTTACGTACTACACCTTCAAGAATTCTGCGCTAGGACAAACCAGTACCAAAACAGCCTCGCTACCTGCATACCAGTGAGGAATCTCCGACCTCTCCCTGTTAGTATTAAGACTCGGCCTAATTTGCATACACGGATTTACATATACAGTTTTACTCCGGGTCGTCATGAATTTAATTATGTTTGGTGAGCGAGATGTATGTGAGTTTTTGTTTGTGTCGAAAAGATGGGGAATGTGTGTGTGTGTGTGTGTGTGTACACCACACAGGGTGGTGAAATGCATCTAGTGTGACAGCATTATGTTAGTGTTAAGGTGCAAGCACTTCTTCCTCCCTCTCGCTTTCAGCTGCCGCCGCTGGCTAGCCCTCGTGGCCAACAGACTCGCATAAGTCTTCCCCTGCCAGTACACAGCCTCCTCACCATCAAGACTCATGCTGTGCCTCCTCGTGGCAACACACGGTAACTGGGTGCCTCGTGGGCCCAGGCTAGGTCAGCAGGGGATCTCGGAGTAACAGTGGGCCCCCGGGGGATGGAGCACAAGCTCACTGGCATGTGGACACGTTCTGGCGCCTACCAACCACCAACCCGCTGCCTTGCGGATTAACCTTGGCAGCTATAAGGCTACGGGAGTAAACCCCAAACGAAAAATCTGCGGTGGAGCCCCGCATCAGGCATACATGCTTACAGAGCTCCAACAAGGCCCCGACGGCGGTGGAGGCGGAAGAGCACCATGGAAACCCAACGAGTACACCGGCGGACGAAGGCAATGCCTGATGGACAGGCTACTAAGGCAAAACCCAACAAATTGGGCTATCAGTAGTCCATTGCAACTCTCCCTCTCCCCAGTCGTTGCAACATTTGCATCACTGGATCAGGAAAAGGGAGAGCCAAGATGTGTGGTTGCAGCCTGTACTCCTGCCTCACCACACAAATCAACTCACGTGCAGCCATCACCCAGCTCATCATAACACTCATCAATAACACACCCCTTATACCCCCCAAAAGTCCAATGGCGACGGACGAGTGGCGATGGGGATAGGCAGAGATGACTGCCAGGAGTCTCTAGTCACAAGTCTGCACATGGGCAGCACAGATAAGATCTAGGCATCAGTGCAATCCGATCCAGTCTGTGCGATTGAGCAGCCCATGTGAGGACCCACTCTGCTCACCCCACACAGGGAGGGAGCTAGAAAGGGTACATTAAACAGAGCCTGCCTAAAAACCCAACCTGACTGGGCAACCACACCCAGTAAGGTCATCTTTATGCTGTCGAAAACACAATCAAAATCACAGATCCAAACAAAAACAAACCATACAACCTCTTATGGTCGCTGCGTGGAATATCAGGAACGTTCTCGATACTGGCACAAATGCGCATCCTGAAAGAAGAACTGCTTTTGTGGCAAATAGAGTTGGCTGGGTATAGCATCGACATGGCAGCCATCAGTGAGTCCCGGCTCCCAGATGAGGGCCAACTCACAGAAGGGTAAGCCTGCTGCGGAGAGAAACCGCATTTATGGAGTTGGCTTTGCCATCCTCCAACGCATCCAACACAGGCTAATTGAAATGCCTATTGGGACCAACAAGCACCTCATAACGTTTCGAGTCCCATTGAATCACTCACGTCATGCCTTCTTCATCAGTGCATACGCCCCAACACTGGATGCAGAGGATGACATCAAAGAGGCCTTTTATGCCGCCCTCGAAAGAGTGCTAACCTCTATCCCCAGAGAAGACAAGGTTGTGCTCCTTGGCGACTTCAATGCCAGAGTTGGTAGAGATGCTAACATTTGGCAGGGAACCATAGGGAAAAATGGACTAGGCAATGGCCTACTCCTTCTCAGCAAGTGTGCTGCTCACAACCTCACTATCACCAACACCTTGTTTAGACAGGCCGACAAGTTCAAGGGATAGTGGCAACTCCCACGATCCAAACACTGGCATCTCATTGACTACATCAATGTCAGAGAAAGAGATCGCCGAGATGTCCTCATCACCCGTGCCATGTGTGGCTCAGACCACTGTGACACTGCTTATCAACTTGTCAGATCCAAGTTCTCACTTCACGTTGCCCCAAAACGGCGAAGGCAGCAAGCCTCCAGAAAAGGTTTTAATACTAAGCGTCTGGAGGATCCAGCGGTAGCACATGCTTTCAGAGAGCAGCTCGAAAATGGGCTTTTAAACAACCCAAAAGCAAACAACGTGAATCCAAGTGCGAATGAGATATTCGTAATACTGTTATGACAAAGACCTGCACAGAGAACCTCGGCCAGTTCAAAAGGATACACCAGAACTGTTTTGATGAAAATGGCGAGGCAATCAAAGTACACATCGATGATAAACGTGCTGCTTTTACTGACTGGCACAATAATTCTCAGTCTCGGACTAAGCTGATACCTTCCGCAAGAAGAAAGTGGCAGCCCAGCAGAAACTTCGCAATATAAAGAACGACTGGCTTAAAAATATAGCATGTGAGGCACAAAAAAAAATTGCGGATCAGGACAAGATGCGCGAACTTTTCATTTCCACTAAAACATTTTATGGGCCAGTCACTCGTGGCACAGTCCCCATTCGCTCATCTGACGGTAACCACATAATTAAAGACGACGAAGGAGGCCCTCCTTCAGCGCTGGAAAGAGCACTACCATTCATTGCTCAACCGAAACACCGATGTTGAGGTCCTGACTACCCAACAGGTCCCTCAGCATCCAGAGCTGATTCACCTCAGCTATCCTCCATCCCAGTATGAGTTAGCTACTGCCATCAAGCAGATGAAAAATAACAAAGCCTCAGGGCCTGATGTAATTCCAGCCGAGGTGTATAAAGCAGGAGGACCTCTTCTTACCAGCCATCTCCACTCTCCCCTGGAGAATATATGGGAAAAGGAGGAAATCCCCCAAGTTCTTAAAGATGCCTCCATTGTCAAAATTTATAAGAACAAGGGGAACCGGTCAGATTGTGGCAACTACGGTGGGTTCTCGCTGCTCTTCGTAGCTGGCAAGATTATAGCCTGAGTCCTCCTAAACAGACTTCTTCCTGAGGCGGAAAACTTCCTACCAGATTGTCAATGTGGTTTTAGACCATCACGTGGCATCACTTACATGATATTTGCTGCCCGCCAGATACAGGAAAAGTCTAAGAGAACAGAGTCGTGACCTGCATATGGCTTTCATCGACCTAACCAAGGCCTTCGACTCGGTCAACAGGGAAGCCCTCTGGTGGACCCTCAGCCGTTTTGGCTGCCCTCGAAAATTCATCGCCATTGTGAGGCAACTCCACAATGGCATGAACGGCAGTGTCCTGCACAACGGCACCCACTCAGAGTTCTTCCCAATCCAAACAGCGATTAAACTAGGGTGTGTACTGGCACCAACTCTCTTTTCCATCTTCTTGGCTGCCTTCCTACTCGTGCCAGTGCCAATTTAGCTAGCGGGGTAAACATCAAGTACCGGGTAAAGGGGGGGGTCTTTTCAACATAAGACGACTCCAGGCTAGAACAAATGTGTCGGCAGCTTCAATTACTGAACTTCAGTATGCAAACGACCTCACCCTTGTTGCTCACACTGAACACGACCTACAGGAGAACGTGGACACCTATGCAGACGCGTATGCACGATTTGGCCTTGAGGAGAATGTACGTAAGACTCAGATTCTCTTCCAACCTGCTCCTGGTTCAGACAAACCTCCACCATTCATCCAGGTTAACGATACTACACTCTCTAAAGTTGCCCACTAAAGGTATCTCGGCTCCCACCTGTCCACCACCGCAGACATCGATGAAGAAATTCAGCATCGGATCAGATGTGCATCTCACTCCTTGCCCGGTCTTCGAAATCGTGTCTTCAGCTGTAGGGAGCTGAAATTATCAACAAAGTTGCACGTATATCGAGCAGTGGTCCTGCCCACCCTACTATATGATGGTGAGACGTGGGTCACACACAGGAGGCACCTCAAGGCACTTGAAACCTTTCACCAACGTAGTGTACGTTCCATCCTCCGAGTTCGCTGGGAAGACATGAGAATAAATGCCAGCATTTTTGCTGACACCATCTGTAGGAGCATCCATGAACAACTACTTTGGACTGGCCATGTTTCCCGCATGGACGACAGTAGACAGTAAGCGTAACGCTGGCGGGCAATTGAAAAGGTGTAAGGATAGTCTTAAGACAAACCTGAAAAGGTGTCAAATCGACCCCCTCACCTGGAAGTCGATTACTCCACATCGTGATGCTTAGAGGAGCACCACATGGGAAGGTGTCAATACTTTGGAGTTAGCCCGACTTCAAACCGAGGCAGATAAGCGTCAACGTCGGAAAGACGCTGCCACCTCCCCTTCCACAGTAGATGGAGCTCTCCACATGGTCAACGAATGTGGACGACGCAGCCGGTCCCGTATCGGTCTCTTTAGTCACCTCAAAACTCACTAACCTAGGTGACATCCCTCATAACCCATATCATTCTACCATAGCTGGATGATCGTCATACTCGACTCCGAATGACAGCAAAGTAGTAGTTGTGTGTGTGTGTGTGAGTGAGATTAAGAACCACCTGTACGTGTTGTCTTATTAGGAAGAGACTCTGGGAAGACCACCTGCAGCTGGTTCCTGCTGACGAGAGGTTCCGGGACCGGCTGTGTTGAACATTAGTGCAGAGTTTACTTCTCATTTACTCAGTCTAACCCCTCCTCCCCCTTCATCCTTCTCTTCCTCCTCTCTCTCTCTCTCTACTCCTCCTCTCATCTTTCTTGCTCTATATTTTATCCTAAGCGTACTTCATTATTCCATTGTTTTACCCTTTTTTATATTCTTTACACATACACACACACTCTCTCTCTCTCAGTTCCCTTTGTTAACTGTTCTCTCCCTTCTCTAGCTCCCTTCCTCCCTCCATTAACTGTTTTTTCCCTGTTTCCCTATTTGACTTCCTTCCTCCTTTGCTGGTTCTCTCTCTACTTCACTCCATCTTTCCCTGTTTCCTTCCTACCTACTTGCTCTCCCTCCCTCCATCCCTCCTTCAGTGGACATTTCATGAATCATCTCCTCCCTCCCTCCCTCCCTCCCTTAATGCATCCTAATGTGTCGTTTACATTGTCATTTCTCTCTGTCTCCCTTTCCCTCTCTCTCTCTCCCTGTTTCATATTGTATCACTCGTCCCCAGTTCAGAATTTTAAATCGTGTATGTGTGTGTGTGTGTGTGTGTGTGTGTGTGTGTGTGTGTGGCTGGCATTATGATAATGAATGATAAACTGAAATGTGTACTACAACAGAAGACATTACATAATATAACAGAAACCTAACCTAACCTAACCTAACTCTAAATAGCGTTATGGTTAGGTTGTTTATATAGGTAATGAATCACTCCCTTAGTGGTGTCAAGGTCGGCCATTTTAAGATGAATGTCCCACCGCGTCCATTTGTTTGTACGTCTCCTCTTGACCCAACCCCTCAAGACGTTTCAGAGCGGACGATTAACTGTTCATGTATTTTCACCCCTAGTTTTAATGTACGTTCCGATCAAAATTGCATTATGGTTTTCAGTATTTTTTAAATTATTTTTGGCGGTATTTTCAGATTTTGGTTGTGTTTACTTACTGCAATCTGTGCCTGTCCTGACTTGACTGATGGAAGTATATTTTCTCTCATGAGGGAGATATCTTCAAGTGCTGTTTAACCCTAAGGGAATAATTTATCTTTTCTTTCTCTCTCTTATTCTGTCTCTACATCACTCTTTCTCTGATATTCTCTCTCTCTCCCTCTCTTCCTCTCTGTTATTCTCTCATTTTTTCTCACTTATTCCCTCTTTCTCTCTGCCATTTGCGTTCTTTGGTTGACTTGCTTATGTGTTCGTTTCACACTCAACAGACAGACGCTTGACTATAGTGGTGGTCTTAGTGACGTTTGGTGGTGACGAGAGGAGAGAAGGTGGAGGGAGAGGAGAGAAGATGGAGAGAAGAGAGATGGGGAGAGGAGATAGAGGGAAAAGAGAGAGGAGAGAAGATGGGGAGAGGAGATAGAGGGAGAAGAGAGAGGAGAGAAGATGGAAAGAAGAGTGAAGATGGAGGGAAAGGAGATAGAGGGAGAGACGAGAAGATGGAGGGAGAGGAGAAAAGGTGGAGGGAGAGGAGATAGACGGAGATGCGAGAAGATGGAGGGAGAATAGAGAAGATGGGAGAGGGAGGAGAGAAGATGGGGGAGAGGAGATAGAATGAGAAGAGAGAAGATGGAAGGAGAGGCGGGAAGATGGGAGGGAAGAAAGCGGAGTGGAGAGAGGGGGAAGAAAAGGGAAAAAGAAGGGAGAACAGAAGAGATGAAAGACAGGAAAGATGTCATAAGAGGAAAAAAAAAGAGAAGGCAATAGAGAGAAGAGGAGATGAAGGGACAAGAAGAGTGGAATGGGGAAGTAAAGGAGAAAGTGTGAGGTGAGGCAAGGAGAAGATATTGAGGCGAGAGAAACTGAGGTGAAGTGAGAGGGAGGGGAGACGAGGAAGTGAGAGTTTCGAGACATTAATGACGTGGATAGAGAGAGAGAGAAGGGGAGAATAATGAGAGAGGGAGAGATTAATGAGGTGAGAAGAAGGAAGAGATTGAGAGAGTAAGGGAAGGAGGCTCTAATGAGGTGAGGAAAGGTGGGGGAAGGTAATGAGGTAGGAGAGATGAGGAGGAGAGGAGGTGAGGGAGGGAGAGGAAGAAGTAGAGTTAAGATGAGGAAGGAGAGAAGAGGAGAGGGAAGGGAGAGAGGATAAAGAGAGAGGCAAAGGAAGGAAGAGGAGAGGAGAGAAAAGAGAATTAATGAGCTGGAGTGAGGAGGGGAGAATAACGAGGGAGGGGTTGGGAGTAGGTGTTAAGTCGTAGGAACAAAAGGTGAGTGAGTGAGTGAGTGATTGAGAGGTGTGGAGTAGGGTGAGTGAGTGAGAGGTGGAGTAGGGAGAGTGAGTGTGAGGTGTGGAGTAGGGAGAGTGAGTGAGAGGTGTGGAGTAGGTGAGTGAGTGTGAGGTAGAGTGGGAAGAGTGAGTGAGAGGTGGAGTGGGGAGAGTGAGTGGGAGGTGGAGTAGGGAGAGTGAGTGGGAGGTGGAGTAGGGAGAGTGATTGAGAGGTGTGGAGTAGGTGAGTGAGTGTGCGGTAGAGTGGGAAGAGTGAGTGAGAGGTGGAGTGGGGAGAGTGAGTGGGAGGTGGAGTAGGGAGAGTGAGTGGGAGGTGGAGTAGGGTGAGTGAGTGAGAGGTGTGGAGTAGGGTGAGTGAGTGAGAGGTGGAGTAGGGAGAGTGAGTGAGAGGTGGAGTAGGGTGAGTGAGTGAGAGGTGTGGAGTAGGGTGAGTGAGTGAGAGGTGGAGTAGGGTGAGTGAGTGAGAGGTGTGGAGTAGGGTGAGTGAGTGAGAGGTGTGGAGTAGGGTGAGTGAGTGAGAGGTGGAGTAGGGTGAGTGAGTGAGAGGTGGAGTAGGAAGAGTGAGTGAGAGGTGGAGTGGGGTTGTTGAGACACAGTGATAACATTATGAAGAAAATCACCTTATCATCATCATCATCATCATTATTGTTACTATTATTATTATTATTATTATTATTATTATTATTATTATTATTATTATTATTATTATTACTATTATTATTATTATTATTATTATTATTATTATTATTATTATTGGTAGTAGTAATAGTCATAATAGTAACATTTAAAAGACAGTAATAATAATAATAATAATAATAATAATAATAATAATAATAATAAACATCACTCTACTGTAAACATCTTACCACTACATATAGTGTATATATTCATGTAAACATATACTGTATGGTGGGGGTCAGTAGTCGTTTCTGATAGGGTGATGAACGACCAGCTTATGTTACCCGCCTCACTGAACACTAACTAGACGTTGATACTCGTTAATACTCGTCATTTTATTACCAAACTCGTTAATACCTCCCCTATCTCGTTAATACCACACCTACCTCGTTAATACCACACCTACCTCGTTAATGCCACACCTACCTCGTTAATGCCACACTTACCTCGTTAATACCACACCTACCTCGTTAATACCACACCTACCTCGTTAATACCACACCTACCTCGTTAATACCACACCTACCTCGTTAATACCACACCTACCTCGTTAATGCCACACTTACCTCGTTAATACCACACTTACCTCGTTAATACCACACCTACCTCGTTAATACCACCACAGACCTCGTTTATATCACCACAGACCTCGTTAATGCCACCACAGACGTCGTTAAACCTACAACCTCTTAGCGACTGAATAATCCACACCAGACAGACAAACAGACGAGCTTGTTCATTACATCAACTTAATTTGGATCACCTGAAGTTGTAGGCACTCCAGCTTATTTCAAATGAGGCTTAATTAACCACCCTAGCGTTACCTGGGTTAATCTTCAGGTGAAAAAAAAAGCTGGGGGTTAATCTTCTAGTGATCCAAATTGTTAATCCGGCCTTAACCCTCCTCTCATATATACAGCAATGAGGCACAGTGAGTATCCAGAGTGAGGCTTCAGATTAACCTATAGCTTGAGCAATTTTTTCACCTGGAAGTTTTTGACCCAAATTAAACAGGTAATTTTCCGAATCTAGAGAAATTTCATGACTGGGTTTTAAAATCTCTTAATTCACACGGCTCTTTTTTGTAGCTGAGATTTCTTTATTAAATTAATTATGATTGTTGTTTATGTTCCTGTAGGTTTTATTTTGTTAATACTATATTTAAATGTTTTTGTAAGTTATTGAGTTTATTTTTTATTGAAAGTTATTTTAATGTAATTTATTATATTAGCTTATTGTAAGTTATTGTTTATAATATATTTTCTGTTATTGTTATTCGATTACTGTACGCTGGTGACATAATTAATGTGTATATATAAATATATCCTTTATAACACCCACATATTTTAATACAATGGCGTAACTAACAAACATTTTTCTCTGGGATTTTTTTTTTAATGTTTACGTAATACGACTTGTAGATGCAGTTTATGAAAGACACAGGTCTCAAGTACAGTGTTTATTACCTTTACAGTCAGATAAGGTGTAATAGGACATTTATCTCCCAGGTATTCACAGCAAAACTTTACCTCTTAAGTGTAATTCATTTAGCCCATTACATTAAGTTGGTTCAGTATTGAGTAACTTTTGAGTTTTATCTCTTAAACCTGCTGTTAGTGAGCCGCCATTTTGCTATATATTTTGGTGTTACCTTTCAATGTTTTTTTGTATTTGATTTAATATAAAAAAAATATAAACGTTTCTTTTTGTCTCATATTTATTGTCGAATATTTTGGTTTCATGTATTGGCGACTGCTGTCCTTTTATGATTTATAAAGTTAGGTACCCACTCACAGCTGGGTGGCCTAGGGGTGCAGTGGGCGTGAATCAAGTATATAGCCAAAAGTAACAATAAGTGTATTTTTTTTTTAGAGAAATTAAGTAATAAACAGAGGAATAAACTCATAAATCAGAACAACTGTAATATGAGAGAGAGAGAGAGAGAGAGAGAGAGAGAGAGAGAGAGAGAGAGAGAGAGAGAGAGAGCAGTGTTTATACAGAAAAAACATAAACACTTTGCTATATAATTTTGGAAAAGGGACTCATGGTTGATATATAAATAAGAGACGGTAATGATTGGATGACAAGGGGAAAAACAGAGACTCGGGCAGAAGAATTAATTATTAAAAGCCGTGGTTCCTGGAGACTTACTGATACCTAGAGGTGATTGGTAGACACACAGCTTGAACACAGTTGGAGAAGAAGGCCTGATTCACTAACCTTCAGACAAGAGGGTGACATCTTGATTCACTGGTTGTTATTGGAGGAAATAGGTAAAGAAAATATACAAAATAAATACAACTAATAAAAAAAAATAAAAAATGGATTGACTCTTTGACTTTGAGAGAAAGATGTAAAAATACAATATAAAAACGATTGGTTGGTTGATTATGAGACATATATACAATGACAAAAAAAAACAGACCGATTGATCGATTTTGAGAGAAATATGTAAATGAACAATGGAAAAAAACCAAAACATGAGAAATGTAATCATATATAGGAAAATGGTTAGTACTCGTTAAGAGAGAGTCAGAAAAACAAACAATTGAACAAAAGCATTGCACAAACACTTACCATGTTGCTCAGTGTTGCTCAAGGAAGAAGTGCCATATGATGCAACAGACTATGCACAGGAACACAAAAATGAAGATGATTATTATAATTATCATCCATGCCTCCATTTATCACACTTTCCCTTTCTTCTTCCTCTTTTTATTCTCTAGTTGCTTATCCTGGGTGCCTCGTCTTGTCTTCCAGGGCATAATCTGAGGTGTGGACTGTCACTAGCCATTGACAATGACTTTATCTAGAGCTTTTCTTCACACTGACCATAACCGTTCACTTTTACAGCCTCTGAGGGCATTCCTTCACTTAATTTTCTATTTTTTTTTTTTTTTTTTACTATTATTTATTTAGGGGGCACTTTTCTTTTCGTCCAACACTTTATTCTGCGGGTTTAAGAAATCACATTAGTATAAACATGTAAAAATCACACTCCAGATACCTCAATGATCAGTACTACGTCGATTTATCCTTTATTCTATGTAAACTAAAACGTCTTCGTACTTTTTTCGGCGCCATTTTAATATATATAGTTATAAAAGGGGAAGGGGTAATTTAACGCAAATGCCTCGGGTAATGTGGGCCATATGAGATTCCTCTTAATGATCTCAGCCGTGGGTCTGTATGGGAAGAACTAGTAAAAAAGGGTAAGAGTAGAAGAATAAAGAAGAAAGAATGAGACAATGAGAGAAATAGACACCTATAGGCAGAGAGAGAGGTACAGAAAAGCAGAGAAACAATAAGAGAGACTAAGACTGGCAGACAAACAGAAAGAAAGGCAGAGAGACAGAAGAGATAGCGAGAGATAAAGACAATCAAAGATTAGGGGAAACAGAAAGACAAACACAGATGGAAAATATAAAAAAAGAAACAAGGAATAACAACACAAAGAAGAACAAGTAGACAGAAGGTAAGCTAATGTTCGTCTGGCGAAGCTACGTAAAAATACCATTATAAAGTAGAAGGATACGTCAGGCGTTGCTGACTGCTCTTGGTGGCGCTGGTGTTTAGCTTACAGGGTCTACCTATTTTAAAACAATGACGCTGTTACTATTATGAGAGAGTTTATAAAGACATAAGTATAGAGTTAATGTAAGGTACAGGTACAATAATCTCCAAATAGCGAGAGTATCGTAAATGTGATGCCTTCAATATGAGGATTATGTGACGGAAATGTGAATAAAAATAATGTATTGGTTTATGTATTAAGTATAGATACAGTCAAAGTAACCACTATCTAACCAAGTTTTGGTGGACACATCGAGGAAAAGTTGAGCCATCCGACGCTCGCATCTGCGTACTGTACCTAGTGAACAGTTGGCAGGTGTGTGGAACCTTGGAGAGGGCGGCCAGTTACACAACTGTTCGCATAATTATTTACTTTCTTCGGTGATCTCTTATTATAATATATATATATATATATATATATATATATATATATAAATATATATATATATATATATATAAATATATATATATATATATATATATATATATATATATATATATATATATATATATATATATATATATATATATATATATATATATTTCATGTAAATCCACAATGAAAACGTGGATTAGATATATATATATATATATATATATATATATATATATATATATAGTGTGTCCGTATTCCACAATAAAATAGTAAGTCCACTATTCGAACCACCATTCGCCAGGTTTACACATTCACCAACCAAGGCTGGGAAGATACTTGTTTCTTATACTGCAGTAATATCCTCATTGTGACATTATCTTGAAGACGGTGCTCGAACTTACATTTAACCTGGCAAACAACAACAAAACTCGCTCTCTGCCAGCATTGACGTTCTTTTACTTGTATGAGCATTAGGTTACATCTTCTATGGTACAAGTAATATAATCCTTAACAACACAACACAACACCTGCTGGAGAACCTCTGGTGTTCCCCTCCATCTCCAAAGTGACACACGCTTACAAAGGCTATTCAAGAGGAACGTTCATCTGCTCTTCTGCCAACAGTGCCGTTTACTTTTTGTCATGAGAACAACATTAGGAACGAAGGGGTTCAGTTTCTGTGTCGCAGAAAAGGAATGGCGGCGTGAAGCTCTTCCCGGCCACAAGTTTTTAGGTGGGAGAAACACTTCAGCTTTACGGGTGAATTATGCAGGTCCGGGGGTGGGGGAGGAAGGCGGTCAGGGAGGTGGGGGAGGTGGTCAGTGGGGTGGTGGAAGTGGTCAAGAGGATGGGGGAGGAAGATGGTCAGGACGGTGAGGGAAGTGGTCAAAGGGGCGAGGGAGGAAGTTGGTCACGTGGTGGGGAGGTGGTCTGGTGGAGGAGGTGGTCAAGAGGGTGGTAGAGGAAGGTAGTCAAGGGGGTAAGGAAGGAAGGTAATCAGGTTGAGGTGGTGTGATGATGTGTGGGGGGGGGGGGGGGAATATGGTAAGAAAAGTGACCAGGTGGGTAGGGTTTAGACAGGTTGTCCGGTTGTGGGGAGGACAGGTGGTTAGGTGTTGACTCGTGATCCCTTACACTTGAAAGCAATGGTTCCTCCTTCCACGCCCTGACGAAAATCCTGACACGGACTACAGGCAAAGTGCCATTAACGAGTGTCATGATAGTTCGGAGACTTGTCTTTAAAAAGTGTACCATAATGGTCCGTTGACTGGTGATAGACTGGTGATAATAGTGCCAAGGAGGTTCATGGATTAGTGCTAAGGACTGGTGCCATGATCGACCGTAGACAGGTGCTACGGACTGGCGTCAAATTGACCTGTGGAGTAGTGCCATGGGCTAGAGCTATATACAAGTACCACGGGCTGGTCCCTGAACTGGTGCCAAGGGTTAATGCCACAAGCTGGTGATACACACACACACACACACACACACATACATACCCACACACACACACACACACACACACACCACGGACCAATATCATGAATACCCTTTCTTTGGAATTAAACCCCATGCCACTAAACCCAAGCCGAAAGAATAACACAGACCAAAACGGAACAAACACAAACAAAACAGGGAAAAGTGTCCCAAGATTTATCGTTTAAAAGACCTATAAGAGGCAACAGTACAGATCGACAGCAATGGGCCAATTGGGCCATTGCGAGCCATTGAGCTATACAGTAAAATCCTAAGTAGAAAATGTCTTTATATGAACCCATTTGGAGTTGGCTCAACGCCATATTGCCCGTAGCAAAACACACATAAGAAACTTCTCAATGTGCGTGTGTGTGGGTAGGGAAGGGGTGATGCCGAGTGTGTCGTTCAATCTTTACGACGGAAAATATTCGAGCAAATATTCTATAACATGCAAATCTTCCTCACCAGCCTCTTCCAGTTGAAAGTGGTAAGTATTTCTCGGAGGTAAATAAGATGTGAGAGAATATGTGAGGTGAGGTTAAGTTAAGTTAATGTGGTCTTGGTGAGTATTTTGGTTAAGTAGGGGTATTAAGTGTGGGATTTGCGGGTATTTTGGTTAGGAAGGTAGGCTTAAGTACGGTTATTATAGGTATTTGAGTTAAATAAGGGGTTTAGTGAGGTTGTTTTGTAGATACGTGGGTTCAATAAGGGTTATATTTTATTTTTTACAATAATTTCGGTTAATGCACTGAAGGGCATTTAGGTTTTGATTGTTTGAATAGATTGGTCAATAGTCGTCCTCTCTCTCTCTCTCTCTCTCTCTCTCTCTCTCTCTCTCTCTCTCTCTCTCTCTCTCTCTCTCTCAAATATCAACCTTTACAAGCACACACACACAGAGGGAGAGAGAGCATCCCTCTCCTGTATATTCCAACATACACACTGTCCAGCGTGGCTCTGGGTGACCTTTAGAGAACCATCGTGCGACTGACTCCTTCCTCCCCTTCCTCACTCCCGTGTTGACAAAGCCAAGAGTTGACACGTCTATACCTGCCTTCTTCCAACACCTGCCTTACTTCAACAACTACCTTCCTCCAACACCTGCCTTACTCCAACAACTGTCTTCCTCTAACATCTACCTTCCTCCAACACCTGCCTTACTTCAACAACTACCTTCCTCCAACACCTGCCTTACCCCAACAACTACCTTACTCCAACACCTGCCTTACCCCAACACCTTTCTTACTCCAACAACTACCTTACACCAACACCTGCATTACTCCAACATCTACCTTCCTCCAACACCTGCCTTACTTTAACAACTACCTTTCTCCAACATCTACCTTCCTCCAACACCTGCCTTACTTCAACAACTACCTTTCTCCAACATCTACCTTCCTCCAACACCTGCCTTACTTCAACAACTACCTTCCTCCAACACCTGCCTTACTCCAACAACTACCTTCCTCCAACACCTGCCTTACTTCAACAACTACCTTCCTCCAACACCTGTATTACTCCAACATCTACCTTCCTCTAACACCTGCCTTACTTCAACAACTACCTTCCTCCAACACCTGCATTACTCAACATCTACCTTCCTCCAACACCTGCCTTACTCCAACATCTACCTTCCTCCAACACCTGCCTTACTCCAACAACTACCTTCCACCAACACATGCATTACTCCAACATCTACCTTCCTCCAACACCTGCATTACTCCAACATCTACTTTCCTCCAACACTTGCCTTACTCCAACAACTACCTTCCACCAACACCTGCATTACTCCAACAACTACCTTCCTCTAACATCTGCCTTGCTCCAACACCTGTCTTATTCCAACACCTGTCTACCTGTTCACTGTAATGGTTTGTGAAGGTAAAACTCATAATAGTATGTGTGTGTGTGTGTGTGTGTGTGTGCGTGTGCGTGTGTGTGTGTGCGTGTGTGTGAAAGAGAAATAAAAAGATAGCATCAGTTAACTAGAGATAGATATACAAAGAGAGAGAGAGAGAGAGAGAGAGAGAGAGAGAGAGAGGAAAATCTTGAGAAAAAAAACAAGGAAAAAAGGAAGAAAAAGAGAGAATTAGGTAGAACTGTAAATTAAAACCGTTCTGGAAATACTTTCTTTTATAAACCGAATCATAATGAGTGAGTGTGTGTGTGAGTGAGTGAATCTTTGGTCTCTCTCTCTCTCTCTCTCTCTCTCTCTCTCTCTCTCTCTCTCTCTCTCTCTCTCTCTCTTGAGGAGGAAAGCCCTGGTAGTGTTGGGCGAGTAATTGTGCCGTGTGGGAGCAGTGAGAGGTACACCCTAAGGATGCGTCTGGATCAACAACAACTACGCCCATTCTCCTACTTCCTCCTCCTCCCGTTCTTCTTCCTACCTTCTCCCTCCTATTTCTCTATATTTTCATCCCACTACCCGACTTCTTTCTTCTCTCTTATTATTTTCCCTCTTCCACGTCCACTTCCTCCTCTCCTTCAACTGTTTCCATCTTCCCATCACCACCTTCTCCTCCTCTTTCTTCCCATAACCGCTTCAATATCCTCAACACTACCCACCTTTCCCTCCCCACCAACACCTCTTCATCCCCGCCATCACCACCACAACTTCAACCTTCCCACCACCACCTTTCTCCCTTCCCCCTTCCCCCTTCCCTCCAACCCCTTCCTTCCTCGCTCCCTTTCTTCCTCACCCATTTCCCTCCTCCCTTCCTTTCCCTCCTCACCCCCTTCCCTCCTTCCCCCTTTCCTCCTCACCTCTTTCTGTCCCCACCCACTTCCTCCACAACCCCTTTCCTCCCTCCTTCCCGCCTCACCCCTTTCCCTTCCCCACCCCGTCTCTCTACTCTGCCATTCCCCATAATTTTTACACATATTCTTCCATCCATAAATGCCAACAATTAAATTACATCTTTAAGAAGAAATGTTTATCATTAACATAAATGTCCTCTCTATAAGCAACAGTTTATTGAAGAGTAAACTATATCATTAAGTCCAACACCAATTACAAAGACCAATTCATTAAACTTTTGAAACTTATCATAATTTTCACTCGAAAAAGAATAGTGATAATTGTGCTAATGAAGAAATGGAGATTCTGTCGAGCAATGAATGTGTGTGTAGGGGGGGGGGGTCTTTTTATTTGTATGTCTGTCTATATGTTTGTCTGTCTTTCTCTGCAACACTAACCTTGAACGAAAGATCCTTAACTGCACACCATAGTCTTACCTCATGCAACGTCTCGTTAGCAACAAGACATAAAGGTGTAAAATTCATCGCTGAGTGTACCATTAACTATCACAGAACAAGCAGGTGCGAGGGGGAGAAATTCTTAATGCAAACATCTGGCCTAATAAACAGCGTTGAGTGTTAGTGTCAGATCTTTATGTAATTGTTAGTATACGTGTTTGGGACTTGTTTTGATATTTATATGAGTATTAACAATGATACCAATAATATAATTATAATGGTTGCCCCTCGTGTACCGAGGATGGCGGGCTCAAGGGTCACCTAGGCGTAAATTTGTTTAAGGTGTAAAAGCTGCCGTCAACACAACAACCACACCCTAAGTTAACGAGCTGCATGACCCAGTGTCAACGCCAACTGCACTGGCTAACCAATACCCGGGAACACGATCCGGAAATCGATTAACATCCATGGTAGACAGAGGCTACTGGCATAAAGAAACTTTCCCCTAGTTTCACCCTGCCCGGGAATTAAAGACGGGTCCACTCGCTTGCGTCGAGAGCATGGTGACCATTACACGATAGGTCGCCATTACGATATCAATAATAATAATAGTAATGACGACAATAATAATAATAATAATAATAATAATAATAATAATAATAATAATAACAATAACAATAACCTATATATATAAAACAAAGAAGTATGTCTGTGTGTTTGTTTGTTTGTGTGTCCGCACGAGAATCTCGGAAACTACTTTACCGATCTGTAGTGATGATGGATGGTGTTATATGTAGTGATGATGGGTGGTGTTATATGTAGTGATGATGTTATATGTAGTGATGATGTGTGGTGTTATATGTAGTGATGATGTTATATGTAGTGATGATGGATGGTGTTATATGTAGTGATGATGTGTGGTGTTATATGTAGTGATGATTAAACAATAAAATAATAACAGTTTAATGCTAAAAAAATATAATTTGCTGTACCATTGTTGTGAAAAACATGGTGGAACTTACATACACCGTTAATGAACTATTGATGGAAGAAGAAGTTTTGGGGACAGAACAGTGAGACAATGTGGAGCCTCCCGTTGGGTGGCGTCCTACCGTGGCCTAGCGAATGAGCCGGCCGGAGGGTGGTGTTTATTCGCTAGTAATCATAATAATAGTAACAACAATACTACTAATTATAATACAAGTGTTAAAGTCAGTATGACATAATATCAATATCGTTAGTGTCAAGTCAGGATTGATGTGAGTGTCAATGTACTTGTCAATATCGAGTTCTCTCAGCGCCATGTCATGCCAATGTCAATATCAAAGTCAAAATTAGTGAGAAAAAAATGTTGACAAAAGATTTATTAGGTAGAAAAAATAAAAAAAGTCTGAAGAAAAAGTGAGAGAGAAAGAGAGATAAACGAAAAACTGGCCAAGTCATGAGAGAGATAGGAAGAGACAAATCATGTGAGACATAGGAAGAGGCAAGTCATGAGAGTGATAGGCATATACAGGTCATATGAGAGAGAGGAAGAGACAAGTCATGAGGGTAATAGGAAGATACAGGTCATATGAGAGAGAGGAAGAGACAAGTCATGAGAGAGAGGAAGAGACAAGTCATGAGAGAGACAAAGTATGTGAGCGAAGCTAGAGATACCCTGTCGAGCTCGGTATGTTAGAGATAGTTTACACACATTTAAAGGGAAGCAATTACTTAGTTTATATTTCCCCGAAGAGAGAGAGAGAGAGAGAGAGTTTGCGCGCAGGGTGGTAAAATACGTCTAGTGTGGCAGTATTGTGTTTAGGTGTAAGCACTGCTTGCTCCCTCTCGCTTTCTGCTACCGCCGTTGGCTAGCCCTCGTGGCGAACAGGGAAGTAACTTGCATAAGTCTTCCCATGCCATTATACAGCCTCTTCACCGTCAAGATTACTGCTGTGCTTCCTCGTGGCAGCACACGATAACTGGGTGTCTCGTGGACCCAGGCTAAACCAGCAGGGGATGTCAGAGTAGCAGTGGGCCCCAGAAGGACGGCGCATAGGCCCACTGGCATTTGGACACGTTCTGGCGCCTACCAATCATTTCCCCGCTGCCTTGTGGATTAACCTTGTATGTATAAGGCTACGGGAGTAAACCCTGAACAAAAAATCTGTGGTGGTGCCCCGCATCAGGCAGACATGGTTACTGAGCTCCAACAAAATCCCAACGGTGGTGTAGGTCGAAAAGTTGACCACCATGTGAACCCAACGATTACACCGGCGTACGAAGGCATTTCATGATGGACAGGCTACTAAGGTGAAACCCAACAAACTGGGTTATCGGCAGTCGATTGCATCTCTCCCTCTTCCCAGTCGTTCCAACACTTGCACCACTGGATCAGGAAAAGGGAGGGCCAAGAAGTGTGGTTGAAGCCTGCTCTCCCGCCACATCACATGAATCAACTCATGCGCTTATCATACCTCTCATCATCATCAAAACCCCTATACCCCCAAACGTCCTATGACGACGGACGAGTGGCGACTGGGAGTCTTTACTAATATCTTTGCTCATGGGCGGCACAGATAAAATGGTCGTTTTATACACTGGGATCTAGGGAGCAGTTCAATCCTGTCCTGTCTGTGCGACTAAGCAGCCCTTTCGAGGAGCCACTCTGCTCACCCCACATGGGAAGGGGGCTAGAAAAGGTGCCCTAAATATAGCCTGCCTTAAAAAACAAACTGGCTGGGCAACCGCACCCAGTAAGGTCATCCTTATGCGGTCGAAAACACTATCATAATCACAGATCCAAACAAAAACGAACTATACAACTTCTTATGGTTGCTGCATGGAATGTCTGGAGCCTTCTGGATACTAGCACAAATTAGCATCTTGAAAGAAGAACCGCCCTTGTTGGCAAAAGAGCTGTATAGGTATAACATCGACATAGCAGCCATTAGTGAGGCCTGGCTCCCAGACTAGGGTCAACTCGCAGAATGGGGGTCTGGCTAAACCTTCTTCTGGAAGGGTAAGCCTGCTGTGGAGAGAAACCACACTGATGGAGTTAGCTTTGTCATCTCCCTACACAGGCTTACTGAAATGCCTTTTGGGATCAACAAGCACCTCACGATGCTCCCAGTCCCACTGAATCACTTAAGTCATTCCTTTTTCAACGGTGCATACGCCTTAACACTGGATGCAGAGGATGACATCAAGGAGGCCTTTTATGCAGACCTCGACAGAGTGCTAATCCCTATCCCCAGAAATGATAAGGCTCTGCTCCTTGGTGACTTCAATGCCAGAGTTAGCAGAGATGCTGACATTTGGCAAGGAACCTTAGGGAGAAATGGACTAGGCAAGTGTGACCCCAACGGCCTACTTCTCCTCAGCAAGTGTGCTGCACACACCCTCACTCTCACCAATACCTTCTTTTGGCAGGCCAACAAGTTCAGGTGTTCTTGGCAACACCCACGATCCAACCACTGGCATCTCATTGACTCCATTATTGTCAGAGAAAGAGATCTCTGTGATATCCTCATCACCCGAGCCATGCGTGGCTCAGACCACCAAGCTTTCACTTCTCATCGCCCCAAAACGGCGAAGGCAGCAACAGTAGCTCCTGCTCTCAGAGAACAGCTCGAACTTGTACTCATAAAAAACCCAACAACAAACAACCCAAATCCCAGTGCCGAAAGAGTTATTCTCGACACTGTCAAGACAAAAACCTGCGGAGAGACCTTCGGCCAGATCGAAATAAAACACCAGGACTGGTTTGTTGAAAATGACCTGTCAATAAATGAACGAGTCGATGATAAACTTGCTGCTTTAATTGACTGGCAGAACAACCCTCAGTCTCAGACCAAAGTTGACACCTTCCACAAGAAGAAAGCGGCGGAAAAGCATGAAGTTTGCAAACTAAAGAATGACTGGTTTAAACATAAAGCATGTGAAACACCAAAATTTGTAGATCAGCACCCGATGTCCGAATTATTCAATTCCACTAAAACTCGTGGCACGGCCCCTCTCCACTCATCCGATGGTAACTATCTAATTGTAGACGGTGGAGGAGCATCCTTCGGTGCTGGAAACAAGCACTACCATTTACTGTTCAACTGAAACACGGATATGGATGTCCTGACTACCCAGCAGGTCCTTCAGCTTCCAGGGCTGATCCACCTCAGCTATCCTCCATCCCTGGATGGGGTAGCTGCTGCCATCAAACAGATGAAAAATAACAAAGCCTCAGGGCCTGATGGACTCCAAGCCGAGGTGTATAAAGTAGAAAGACCTCTGCTTACCAGCCGTCTCCACTCTCTCTTGGAGAATATATGGGAAAAGGAAGAAATCTCCCAAGTTTTTAAAGAAGCCTCCATCGTCAATATTTATAAGAACAAGGGAGACCAGTCAGACTGTGGCAACTACGGCGGGATCTCGCTGCTGTCTGCAGCTGGCAAGATTATCGCCCGAGTCCTCATAAACAGAATTCTTCTTGAGGTGGAAAACATCCTCCCAGAATCTCAGTGTGACTTTAGACTATCATGTGGAACCACTGACATGATCTTTGCTGCCCGCCAGATACAGAAAAAATACAGAGAACAGCGTCGTGACCTGTACATGGCTTTCTTCCACCAAACCAAGGCCTTGGACTCAGTCAACATGGAAACCCTCTGGTGGACCCTTAACCGTTTTTGCTGCCCATCAGAATTCATCAACATTGTGAGGCAACTCCACGATGGCATGAACGGCAGTGTCCTGCACAATGGCACCCAGTCTGAGTTCTTCCCCATCCAAACTGGGGTTAAACAAGAGTGTGTACTGGCACCAACTCTCTCTTTCATTTTCTTTGCTGCCTTCCTCACTCGTGCCAGTGCCAATTTAGGGAGAGGAGTGGACATCGAGTACCGGATGAACTGTCTTTTCAACATAGACGACTCCAGGCAGGGACAAAGGTATCAGCAGCTTCCATTACTGACCTTCAGACGACCTTTCCCTTGTTTCTCACGCAGAACGCGACGTACAGGAGATCCTGAACACCTACGCAGATGCATATGCTCGCTTTGGCCTTGAGGTTAATGTATGTAAGACTCTGATTTTCTTTCAGTCTGCCTCTGGTTCAGACACACCTCCACCATCCATTCAGCTTAACGGTACCACCCTTTCTATAGTTACCCACTTTCGGTATCTCAGCTCCCACCTGTCCACCACCGCGGACATCGATGAAGAGATTCAACGTCGGATCAGATGTGCATCTCAAGCCTTTGGCAGACTCTGAAACCGTGTCTTCAGCTGTAGGGAGCTGATTCGAGCAGTTGTATTTCCACCCTGTTATATGGTAGCAAGACATGAGTCACATACAGGAGGCACCTCAAGGCACTTGAAAACTTTCACGAAAGTAGTCAACGTTCCCTCCTCCGAGTTGGCTGGGAAGACGAAAGAAAAAATTCCAGTGTTCTTGTTGACACCAACTGTAAGAGCATCGAGGCTACCATTATCCATTAACAACCACGTTTGAGTGGCCATTTTACCCGCATGGACGACAATAGACTGCCAAAGCGGTTACTTTACAGTCACCTAACGAACAGTAAACGTAACGGGGGCGGGCAACTGAAAAGGTATAAGGATAGTCTTAAGACAAACCTAAAAAGTACCAAATCGACCCCATCAACTGGGAGACGATTACTCCATACCATAACGTTTCGAAGAGCACCACACGAGAAGGTGTCAATACTTTCGAGTTAGCCCGACTGTTTAACGATGCAGACAAGAGCCAACGCAAGAAAGACGCTGCCGCAGCCCCTCCCGCACTAGATGTAGCCCTCCACATGTACAACATCTTTGAACGACCCTCCCGGTCCCGAATCGGCCTCTTTAGTCACCTCAGAACTCACCAACGTTGGTGACATCCTTAATAACTCGATTCCGAGTGACAGCAAAGTAGTAGTAGTGCGCGTGGTTGATGTCCAGTAGAAAATTATGTGAGAGGGGTTTTGTGTGAATAAGCCTGTAGGTGTGACTTAATATAAGCACACACACACACACACACACACACACACACACACACGCGCGCGCGCGTAGTAAGTTTAATGTTTAGGGTAATAACTCTTTCGTTTTGTTTATAAATAGATGAACACATTTGCATAGGAATATAACAATATATTTAGCCTTCTCTCAGTTAACACACCTCGCCCTGCCAACACTACACGGACCTTGAATCATCGTACCTGCGTCGGTGTGTCGATACTTGGTAACACTGAACCATTGTTACGTCACTAATTATGAAGGTATGAGGTATTTTGTATCATTAAATCACTGTTACGTCACAAGGTATAGACGTTTGAGTGATTTGGTAACATTGAATATATTCAAACAATACAAGGTGTACGGTAGTATTTATTATTTGGTAATACTGAATCCCTTATATTTTTCAAGTTATGGGCGCTTGATTCTTGTGTTATTACTGTATAACACTCACATTACAAGGAACACTTACCTGAATTATCTGGCAACACTACATCATACTGTACTACCAACTTAGAGAAACAATGTCTCGCTTTAGGTAGTAATAGTGGGTTAATACCAATTCTATAGAGGTAAAATCGCTACCTGGGTATTGGCAACAGTGTGTTCATGTTATATTTTAGGGGATGTGGGTGGATGGGTGGGCAGGAGAATAGGTAGGTAGGGGTTGTGGCACTTGGCAATGGTCATAAACTAATCCCAATATAAGATAATTAATTAACCAACTATTTACATTCCGTGTCCACTCACGTCGCTCACAAAGGAAGAAGCAACAGTGATGAAAGCTCATAGAATTAAAGGCAGACCAGAGAGAAAGGGTGTAAAGGAGAGAAAGAGAGAGAGAGAGAGAAGAAGATAAATGAGAAATGCAGAGTCTTTCCATTAGTGGTGGCGTAGAGGGGGAGTGACGGAGACGAGAAAATGAACAGATAAAGAGAGAAATTAGGAAAACACAGGAGATAAAATGATGAGGGGGAAGACAAGGGGTAATAGACAGACGGAAAACAGTGAGAAAGAAAGAAAAATAAGGTAGAGAAAGGGGAAAGGAGATGGAGAAACAGAGACAAGCAGAGACAAAGACAGACGAAGAGGGATATGGAGAATAGATGAAAAATAACCACGAATTAGGGGAATCAGAGGATGATGGATTTAGAGGAGGAAGAAAGGGCTAAATCGAACACGAAAAGAGAAAGAAAAATAGAAATAATAAGAAACAAATACAGAGAAGCATCAGTGACAGTAACATAAACAACAAGTACAATGTTGGCCCAATACTCGTGTGTGTGTGTGTGTGTGTGTGTGTGTGTGTGTGTGTTAAGACATTCAAAGAGAGTCTGGGTTCAAAAGCGAGCGCCATGCCAACTTGGAGTCCCTTAATTTAAACAGGTACACAAATACTGGTGAGAAGACGAGGTATTTATCTTCCCAAGACACCTGGGATTTTTGGTACATATTTGATGGCAAGGTTACGTGGCGCTTCTATAAGATCACCTCAGTTTATTTCACCTGATGAATGAACACCCTAACCTAACCTAACCTAACCTATCCTAACCTATCCTAACCTCCTAGTTAGCGTTCGGGTGATTAATCTTCAGGTGAAATATGCTGGGCTGTCTAACCTTCATGTGATCCCTTCTTTATAGAGTCGCACTACACACACACACACACACACACACACACACACACCGTATATAGCCCCCACCATCATACCTTGCACCAATGTTACCAATATAACTCCACGATCACACCTTGCCTCAGTAATACCACATACCGTAATTCATACAATCATACCTTGCTTAACAGTATTGCCACATCATCCACACGAGCATAAGGTGCGGTTACAAACATGTCGACGAAAATGGCAACGACGAAATTGTCCTGGAACATTACAGTAACTCCAGGTGTCTTCTTATCCACAGCTACATTAAGGAGGGAGAGGGGGGGGGGTGAGGGAGGTGGAGGGGAGGGGGGCGAGGGAGGTTGAGTGAGTAGGGAGTGAGGGAGGTTTGGAGATGGTGGAGGGGGGCTGGGTTAGTGGGGGTGAGGGATGTTAGAAGGAGAGTGTAGGAGGTCGTGTGAGAGGGGAGTGATAGAGGGGTTGGGTGAGTAAGGGGTGATGGAGGTCGTGTGAGAGGGGAGTGATAGGGGGGTTGGGTGAGTAAGGGGTGATGGAGGTCGTGTGAGTGGGGAGTGATAGGGGGGTTGGGTGAGTAAGGGGTGATGGAGGTCGTGTCAGTGTGGAGCAATAGGGGGGTTGGGTGAGTAAGGGGTGATGGAGGTCGTGTGAGTGGGGAGTGATAGGGGGGTTGGGTGAGTAAGGGGTGATGGAGGTCGTGTGAGTGGGGGGTGATAGGGGGGTTGGGTGAGTAAGGGGTGATGGAGGTCGTGTGAGAGGGGAGTGATAGGGGGGTTGGGTGAGTAAGGGGTAATGGAGGTCGTGTGAGAGGGGAGTGATAGGGGGGTTGGGTGAGTAAGGGGTGATGGAGGTCGTGTCAGTGGGGAGTGATAGGGGGGTTGGGTGAGTAAGGGGTGATGGAGGTCGTGTGAGTGGGGAGTGATAGGGGGGTTGGGTGAGTAAGGGGTGATGGAGGTCGTGTCAGTGGGGAGTGATAGGGGGGTTGGGTGAGTAAGGGGTGATGGAGGTCGTGTGAGAGGGGAGTGATAGGGGGGTTGGGTGAGTAAGGGGTGATGGAGGTCGTGTGAGGTGATAGGAATATTACTGGCGACTATGAAGCCGCCTGTCAACGCCTCTACGTCACTAAAAGACGTCAATGACCTTCTTTACTTATGTATTGCCACTGGACGCTACTATGAGTTACCCTTTGCTACTTGGTGCCATTAGAAGTTGTCTATTAACCTCTGGACGCCTCTGGAAGTTACTTAACCCCTAGACGCCTCTAAAAGTTACTGAAGAACTCCTGGACGCCTCTAGAAATTACTTAAACCCTGGACGCTTCTAGTTACTTAATAACCCTGGACATCTTTACAAGTTACTTAATAACCCCCTGTACATCTCTACAAGTTACTTAACCCCCGGACGCCTCTAGAAGCTCCTTAATATCCCCTGGACACCTCTAGAAGTTACTGAATAACCTGTGGACGCCTCTAGGAGCTATTTAAAAACCTCTTGACGCCTCTAGAAGCTACTTAATAACCATGGACGCCTCTAGAAGCTACTTAATATCCCCTGGACGCCTGTGGAAGTTACTTAATTACCTCTGTATGCCTGCAGAAGTTACTTAATAACCCCTTGACGCCTGTAAAAGTTACTTAATTACCCCTGGACGCCTGCAGAAGTTACTTAACAACCCATGGACGCCTCTAGATGCTATTTAATAACCTCTGGACGCCTCTCGAAGTTCCTTAATAACCCCTGGACGACTCTAGAAGCTACTTAATAAACTATGGATGCCTCTAGAAGCTACTTAATAACCCCTGGACGCCTCTAGCAGCTACTAAATAACCCCTGGACGCCTCTAGAAGTTACGTATTACTTCTAGATACCATTAAAACCCACCCTTTTATTTGGAGATATTCCTAAAAGCCGCCGGTTACCCTATGAACGCCACAAGGAACCACCTATCACCATATGTACCACCTTCCAGCTTCCCATCACCATAAGTACCACATTTCCAACCATCTGCCACCTCAAGAACCACCTTCCAACCACCTGACACCATAAGAACCACCTTCCAACCACCTGACACCATAAGAACCACCTTCCAGCCACCTGACACCAAAAGAATCACCTTCCAACCACCTGACACCATAAGAAACACCTTCCAGCCACCTGACATCAAAAGAACCACCTTCCAGCCACCTGACACCATAAGAACCACCTTCCAACCACCCGTCACCTCAAAAGCCACCTTGACCAGCACTATGGACCACCTGCCACCGTGAACACCAACATGAAGGTTCATTTGGTTTGGCTGATGGACCGATCGGGGCCATTGTGAGCCAGGAGCGGTCCATACGTCTTCGGTGATGGAGGAGGGAGATGGGACAGAGACACTGATGGACAAGGGAACAATAGGAGAGAAGACGATAAGGGAAGAAGAGAGGAAGCAAGAGAGCAATAACGAAAGACATGAGACAGGAAGCTGGAAAAAATCTATGTTTGTGTTGCTGAAGTTTGTATTTCGTTTTTTTTTTTAATGTTAGTTTTGATGTTCTATGCTTTGTTCTTGAAAATATTTTGTTTTGATTTTGATTTTTTTTGCTATAATTTGATTTTTTTGTAAGTTTGCGTTTTTTTGGTTTACGATTAATTCGGATTTTCCCTTTTTTGTATTAATATTTGTGTTTTTACACTTGATTTTGAATTAGATTTCTCATTTAATTTTCGTATTTATTCTTGCTTTCATTTTAAGTCCCGTCGTTAATTCCGTTTTCTTTCGTCTTAATTTCCTCTAATTATTTCCTTAATTGATTTTAACGTTACCGTTTTCTGATTTCTATGTTGCAAGTATTTTTTTAATTTTGATTTTGATGTTAATTTTCCTTGTTTTGAATCTGATGGAAATTTCCCTCTCGTTTTCCCTTTTCTTTCTCCTCTCTTGTCCCCTTTTACCACTTCTCTTCTCTTCCCACTGTTTCCACATACCCCTTCCCTTACATTCCCCTCACTCTGCTCTCCATTAATTCATAATCCATGTCGCATTCCCCTCTGGTCATTCTCTCCCTCCCCTTTGCTTTCTAAACTTCCCTCTTATGGTTTCTCTCCCCGACTTTGTTTTCTAATCTCCAGCTTCCTTGAGAACTGGTCCATGGCAGTTGTTGTCGAAAGATCGATCTCTCGCTCTTTCTCTACCAATAGTGGTGTCCCACAGGTTTCTGTTGTTTCACCTATTCTTTTCCTTCTTTTTATCAATGATTTACTTCACACTACACTAATTATATCCATTCTCACGCTGATGATTCTACTCTTCACTCTTCTTCACATTTTCCCATTCCCACTAACTCTCAAACTAGATCTGTTTCTAGAGCTGATATCATTACATCTTTCAATGCGGATCTGTGCAGCATCATGAATGGGGAGGTAGAAACTTGGTAAAATTCCATAGTAATAAAACTCAGTATTTACCAATTACACTTTCCAAATTAGATGATCTCCCACCAATCACATTTCAGGACGCTATCATTCTGCCAAATTCTAAAATAGATATGCTAGGCCTCATCATTTCCTCAAATATGTCATGGAAGCCACACATCCTCAACATTGCTAAAGCTGCCTCCCGAAAGTTGGGAATACTGTACAGATGCCGGTGCTACTTCACTCCTGAGCAGTTGCTTCAAGTATATAAGGGATTCTTTCGTCCTAACTTGGAGTACTGCTCTCATATCTGGGGTGGCTCTTCTTCTGCCCAACTGTTAGATAGGGTGGAATCAAAGGTATTTCGTCTTATTAACTCTCCTCCTTTAGTTGACCATCTTTCTTCCCGTGCTCTTCGCTGCAATGTTGCTTCACACTCTCTCTTTTACAGGTACTTTAACGG
Source organism: Homarus gammarus (assembly GCA_958450375.1). Classification (NCBI taxonomy): domain Eukaryota; kingdom Metazoa; phylum Arthropoda; class Malacostraca; order Decapoda; family Nephropidae; genus Homarus; species Homarus gammarus. Next base: position 1,068,803 of record CAUDMG010003662.1, on the reverse strand, counting down.
GCAATGTTCGTTGGACTTGGCATCCTGTGTACCGCTGACAAGGCCGTGGGCTCGTAACACACGTCTTGCCCGCGGTGCCCACCGTTTCTCTGTGGATGTCGGTCACACTAGAATAACCCGTTATAGTTCTTCCTTCTTTCCTCACACAGCCAAACTGTGGAATACTCTGCCTTCTTCTGTGTTTCCACACTCACTCACTTTAAATAGCTGATTTTCCGGCATCTGCGCGGTGTAGGTTAATATAACCTTTTTCCTTTTCTATTTTTAATTTCTTTCTATTCATATTTTTTCGCACCCTAGGCCCCGATGAGGGTGGTTGACCTGTGCACCGGGTGGGCTAATACCTCCCCACTACAATACTCTCTCATACCCCCCACCATCTCCTCTCCCTTGTCTTGCCCTCTTCTAACATACAGTACACCATTAGTCCCTCTCTCCACTAGTACAATGTTCTCTCCCCTTATCTCCCCCCTCCCCCCTTCCTACCTCTGCCCTATCCGTCTTTCCTCATTCTCCTCTCTCTCTTCCCTCCCCTTTTCTAGTTCTAACCTTTTCGTCTCTACTCCTCTTCCTCTCTCCCCCCATTCTTCCTTCCCTGCCCCTTTCCCCCTTCAACATCCCCTCAACGTTTCTGAGTAAACTATTCATAGTGACCTTTATATTGTGTGTGTAGGCTCGCTTCTCTCTCTCTCTCTCTCTCTCTCTCTCTCTCTCTCTCTCTCTCTCTCTCTCTCTCTCTCTCTCTCTCTCTCCTCCAATGCACTCAAAGGCATAAATTGATAATATTGTATGATGTGTATCCACCTGGTACATGTTATTGCTTATATGAATATCACCAGTTGACTTCTAACGAGATAGATATATAGATAGATAGATAGATAGAGATAAAAGAAAGAGAGATAGAGAGATAAAGAGATAAATAGACATAAATAGCGAGAGAGAAAAATATAAATAGAAAGAGAGAGAGAGAGAGAGAGAGAGAAAGAGAGAGAGAGAGAGAGAGTTAGAGTTATTCTCCCTGGCCACTATGCTCCATGTCTTTCTTCCTCCCCTCCTTCTTCTCTTCCTCCCTCCCTTTCCTTCCTCTTTCCTTTTTTTCTCCCTTTTTCTTCCCTCCAAGTTTTCCTAATTTTGTTTTGCTCTTTTTTTTCCTTCTCCCCCATCTCTCTCCCCTTTTTTCAATTTTCTTTCTCCCAATTCTTTCGTTTCTTCCCTCCATCTATTCCTCCCTCCTTTTCTCAATACATTATTCCCTCCCTCTCTCCACCTCCTTCCCTCTCTTCCTCCCTTTCATCATTCCCTTCATCTTTCGTTCCTTCTTCTTCTATTACTTCCCTCATTGTGCCTTCCCACTCCCTTCCCTCCCTCTTTCGTCCCATCCTTCCCACCCCGTCTTCTATTCCTATCTTTCCTCCCCTTTCTCCTCTTTCTCTCTCTTCTCATGCCATTCTCTGTTCTCTCACTCTTCCCTCCTTCCTTCCCTCTCTTCGTGTACCCTCTCATCATGTCCATCTTCCCTCTGTCCCCTCCTCTCATTCTTCCCCCCCCCTCCTTCCCATCCCAACCCCCTTCCCTCCCTCCCTCCTCCCTCCCCCCTCCCTCCCCCCTCCCTCCCTACCCCCTACCCCCTTCTCTCCCTACCCCCTTCTCTCCCTCCCCCCTTCCCTCCCTACCCCATTCCCTCCCTACCCCCTTCCCTCCCTCCCCCCTCCCTCTCTCCCTCCCCCCTCCCTCCCTCCCTACCTCCCTCCTTCCCTCCCTCTCTCCTTCCCTCCCTCCCTCCCTCCCTCCCTCCCTTCACAGCCACAATACTGGTGCTGGCTGGCTCTGACCACCAGCCTTGTCATTCTCGGTTGTTGCGCTTAAGTTAAAATGAAATTGCATGTATTCCTGTTGGTATATGGTGCTTGGGTGTGCTCGGGTGTGCTCGGGTAGGCGTGGGTGTGCTCGGGTGGGCGTGGGTGTGCTCGGGTAGGCGTGGGTGTGCTCGGGTGGGCGTGGGTGTGCTCGGGTGGGCGTGGGTGTGCTCGGGTGTGTTTGATTTGATACCCGCCGTTCCACTGCCTTTTCTCTCTACACCTCTTTTTCTGGTTTTATTTAATTTGCTTTGTTTTCTATTCGTTTGTAATATTTTTTTTTCCGTGGTTCTCCATTCTTTCCTCCCTCTTCCTTTTGGTATTCTCTCTCTCTCTCTCTCTCTCTCTCTCTCTCTCTCTCTCTCTCTCTCTCTCTCTCTCTCTTAGCCCAGCCAGAAGAAACAGGGTCTTTAGAGAGAGAGAGAGAGAGAGAGAGAGAGAGAGAGAGAGAGAGAGATAATGCTAACCTTCAGAGCCAACCTCCCTTCTGATGCTGACTCACCAACAAGGGGTGAAATAGATTGCTCTCATGCTGCCCTCCACTAACGTTAAGAGGTAAAGTGGAGTGTGGAGGGGCAGGTGGGAGTGTGAAGGAGGAAGGAGGGAAGGAAATGTGGAGGAAGGAGGGTAGGAAGTAAGGAGAAAGAAGGAAGGAAACGAGTGTAGAAGAGGGGGGGATTGTGGAGGAGACGGGGAAGAGAAGGAGGGAGAAATAGTGGAGGGAAGTGGGAATGAGGAAGAAGAGAAGGAGGAAGTGTGGGCGTGTGGAGGGGAAGGAGGAGAGAGTGTGGAACAGACGGGGGAAGATGGTCTTGTGGAGAAGGAGGAAGGGTGGTCTTATGGAGGAGGGAGGAGGGAGGAGTGGGAGGGTGTCTCTATGGAGGAAGAGGAGAAGAAGAAGAAGGAGGAAGAGGATGATAATGGTGCTCATGTGAAGGCGAGTAGGAATAGATAAAACAAGAGGAAAAATGTTGTGAAAGTTGTGTCATTTGGGATTTGTCCTCACGAGACCCAAGATGAGACTCAATTAAGCTGATTCCCTACATAGATTAACTGATTGTAAGTAAACACGCGTATTATAATTATCTGATTTCAAGTCAAGTATATTGTATAATCTGATTGTAAAACACGAATATTATTAACAAATGATTCTTAGGTTTACATTTTCTGATTTCCAACACATACATTTCCTATCTGATTTCCAACACATATTTCTTATTTAATCTGATTTTCATAGTCTCTTTTTCTAAACTCAAATACTCTATATAGACAAGATATCTGATAACCACTTGAATGAAAAGACGACAAAAGGGATCAGAAGAGTTTGTATAAGTGCGTGTTCCTGAGATCTGTCCTGTGGTGGTCTGGTAATGATTCTGTCTCACGCCATGTTGCTGTATATGTGGGTCACTGTGTCTGTCTGTCTCTGTGTGTGTGTGTGTGTGTGTGTCTTTTTTGTCTAGGGGAGAGGATGATGGAACCTGAAGGGATTTTTTTTTTTTTTTAATCTCTGTCTTTGGCGTGGATGAAGGATGAGGAAGTGAAGAGCTTGTTTCTTTATGTAACGCTGTGGAAAAGTGTTAGAGGAATTTGAATATGGAAAGGTACTCTCTCTCTCTCTCTCTCTCTCTCTCTCTCTCTCTCTCTCTCTCTCTCTCTCTCTCTCTCTCTCTCTCTCTCTCATCCTTCAACACACCCCCACACACTCTTTCCTACACCCACACCTTTCACCCGTATTTATATCCTAGCACACACACACACACACACACACACACACACACACCACACACACACACACCACACCCACATCGCCCCAAAAATAAACCAGCGTCCCACCTCCACACTCACACCCACCCTTCTAAATCTTCCTACCCCACACCCTTCCTCTAACACTCATCCACCCACTCCGCCCACATATCCATCATCTTTCACACCTACATTCCGACACGCTTTCCTCACCCTCACACACCATCACCACACCCAACCTGAAACCCACACACCCACACACCCACCCACACACCCACCCACACACATACACACATGACTCACTCTCTCCCACCCACCCACCCACCCACCCACCCACACCGACCTACATCTTTAAGAATTACCTCATCTTCTGAGCTAAGGTGATCCTGTGAACGACCCAGAAAGAATCCAGGAGGGAAGGAGTTCGCGCGTACTGTAGAAATTTTGACATAATTGGTGGTCAAATTTGGGAAATAGGTTGTGGTAAATGGGAAGAGTAGAAGAGTGGAAATAAGGAATGAATAATAGTTAAATGGGCATCGGGGTAATAAATAGGGAAGAGGATGATAATAAGAATAGGTAGACGATAGGGAAATAATGTAATAGGTTATTGTGAACAGTGAGAGTAGGAAGTGAATAGATAATAGGAAATTAATAATAGTAAATAAGATAGAAGGGAATGTAAAGAGAATCGGGAGAATATAATAATATAAATAACAGAGAGAGGATAAATGATGAATAGGGAAAATTTATAATGAAAGGGGAGAAGCAGACAGGAATAAATAGGGAAGAAGCAGAATAATGTGATAAAATAATTAAGAGATAAACAGCGAAAATATAATCATAATTAATAGGAAAAGAGCAATTAATAACAAAGTGAGAAAAAAGGCAATAATATAAGAAATAGGAAGCCCTTTTATTTTCCTATCGTATGATCGTGTTTTCCTATTTATTCTCGGATATTTTCTTTCAATCCTTTGTTCTTTCTCATTTTCCTTCGTTATCTGACATTTTCCTACCGTCTTGTTCTTTGATTTTATTTTTTTTTTTCAAATATGTGATTATTTTTCCTATATTCTTGTTTTCCTCGTTGATTTATGTTAGTTTTCTTCGTTATTTTATTTTTTTATTATTATTCTTTCCGTATAACGATTTTTATCTTTTTGTGGCGATTTTTTCTATATAGCGATTTTCTTTATATATTTTTTCTTATAGTATTTACTACAGGAGTTTTTCAATATATCTCTATCGTATATAATGTTTTTAATATGAATTTTCTTCTTCATATAATTTTGTTTTTCATATTTTTTCCCCTTTCCTTCAATCACCTTTCCCCATTTATCTCCTTTTCTTCGCTTTATTATATTATTTCTTATTTTAAACATCATTTATCCCCTAGAAATAGTCGTTTTTCCCTAATATTAAATCATTTTTCCAATCTTACGTCGAGGGTTTTCTCCCTGGAAGTCAAAAGCTCTCTCACTATCAGGAAACAATTTTACCCGCCAGTGCAGGGATTTTTCCCTCAAAATAAGTCCCACTATTCTTTTGCCTCCAATAAGGAAAAATATTTCTAATTTTCCCCTCACGTCCCACGTTTCTCCCTTCACGTCACGGGCTTCTCGCAGGGGAATAAAAGATATTTATAATATTTCCAGGGATTTTTTCTCCTTTTTCTACACTATTTTACCCCCACGTTTAAAGATCAATTTGTTTTTCTCCGGTGAACTAAATTGTAGATTCACTGAGTTCTTAAGATTATTTCCCTGCTTAATCCCTGTAAAATTCCAATCTCAGATTTTGTTTCGGTTTTTTGGTTCTTTATGATAATCCATTTTCTTTAGATGAGATCGTAGAATAACGATAACGTTGATGATTTTGCGTTGGCCAAATCCTGTTGTTTCATAGAACTTTTAAAACCGACTTTTTTGTATTGATAGACTTAAGTGCTGGAAACAGATTCTACCCAGTTTAAACTGCCGTTTTGATAAGTAAGTAATACGCATTATATCTCTCTAATAACTCTATTTGCGTCATTTTGTCTCTTAAATCACGTATATTTGAGCTTTTACCCCGTAAATCACAAGTAGTTGCGTCTTTTCGTCTCTTAAATCACGTGTATTTGAGCTTTTACCTTGTAAATCAAAAGTTGCTGCGTCTTTTCGTCTCTTAAATCACGTGTATTTGATCTTTTACCTCTTAACTCACGAGTAGTTGCGTCTTTTCGTCTCTTAAATTACGTGTACGGGGTATTTGCGCTTCTTATAACACGTGAAGTTGCTACGTTGTTTTTCATGATGCGTGGTTGTTCACCCTCGCACTACACCGACCTCTGTTTCCTCCCTGTTGAGATAAGGACGAGAAATAAAACTGATTTATCGCTACTATAGACGCAATTACCCGTATTGAGTAGAATGAGAAATATATTTATCACTAAGATGGAAATACGTTGACATTTAGAGTAGAAATAAGGCTGAATTATTGCTACAAGAGGAAATTAAACTGAATTATCGCTACAAGTGGAAATCAGACTGAAATATTGCTGCAAGAGGAAAAAAACTGGAATATCGCCTCAAAGAGTAGAAATAATGCAGTTAAATAAGAATGATGTATGGACACGTCAGCTGTTAATTTGTACAGAGATGAATGTTCAACACTATACCATAAGTCACCATACACAAACATTCTAAACGCAGGTCACTATCCACTAATAGATAACACAAACAAACTTAAATATCTGAATCAATTGTCACTGGACATGATCCAGGTTGGAATATTGTACAAAATATGAGATAGAAACCAAAACTTACTTGGTAGTTAGTCAACAAGGCCGGGTAAAGTGGTGGTCCTAGGTCAAAACACATTTTGATCTAAACTGAATTTTTAGTCTAGTAAACGATAATTATGACAAGCATTAACTTTGACCTCCGGCAAACTAAACTTAGTGGTAACAACTCAACACAAGCCGCTGCTCTATGACAACACAGGTGTCATCATACCATATTTGGTGAAGAAGTGATCACAGCCAAACGTCGCTCACCAACAAACACACCAGGCGACTAGCGGACCAGCGAGGCATGAGTCTCACTCTGCCTTCGACCAGTCATGATCTTTTTTAATTTGGTGGTGTTAATAATATACTATATTGATGATGAAAGTCATGAGTAATAACATTGTTAATGAGACTTCGGTGTCCATTCATTCCTTCACTCTCGTATACAAATAACTCTTCTACACTGGTCCTCCTTATATTTTCATGTCTTAAATTTCCATATTTACTTTGTATAACCTTGCTTGGATAATTAAATGTTTGTGTATACTGTAGTTTTTTTAATTGAGATTCTTCTTCAATGCATTAAGAGGAAAGGTGGCTTGGGAAGTGTTTATAAGTAACTACATCTCACAAAGGCACAGAAGCTTCCAGGTTACTTCAGTAGCCGGATGACGGAAAGCGAGTGTAAAGTGTTCATATTACTTCTAGGGCAGGGATCCCCCCCTCCACCCTCTCCCCAACCCCAGTTTCTTAACGTCTAGCACGTGAACTTGTCCACCAATCAGGTCCATCGTTACAAGACTACTAAACAGTCATTCAAAAGTTTATTACTGCGACCCTGCCACATGTACACAGACTTCCCCACAGGGGGTAAAGAAACTCTTTGAAGCAACTCTACCTGTACCTGTGTGCATACAAAGTTGTTCCTATCTATCTATACCTGCTGTGTTGCTCCTAAATTAATAACGTACAGTCAATTAATTAACATACAATATATGCAATACTGTTATACCCTACCTTAGCTACCAAACATATATATTGTATAATACTAAGAAAGGTACCAAAAATAGGCTACTGTAAACTGCCAAAAAGGTACCGGACATACAGTATATTCACACACAATATCACAGTACCTTTACAGACTCACTTAGAAGACGACCTTTGCATTCATTAACAAGATGCTCATTGGCAAACTGATTCACTTTTAAAAGGATTCGACTCGACTTCCTCTTAATCCAAGTTCACCATAAGGGATAAGGTCGTCAGACTCGTCACTATAACGTGGTGTCAGTTATCATGTTTACTATATATAATCAAAATTATAGTGACTTCATGTCACTGTACTGAAGATATGTCCCTGACACCATAGAGTATATCACTATTAACTAACATATCGTGGATTATAACACGTGTATCTCACCGTTGACACTGCATCGAGATGGTGAAATATAATTTAGAGGATTTGCACCATATCCACTATATTACAACAATACTTGATATTATAATAGCATTTTACCATAAACTTTACGTATTCTGCGCCACTTATAACGTATAAACACCATAGGCACTGTATGAGGGTTCCACCTATATTATATTAGGGTCACTATAATCGCATATGTATTTAACCTATAATATAATATTGTATTAGACACAATAGCCTATATTGTAAGTTCACACAATAGACACTGCATAATGTTAGTGATCTTTATAATAATACCCTCACGCAATTGGCCCTGTAGGGAGACCATGAGCTGTAATACACTATGTACACTGTGCACCTTGACCTACGGTAGTGTCATCCCCCAAGGCTCTATAATCATGGCACTCTTATCCGGGATTACGATCTAGATACTAAGACATAGGCAATATAGTTTTGGCAGTTTGACTTTAGTACCGTAATCTAGGCACTATGACCAAGATACTATGACTTAGGCACTGAGCACTGTGATTTAAGCACTCTGACCTAGTCTCTCGGCATCATGACCCAGGCACTGTGACTTATGATGACGGCATAGTGACCCTATGACCCTATAACCACAGTAACCTAAGAACTGTGACCTTAACCACACGGTGTTATGTATGTGGCACTATGACCCTCCCCAGCACGGTGCCAGGGGGAGGAGGAAGACGGGTGCCACCTTTAAATGTCAGTTCCAGTCTTGGTAGGGCCGCAGCCGAATACCTCAACCACTTATTGATGGAGACTTTCCTCTATGTTCTCCTTATTTTTGTTCATATTTTCCTATTGTCTCTTAGTTACTGGTAGTTGATATACAGTGTTAGTACCCGGATAGAACATTATTTTAAGGCTTATTTTATACAGTACAATATATACATTTTTTATTATAGTTTCGTATCAGAATTCCTGTATATCTTCAGTCTTTATCTTTTTTTTCTTTTTTGTGAGTGTTTTCCATTTCAAAATTCCTCATTTAATTTTCCACACGGTTTCGGTGCCGGCACGTGTAAGGTAGAGAGAAATGCTTTATGACGGAGCATCACGTCTCCCTGAACAAATCCACGCCCCTGTACTTTTCTCAGTTAGGGTGTGGGCGTGTGCGGGCGGGCGTGGGTGGGTGGAGCACTAAAGGCGCGGTACCAGTCGGCAGGCGGGGGCAGAGAGGATCCGTACTGCAACAAGGAAGGCCGAGGGGAGACTGACTGTTCCTCACCTCTTCACGCTCAACGCCGGGCCCCAGTTGCACTATTGCCGCCGCCGTGGCTGCACCTCTCATCTACATTCCTAAAGAATTACCCTTCAAAAACACACCAAATTCACCCTTAATGTCTATGTTATAATATTTTATACAATATTCTCTTCAGTGAAATTTTATTGTAGTATCATGTCGAGCCAGGAGAGTTATGGCGGCACCAGGGTGTTGATAACACTGGCGTGGTATGCGAAAAGGGGAAGCGCCCGGAAGAGGTTGCCAGTTGTCTGATATTCGTCACATCTGTTGATATCATCTTTTTAACCACTGTTGCTGTTATATTCTTCTACGTAAATACATCGTAATGATATTTCGTTATCGAGGTGATTCACTTGTGTTTCAGGTGCCAGAAAAGCTAAATTACTGTGACAAAAGGCGATATAACCCCGTATGGTTCCGCTCCCCCATTTTCGAAATTTGCATATCAGGAGCGAAATCAAAATCTACCAAAGACTCGGACCTTCTGTAAACTGGATTTAGACTGGTTAATGATCCCCAACCCATAGTCTTTCTACTTTAAACTTCACCCCTTAACCCCAAGTGGCCGCATCGAGTAGAGTCTCGGTGTCAACTCGACTCCATGTTGGACCTACCCTGCATGTGAGGCAGGGTGGTGTAAAGTCATACCTTCAGTTACTACAAATTAACATAAAAACTGGTGAGGTAAAAACACACTTAACTAGGTAACTTAAACTAAATCGCAAAAAAATAACGTTCAGAACAAATCTAAAATTACCACGAGACTCTACTTAGATACGTTACTCAGCATCAGGCAGGAGAGAAGGTTAGCATATGAAGTCGTTATGAATTCAACCTCGTAATATCCTCGTACGTACAGAACAGATGATGCATGTAGTTACGACACTCTCAGGTTAGTGTCGGAACATAAGTGAGCCAGGTAGACTTACTCTCCTAGATACAGGTGAAAAGTGAACCCCGAAGAGTGTTAAACGACCCGGATGGTGGAGTCGCTTGCTGTGTATACATATAGTTATAATATCTTAGTTTATTGTCGGGAGATAAGTCAGTTCTAAGTTCTTATTCATCCAGTTAGATTACAACATTGAACCTCACTCACCTAGGAGAACCCGGATGGTGGTGGTGTAGCTCAGGCAGGCAGTGCTCTCGCCAGGCGCTGTGTCACTGGCGGTATTTTTAGCCCGGTTGGCGTAAAACGTGGTGTGGGTGAACTGCCATCATCCCCGCCCCCTCCCTTAATTGTGGCGGCATGGGGGTTAATTAACTCTACATACGGCGTCCATAGGTGATAATAACTCACCAATGAAGGACGTGTGTTAGTGAGATCCTGTCACCCAACATCCACAGTCACAACATTTCCTGCATTTAATTTCCTGAACACGTGAAGATTAGCCCCTCCCCCACTCATCACCACCACCACTACCACCACTACATCACCACCACCACCACCACCTAGCTCTCCTTGCAATATAGACGGATCACCTCAAGATTAGCCCACCCAGCTTATTGAACCTAATTATTAAACACCCTAACTCCATCTGGATGGGGTTAGATTAGGTTAGGTTAGGCTATGCTAAGTTATTTTATGCTAGGTTAGGTAAACGATAGAGTGGTTAATCTTAGGTGATATAAGCTTGGTGGGCCTAATCTTCAGGTGATGCCAATGAACGTAAACAAACGCATTTATCTTGTTTACAGATAATAAGTAAAAAGCCGTCAACATTACACTAAAACTCATTCAAAATTCTATATTATATTCACTACTTAATGAACAATATTACCCTACAAATGTTTGAGAATACGTCCCCAGGATGAACTAAGAGTTTATTAATAAGATTTCCCTTAAGGTGAGTGTCAGAACACACACTTACCGGACTCATTTAAGCCACGACTCAAAGATGGTAATTAAAATATGTTGTCAAGATTTTAGATTAATTGTTTACCGTAATAAGATATGGTATCTTCCCCCCAGCCAATTTAGGGGAAAATATTGATATTCGAATCTTTGAGGATCATAGTATAGTGTATCTTAACCTCTTGGTGACGAAGAGGCGAGGTGAGAAGGAAGAGGAGGGGGAAGAAGGTGAGGGGAAGGGGAGGCGGAGGAGGAGAAAGGGTTGGAGGAGGAAGCGGAGGAAGAGGAAGTAGAGGAGGAGGAAGTGGAGGGAGAGAAAGGAGAGGGAGAGAAAGGAGAGGAGAAGGAAGTGGAGGAGGGAGGAGGAGGAGGAGGAGGAGGAGGAAGCATAGGAAGAGGAGGAGGAGGGAATTCTCGCTGGGTGACTATTCGTCAGCAGGCACAAAAAAAGTCATTTTCTGGACATGAATCATAGGAACGTCACTGGAAAGCTCTGCCAGCACGAGCGATCAGCAGCACCTGGCGTTAACCACTGTCAGGCTATCACACAGTTATGTAAGCTACGTCAGACGAACGTTCACCCAATCAGTTGCCAGTAGAGGCGTTCGCTGTTTTTCTATACGAGTGATACTTCCATGCTTATAAAACGTACGCCAGACGAACGTTCGCTTCACCTCTTTTCGTCTGCGCTGGTGATTTTTTCTTGGTAGCATCGTAAGTGTTTTGTTCTTGTCTCGTCAGATATTAGTTAAATGTATGACATTCACGGTGGTTCACTCTGTCCTCTGTGATATATTTCTACGTCTATGAGTGTTGACAGTCCATTCTTCCCCCTCCCCTTCCTTCCTTACTTCCGGACGTCAGAATTTTTTTTTTCGTTCTGTTTTTTAGTTTGTTGTTTTCCTTTCCCTCTTTCTGTTCGTTAGTGTTCTTTCCCCCTCTATTATTTCTTTCGTTAGTCGGGTTTATTTGTCTTCTCCGCTCGTGTCCGGTTTTTTCTTATTCCTTACTTCCTTCCGCCAGTCTCCTCCACTCTTTCCGTTTCCCACTGTATTTAATTATACCGTCTATAAAGGGGGGTCGCTCTAAAAGCGGATGGATGGATGCTTTCTCTCTCTCTCTCTCTCTCTCTCTCTCTCTCTCTCTCTCTCTCTCTCTCTCTCTCTCTCTCTCTCTCTCTCAAACAGCATCAACATCTACTTTATACTAACAAAATAATCATCATATAGCCAACACACATTAATAGTATATGTGAAAATAATGTTGTGACGAATATGCACGAATTAACGTTGAACGATTGCGATTGTAAACCATTCTATTGTTTACACGTGTAGAAAGAAGACTGTTATTGATTGTCTGTAGTACATTACTTGTTTATTTTTTATCTGTAGTCAATAAACAATCTATCTGTCTTTTCATTTGTGTTACAGTTGTTATAGTTATTGTTTGGTTTGCAGTTGTCGGTAAGCCTGTTTATCTGCTCGTATTCATGTATACAGTACTCGTACAGTCGCCTCCACTAGTGCGTTTACAGGGGCTCGTCATATTAACATTCCACAAATCATTATGTTTGAGATATTTGTTTTAATATTGTTTTACTTTGATTCCATAGTATGTTTACTATTGCGAGTTTCCTTCTGTCGAATGTAAACAAACAACCCTGCCACACAACACAAAACCTAACGAGCCTGTTTACTAGTACTGTACAGTGAAGGGAACTGTACATATGTTAGCACTGTTATATTTTACCCGGGAAGAACGTGCTCTTTTTTCTGCTTGTTGACATTTAAGAGGTGTGGGAGGTGTCGTAATCGCCCCCGGTTGAGAGTGGCATTTCCTCCCTTTTGCGCTTGGTATACTGTAAGTCCCTCGAAACAAAAGAGCATCGCAGGACAGAGAATCTACGTCAACACACAGAGGAAATTCCCGGTGCTACGTGAGGCGTGTCTGAATGTGACGGGGAGGAAATATAAACGTGTTTCATTTTTATTTTACAAAACAGATGACCGTATCCAGATATTGTGCATTATATTAAGAAGGGATGTGTAAAAGGAAATATAAGCAGTTATTTATGTCAGGTAAGAGTTGAATATCGGAAAATAAAAACAAACAATATCAACAACACAAAAAGGAAACAAATAGATACAAATAACTTCGTCTGACAAATCCATACATCGCGGAACGCACAAAAAGACAATTTATAGGTTATACAAATGACTTTACCTCATAGACCAAGTGAACATCGCGGAATCATCAGAATAAATCTATATAGTAGCAATATATTTTTCCATACAGAACAAATGACCATCGTACTATACAGTAGTTAACATGAATTTATGGAGAAAACCAAATGATTTCATCTCACAAAAAAGAACATCGCTATTATAGACGTAACATAAATTTACAGATGCTTTGATTAACCCTGGCGTTTGTTTCCCGGACACTTAGTCGAATCGGTAAACAAAGACCCCGCCTGTTTCATATATATATATATATATATATATATATATATATATATATATATATATATATATATATATATATATATATATATATTATATATATATATATATATATATCGTCTATGTTTTCTGTAGTACAATTAAAACAAGTGAAAAAATATTTGTCATCAATCATGTAAACAAACCCTTAAGATGAGAATCTCTAAGACTCAAAACACAGAAATATACGAGTAAATATTCCATACGTTATTTTTTCCCTCCTTGATACGGGATAAAAAATTTGTCTTGTGGTATCTTACACTGCGTGAGTGAGTTAGACGCGTTCGTCGTCGTATTTGTAGCTTGGAAGAGAATTCGACTTGAGTGGATTTTAGAAATCGACTCCAAAATTCCCGTCAGTATTTTTAATCTCTTGTTGTTATCCTAATGATCGATTAAAAAATAAGAAAAGTTAGGTGTAATAAATTCTTGTCTTAACTACTTATATTATTATTACATATCAAGAGAATTAAATTTAACTGCTGTTTTTCGTAAGGGTTTACTTAGCCACTTATATTGAAAAAAAATCAAGTAATTGAATTAAGTGCCCCTTTGGCTACTTATCACACGTCCGTCTATTGAAGTAAGTGAGTCAAGTGTTTGTTTGGCCACTTACTTCTTATATCTAAAATGTGAGGAAGTTAATGAATAGGGGTTACTACGATGGTGTTATCTCTTGCAGCTAGTTCTTCCTTCACAGCTGGTCTCACAGCTGGGTCTCACAGCTGGGTCTCCCTCTCACAGCTCGTCTATCGCTCTCACAACTGGTCTCACCCTCTCACAGCTGGTCTCTCCCTCTCACAACTGGTCTCACCCTCTCACAGCTGGTCTCTCCCTCTCACAGTAGGTCTCTTTCACAGCTGGTCTCTCCCTCTCACAGCTGGTATCTCCCTCTCACAGCTGGTCTCTCCCACTCACAGCTGGTCTCTCCCTCTCACAGCTGGTCTCTCCCTCTCACAGTTGGTATCTCCCTCTCACAGTTGGTATCTCCCTCTCACAGCTGGTCTCTCCCTCTCACAGTAGATCTCATTCTCAGCTGGTCTCTCCCTCTCACTGTAGGTCTCTTTCACAGCTGGTCTCTCCCTCTCACAGATGGTCTTTCCCTCTCACAGCTGGTCTCTCCTCAAGGCTGATCTCTCTCTCTCTCTCTCTCTCTCTCTCTCTCTCTCTCTCTCTCTCTCTCTCTCTTATACCATCTTTTTGTTCCCGTTTTTTCTTGTTCATCTCATTTCTTCTTCTTTTTTGTTAGAATAATTCACTCGCCGTGGCTGGCTACCCACTGATAAATTTCCCCGTCTGTTTGAGTATACATACACATCTCTATGTATACACACCTCCATACATATACACCCTCATACTTACAAACCTCCATACATACACACCTCCATACTTACACACGTCCGTACATACACACCTCCATACTTACACACCTCCATTCTTACACACCTCCATACATACACACCTCCATACTTACACACCTCCATACTTACACACCACCATACTTACACACCTCCATAGTTACACACCACCATACTTACACACCTCCATACTTACACACCTCCATACTTACACACCTCCATACTTACACACCTCCATACCTACACACCTCCATACTTACACATCTCCATACTTACACACCTCATTAATTACACACCTCCATACTTACACACCTCCATACTTACACACCTCCATACATATACACCCTCATACTTACACACCTCCATACTTACACACCTCCGTACTTACACACCTCCATACTTACACACCTCCATACTTACACACCTCCATACTTACACACCTCCGTACTTACACACCTCCGTACTTACACACCTCCGTACTTACACACCTCCATACTTACACACCTCCGTACTTACACACCTCCGTACTTACACACCTCCGTACTTACACACCTCCATACTTACACACCTACATACTTACACACCTCCATACTTACACACCTCCGTACATACACACCTCCGTACTTACACACCTCCATACTTACTCACCTCCATACTTACACACCTCCATACTTACACACCTCCATACTTACACACCTCCATACTTACACACCTCCATACTTACTCACCTCCATACTTACACACCTCCGTACATACACACCTCCATACTTGCACACCTCCATACGTACACACCTCCATACTTACACACCTCCATACTTACTCACCTCCATACTTACACACCTCCATACTTACACACCTCCATACTTACACACCTCCATACTTACACACCTCCATACTTACACACCTCCGTACATACACACCTCCATACTTACACACCTCCGTACATACACACCTCCATACTTACACACCTCCATACTTACACACCTCCGTACTTACACACCTCCGTACATACACACCTCCATACTTACACACCTCCATACTTACACACCTCCGTACTTACACACCTCCGTACATACACACCTCCATACTTACACACCTCCATACTTACACACCCCCGTACTTACACACCTCCATACTTACACACCTCCATACTTACACACCTCCATACTTACACACCTCCATACTTACACACCCCCGTACTTACACACCTCCATAGTTACACACCTCCATACATACACACCTCCATACTTACACACCTCCATACTTACACACCCCCGTACTTACACACCTCCATACTTACACACCTCCATACCTACACACCTCCATACTTACACACCTCCGTACTTACACACCTCCATACTTACACACCTCCATACCTACACACCTCCATACTTACACACCTCCATACTTACACACCTCCATACTTACACATCTCCATACTTACACACCTCCATACTTACACACCTCCATACCTACACACCTCCATACTTACACATCTCCATACTTACACACCTCATTAATTACACACCTTCATACTTACACACCTCCATACTTACACACCTCCATACTTACACACCTCCATACTTACACACCTCCATACTTACACACTTCCATACTTACACACCTCCATACTTACACACCTCCATACTTACACACCTCCATACTTACACACCTCCGTACTTACACACCTCCATACTTACACACCTCCGTACTTACACACCTCCATACTTACACACCTCATTAATTACACACCTCCATACTTACACACCTCCATACTTACACACCTCCGTACATACACACCTCCATACTTACACACCTCCATACTTACACACCTCCATACTTACACACCTCCATACTTACACACCTACGTACATACACACCTCCATACTTACACACCTCCGTACTTACACACCTCCATACTTACACACCTACTGTATACGTTAGCCGTTATATCGTGTAAACTGTATACTTTAGCCGTTATATCGTGTAAACTGTATACTTTAGCCGTTATATCGTGTAACCTGTATACTTTAGCCGTTATATCGTGTAACCTGTATACTTTAGCTGTTATATCGTGTAACCTGTATACTTTAGCCGTTATATCGTGTAACCTGTATATTTTTGCCGTTATATCGTGTAAACTGTATACTTTAGCCGTTATATCGTGTAAACTGTATACTTTAGCCGTTATATCGTGTAAACTGTATACTTTAGCCGTTATATCGCTGCTTTATAAAGTAAACATTACAGTATAGACGATATTAAATATTTACATCATTTGTCTTCAGATATTAGCCCGTCGATAGTCTGCTAACGAGTGTCTGTTGACCGGTAATTAACAAGCAAGAGTAAATTGCCCTATTATGGTTTGGCAATAATTAATTTGTTATCATTACATCTAATTAATTAATTTCCTTAGAATTAAATTTATGGTTAACTGTAGTGATTTTGTCTATTGAAGTCGAATTGTTGTTGCGGTATGATTGTATGTTTGTATGAATGTGTTTCATGTTTGTATTTTGAATTGGAGACTGTATAAATTTATTACTTAATTATTATTATTATTATTTCATCCGAACTGTTTAGAGTTTTGTTTATTTTTTATTGTGGTATTACGTCATATTCAGTTCCAGATATATTTAAAAGTTAATTATAAGTTCCTAATAAAATAATTATATTTACATATTAATATTTTTAAGGGCCAATTAAAAAAAAAGTCTCTTTGCATTATATTTCTTCTATCATCTCCAGCTTCTAAAAAAAATCCACTTCTGTAGCTAGGTTAATATTTTTTCTCGTAAATCTTTTTCCAAAATATTGTTCTCATAGAAAAATGGATGAGCGTTGTGTCGTGCGTGTGTGTGTGTGTGTGTGTGTGTATGTGTAGTAAAAATAATAATAATAATAATAATAATAATAATAATAATAATAATAATAATTAGCGGTTTATTGAAAAAGTTCTACAGCCCGAAGGCTGAAAATATACATTGGACAAAAATGACTTATTACATACAAAGACATGGGGTGGGTGGGTCGTTTAACAAAGCTTTCATTGCTGAAAGAAGAAGGAACAATGATTAAACATGCAAATTATTATAGTTTACAGTTGATGGCCCGGGAATGGGGTGGTCATGGAGACGCCAGGTGGAGTGGTGTTCACGTAGTGCAGTAACTCGTCCTCGGGTGTTGATATGAAGGACCTCACGTGGTCATGGAGACACTGGTTGGTGTGGTGTTCACGTGGTGCAGTAACTCGTCCTCGGGTATTGATATGAAGGACCTCCGTGGTCATGGGGACACCGGGTGGTGTGGTGCTCACGTGGTGCAGTAACTCGTCCTCGGGTATTGATATGAAGGACCTCCGTGGTCATGGGGACACCGGGTGGTGTGGTGCTCACGTGGTGCAGTAACTCGTCCTCGGGAGTTGATATGAAGGACCTTACGTGGTCATGGAGACACCAGGTGGTGTGGTGTTCACATGGTGCATAACTCGTTCTCGGGTGTTGATATGAAGAACCTCACATGGCCATGGAGACAATGTGTGGTGTGGGGTGGTGTCACAGTACCTAAGCCTGGTGGGTGGTGTTGTGTTATCTCGTAGTCAGGTGTGAAACCGACCCACTGTTGTTCCCATGGTGGACTGATTAGCACATCCTCTTCAGAAGATGGCGATCAGTTCCCCGGGATGCTTATCTCACTGGTGAGTCACGGCTCTCACTGGTATTGTCTAGGGCTGAATTCACTGGCTTAAGCACTGTTCATCGCTGTTCAACACTGGTCCCACTTCTTTCTGAAACGAAATTGTCACTTTTGATTATGTGTGTGTGGGTGTGTAATAATAACAATAATAATAATTAACGTTTTATTGAGAAAGTTCTGTAGCAGGAAGGCTGAAAATATACATTAGGCAAAAATGACTTATTACATACAAACACATGGGCTAGGTGGGTCGTTTAACAAAAGCTTTTATTACTAAAAGAAGAAGGAACAGGAGCTGAACATACAAATTATTATAGTTTGCAGCTGATGACCCGGGCTGGTCTCTTGCCATACTGTGTGAGGTCACGTAGGCCATGTGGTGTAGTGACTCGCCCTTAGGTGTTAATATGTAGGACCGCTCGTGGTCATTGAGACACCGGGTGGTGTGGTGTTCACTTGGTGCAGTAACTCGTCCATAGGTGTTGATATAATAATAATAATAATAATTAACGGTTTATTGACAGAGCTTGGCAGCCAGAAGGCTGAAAATATACAGTTACATAATTTGGGAATGGGTTTCGAATTACAAATAATATACAAATAACATAAGTGATATAAATAAGATATATAATAACTAGATGGGGAAAAGCTCAAACTACAGGGCATTTCAACATAGTGACAGTGTAAGAAGTAGTATTTACTGGGAGTGAGTACACTGGTTTATTACAAGTTATTGATAATTTTTACAATGGTTGGGACTGGACTGTTCTTATAGCTATCAGTTCATGCACGTATGGGCTGGATGCTGTTGTGGTGTCGAACAGCAGTTCTCGGGCTAGGGATCTCAGGTGGTAGTAGGAGCCGGTGTTGAGGATGGTGCAGAAGCTTCTTACCAAATTTGCAGATGAGGTCGTGGTGATGGTCAGTGAGAGTCGAAAGGGTCAGTGTGTTGAGCGCTTCTTGATATGTGGAGTAGGAAGGGGAGAGAATAATCTTACATGCCCTCTTTTGCACTTTTTTCTAGGTGTTTACGTTGTGTGGCATTTAGGGAGGGAGACCAGGTAGGGGAGGTATAGGTGAGCTTGGGAAGTATGAATGTTGAGCAAACACTGAGGAGCTCGGGTGCAGAAACTCCGAGGGGCTTGAGTCGGTGGAGGAGATGGAGACGGAAACTGGAGAATTTGACAACTTCACTGACGTGTGGTTTCCAATTTAGTTTGTTGTCTATGGTGACGCCGAAGAGCTTCGTGGAACTACAACCTGGAGTGTGTTCGGACCTAAATTAAAGGAAGGGGGTGGGACAATGTCGGAGGAGAGGTTGATGTGCATAACCATGGTCTTGGTATGGTTGATGGTGACGTGGTTGTTGGTGGCCCAGTTTTTGAGACTGTTCAATAAATCCTGAAGGGCGGCATAGTCGGGAGCAGAAATGTTGACGCTGATCCCAATGGTGGAGTCGTCGACATATTTCCAGCGAGCGGGGGTTTCTCTTAGGGCATGACCTCACATGGTCATGGAGACACCGTGTGGTGTGGGGTGGTGTCACAGTACCTCACTCTCTGGTAGGTGGTGTTGTGTCATCTCGTAGTCAGGTGTAAAGCCGGCCCACTGTTGTTTCCAGGGTGGAGCGATTAACACCGCCTGGTCAGATGATGGTGGTTGGTTCCCAGGGATGCTATATCTCATTAGTGGTTTCGCTAGTATTGTCTAGTGCTGAATTCACTGGCTTAAACACTGTTCATCAATGTTCAACACTGATTCCACTTCTTTCCGAAACAAAATTGTCACTTTTGATTATGTTGATATCCCGGTGGTGAGGATCGGTTGGGGAAAGGGA
The DNA here is from genome assembly GCA_958450375.1 of Homarus gammarus. Classification (NCBI taxonomy): domain Eukaryota; kingdom Metazoa; phylum Arthropoda; class Malacostraca; order Decapoda; family Nephropidae; genus Homarus; species Homarus gammarus. The sequence goes on along the minus strand of CAUDMG010003662.1, from coordinate 1,048,488 downwards.
CTTGAGGAATGGCTGAGCATAGCCGAGGGGGGCAGCTGCACAGCAGGAACAGCGATTGATAGGTCTTGACCCTCCATTGGACAAGGATGTAGTGTGTGAGTGCACGTATGTGTGTGTGTGTGTGTGAGTGATGACAAATACCTGCAGAGAGACCCTCGGCCAGTTCAAAGGAATACACCAGGACTGGTTTCATGAAAATGATGCGGCAATCAGAGTACACATCAATGATAAACGTGCTGCTTTTACTGACTGGCAGAACAACCCTCAGTCTCGGACCAAAGCTGATACCTTCCGCAAGAAGAAAGTGGCAGCCCTGCGGGAACTTGCAGATCAGCACAAGATGCGCGAATTTTTCATTTTCACTTAATCATTTCAAGGGCTGGTCATTCGTGGCACAACCCCCTTTCGCTCATCTGACGGTAACCACATAATTAAAGACGACGAAGGAATCCTTCAGTGCTGGAAAGAGCACTACCATTCATTGCTCAACCGAAACACTGAAGTGGATGTCCTGACTACCCAGCAGGTCCGTCAGCATCCAAAGCTGGCCCACCTCAGCTATCCCTGGATGAGGTAACTACTGCCATCAAACAGATGAAAAATAACAAGGCCTCAGGGCCTGATGGAATCCAAGCCGAGGTGTATAAAGCACGAGGACCTATATTTTCCAGTTGTCTCCACTCTCTTCTGGAGAATATATGGGAAAAGGAGGAAATCCCCCAAGCTCATAAAGATGCCTCCATTGTCAAAATTTATAAGAACAAGGGGGACCGGTCAGATTGTGGCAACTACCGTGGGATTTCGGATTTCGCTGCTCTCCATAGCTGGCAAGATTATAGCCCAAGTCCTCCTAAACAGACTTCTGCCTGAGGCGGAAAACTTCTTTAGAGAATCTCAATGTGGTTTTAGACCGTCATTTGGCACCACTGACATGATCTTTGCTGCCCGCCAGAACCAGGAAAAGTGCAGAGAACAGCGTCGTGGCCTTTACTTGGCTTTCATCGACCTAACCAAGGCCTTTGACTCGGTCAACAGGGAAGCCCTCTGGTGGATCCTCAGCCGTTTTGGCTGCCCACCAAAATTCATCGCCATTGTGAGGCAACTCCACGATAGCATGAAGGGCAGTGTCCTGCACAACGGCACCCAGTCAGAGTTCTTCCCTATCCAAACAGAGGTTAAACAAGGGTGTGTACTGGCACCAACTCTCTTTTCCATCTTCTTGGCTGCCTTCCTTATTCGTGCCAGTGCCAATTTAACCAACGGGGTGAACATCTAGTATTGGGTAAAGGGGGTCTTTTCAACATACGATGACTCCAGGCAGCAACTAAGGTGTCGGCAGCTTCCAATACTGAACTTCATTATGCAGACGACCTGACCCTTGTTGCTCACACTGAACACGACCCACTTGAACACCTATGCAGACGCGTATGCACACTTCGGCCTTGAGGAGAATGTACGTAAGACTCATATTCTCTTTCAGCCTGCCACTGGTTCAGACACACCTCCACCATCCATCCAGCTTAACGGTACTACACTCTCTAATGTTGCCCACTTTCGGTATCTCGGCTCCCACCTGTCCACCACCGCAGACATCAATGAAGAAATTCAGCATCGGATCAGATGTGCATCTCACGCCGTGGGCGGACTCCGAAATCATGTCTTCAGCTGTAGGGAGCTGAAATTATCCACAAAGTCGCATGTATATCGAGAAGTGGTCCTCCCCACCCTACTATATGGCAGTGAGACATGGTTCACATACAGGAGGCACCTCGAGGCACTTGAAAACTTTCACCAACGTAGTCTACGTTCCTTCCTTCGAATTCGCTGGGAAGACAAGAGAACAAATGCCAGCATTCTTGGTGAAACCAACTGCAGGAGCATCGAGGTTCCCATTATCCATGAACATCTACGTTGGACTGGCCATGTTACCCGCATGGACGACAGTAGACTGCTAAAGCAGCTACTTTACAGTCACCTAACGAATAGTAAACGTAACGCTGGCGGGCAATTGAAAAGGTATAAGGATAGTTCTTAAGACAAACCCGAAAAGGTGCCAAATCGACCCCCTCACCTCGAAGTCGATTACTCCACATCGTAACGCTTGGAGGAGCACCACACGGGAAGGTGTCAATACTTTCTAGTTAGCCCGACTGCAAACCGAGGCAGATAAGCGCCAACGTTGGAAAGACGCTGCCTCCGCCCCTCCCACAGTAAATGAAGCCCTCCACATGTGCAACGAATGTGGATGACGCTGCCGTTCCTGTATCGGACTCTTTAGTCACCTCAAAACTCACTAACCTAGGTGACATCCCTAATAACCCATATCATTTTACCATAGGTGGATGATCGTCATACTCGATTCCGAGTGACAGCAAAGTAATAGTAGTTTTTGTGTGTTTGTGTGTGTGTTCGTGTTTGCACACAGGGTGGTGAAAGGTATCTAGTGTGGCAGCATTGTGTTAGTGTTAAGGTGCAAGCACTGCCTGCTTCCTCTCGCTTTCAGCTACCGCCGCTGGTTAGCCCCCGTGGCGAATGGGGAAAGCAACTTACATAGGTCTTCCCCTGCAGTACACAGCCTCTTTACCATCAAGACTCCTGCTGTCCTTCCTCATGGTAACACACGGTAACTGGGTGCCTCTTCGGCTCAAGCTAGACCAGCATGGAGAGACGGCGCATATGCTCACTGGCATGTGGACACGTCCTGGTGTCTACCAACGATTGACCCGCTGCCTTTTGGATTAAGCTTGGTAAGTATAAGGCTACGGGAGGAAAACCCAAACGAAAAATCTGCGGTGGAGCCCCGCATCAGGCAGACATGCTTACAGAGCTTCAACAAGACCCCAACGGCAGTATAGGCATAAGAGGTGACCACCATGGGAACCCCACGACTACACCGGCGGACGAAGGCAATGCCTGATGGACAGGCTACAAAGGGGAAACCTAACAAACTGGGTTATCGGCAGTCCATTGCAACTCTCCCTCGCCCCAGTCATTGCAACACTTGCACCGCTGGATCAGGAAAAGGGAGATGTGTCGTTGCAGCCTGCACTCCTGCCTCACCACATAAATCAACTGATGCTCAGCCAACATCCAGCTCATCATACTTCTCATCATCATATAATCCCCTTTACCCCCAAAAGTCCTATGGTGATGGACGAGTGGCGATGGGAACATTCAGAGAAGACTGCCAGGAGTCTCTAGTCACTACTCTGCACATGGGCGGCACAGATAAGATGGTCGTTTATGCACTGGGATCTAGGCAGCAGTGTAATCCGGTTCTGTTTGTGCGACTAAGCAGCCCTATCGAGGAGCCACTCTGCTCACCCCACACGGGGAGGTGGCTAGAAAAGGTGCCCTAAACAGAGCCTGCCTAAAAGCCAACCTGACTGGGCAACCGCACCCAGTAAGGTCAACCTTATGCAGTTGGAAACGCAATCAAAATCACAGATGAAAGCAAAAACAAACTACACAACCTCTTATGGTCGCTGCATGGAATGTCTGGACCCTTATGGATACTGGCACAAATGAGCATTCTAAAAGAAGAACCGCCCTTGAGGCAAAAGAGGTGGCTAGGTATAACATCAACATAGCAGCCATTAGTGAGTCCCGGCTCAAAGTCGTGGGTCAACTCACAGAACGGGGGTCTGGCTATACCTTCTTCTGGAAGGGTAAGCCTGCTGCAAAGAGAAACCGCATTAATGGAGTTGGCTTTGCCATCCACCAATGCATCCTTCACAGGCTAACTGAAATGCCTATTGGGATCAAGAAGCGCCTCTTGATGCTTTGAGTCCTGAATCACTCCCGCCATGCCTTCTTCATTAGTGCATACGCCCCAACACTGGATGCAGAGGTTGGCATTTAGGAGGCCTTTTATGCCGACCTCGACAGAGTGCTAACCTCTATCCCCAGAGAAGATAATATTGTGCTCCTAGGTGACTTCAATGCCAAAGTTGGCAGAGATGCTAACTTTGGGAAACACACCACCTCACAAAGAAACCACCACACCTCACAAACACACCACCACACCTCACAAACACACCACCACACCACCTCAAAACACACCACCACACCACCTCACAAACATACCCTAATACCACCTCACAAACACACCTTACACCACCTCACAAACACACTTCCTCACCACCTCACAATCACACCACCACAACACTTCACAAACACACATCAGACCACCTCACACCACCTCACAAACACACCTCACACCACCTCACAAACACACCTTCTCACCACCTCACAAACATACCCTCATACCACCTCACAAACACACCTTACACCACCTCACAAACACACCACCACAACACCTCCTAAACACACACCACTTCACCTCACAAACACACTTCACACCGCCTCACAAAACCACCTCACACCACCTCACAAACACTCCTCACACCGCCTCACAAACACACCACAACACCTCCTAAACACACCACTTCACCTCACAAACACACTTCACACCGCCTCACAAACACACTTCACACTGCCTCACAAAACCACCTCACACCACCTCACAAACACACTTCACACCACCTCACAAACACACTTCACACCACCTCACAAACACACTTCACACCACCTCACAAACACACTTCACACCACTTCACAAACACTCTTCACACCGCCACACAAAACCACCTCACACCACCTCACAAACACACTTCACACCACCTCACAAACACACTTCACACCACTTCACAAACACTCTTCACACCGCCACACAAAACCACCTCACACCACCTCACAAACACACTTCACACCACCTCACAAAACCACCTCACACCATCTCAGAAACACACCTCACACCACCTCACAAACACACCACCACAACACCACATAAACACACACCACTTCACCTCACAAACACACTTCACACCACCTCACAAAACCACCTCACACCACCTCACAAACACTTCTCACACCATCTCACAAACACACCTCACACCACCTCACAAACACACCACCACAACACCTCATAAACACACACCACTTCACCTCACAAACACACTTCACACCACCTCACAAAACCACCTCACACCACCTCACAAACACTCCTCACACCACCTCACATACACACTTCACACCACCTCACATACACACTTCACACCACCTCACAAACACACTTCACACCACCTCACAAACACACTTCACACCGCCTCACAAACACACCTCCTCGCCCCCATACCACCTCACAAACACTCCTCACACCACCTCACAAACACACTTCACACCACCTCACAAACACACTTCATACCACCTCACAAACACACCTCACACCACCTCACAAACATACCCCCATACCACCTCACAAACACACCTCCTCACCTCCTCACAAACACACCACATAACACCTCACAAACACACCACCACAAAACCTCACAAACACACACCACTTCACCTCACAAACACACACCACTTCACCTCACAAACACACTTCACACCACCTCACAAAACCACCTCACAAACACACCTCACACCACCTCACAAACACACTTCACACCACCTCACAAACACACTTCACACCACCTCACAAACACACTTCACACCACCTCACAAACACACTTCACACCACCTCACAAACACACTTCACACCACCTCACAACACCACCTCACAAACACACTTCACACCACCTCACAAACACACTTCACACCACCTCACAAAACCACCTCACACCACCCCACAAACACACCTCCTCACCACCTCACAAACATACTCCCATACCACCTCACAAACACACCTCACACCACCTCACAAACACACTTCACACCACCTCACAAACACACTTCACACCACCTCACAAAACCACCTCACAAACACACCTCACACCACCTCACAAACACACTTCACACCACCTCACAAACACACTTCACACCACCTCACAAACCACCTCACACCACCTCACAAACACACCTCCTCACCACCTCACAAACACACACCACTTCACCTCACAAACACACCACCAAACATCCCTGTTTCACCATCAGTCGGGACCCACCAGTTATTATTCGACCCTGCGTTCAATAACGGGCAGCGATGGTGACGATACATCACACCCGCCCACCACACAAAGACTACACCCATCGTTGAGGGCTGTCCTCCACTGTAGAGCTGCCTCTCCGGTGTAGTGCTGCTCCTCCAGTGTAGAGCTGCCTCCCCGGTGTAGAGCAGCCACTCCGATGTAGTGCTGTTCCCCCACAGTAAGGCTGCCTCTCCGGTGTAGTGCTGCTCCTCCACTGTAGAGTTGCCCCTCCTGTGTAATGCTGCTCCTCCACTGTAGAGCAGCCTCTCCGATGTAGTGCTGTTCCTCCACTGTAGAGCTGCCTCTCCGATGTAGTGCTGTTCCTCCACTGTAGAGCTGTCTCTCCGATCTAGTGCTGCTCCTCCAGCGTACAGCTACCCCTCCGCCCTGTTACTGATCCTCCAGTTTTACAGCTACACCTCCCCTCTGGTGCTGCTCCTCATGTGTACAGCTGCCCATCCACTCTGGTGCTGACCCTCCACTTTGGTGCTGCCCCTCCACTTCAGTGCTGTCCCTCCACTTTGGTGCTGCCCCTCCACTTTGGTGCTGCCCCTCCACTTCGGTGCTGCCCTCCACTTTGGTGCTGCCCCTCCACTTTGGTGCTGCCCTCCACTTTGGTGCTGCCCCTCCACTTTGGTGCTGCCCCTCCACTTCAGTGCTGTCCCTCCACTTTGGTGTTGCCCCTCCACTTTGGTACTGCCCTCCAATTTGGTGCTGCCCCTCCACTTCAGTGCTGTCCCTCCACTTTGGTGCTGCCCCTCCACTTCGGTGCTCCCTCTCCACTTTGGTGTTGCCCCTCCACTTTGGTGTTGCCCCTCCACTTCGGTGCTGCCCTCCACTTTGGTGCTGCCCCTCCACTGTGGTGCTGCCCCTCCACTTCAGCGCTGTCCCTCCACTTTGGTGCTGCCCCTCCACTTTGGTGCTGCCCCTCCACTTTGGTGCTGCCCCTCCACTTTGGTGCTAGCCCTCCACTTTGGTGCTGCCCCTCTACTTTGGTGCTGCCCCTCCACTTGGTGCTGCCCTCCACTTTGGTGCTGCCCCTCCACTTGGTGCTGCCCTCCACTTTGGTGCTGCCCCTCCACTTTGGTGCTGCCCCTCCACTTTGGTGCTGCTCCTCCACTTTGGTGCTGTCCCTCCACTTTTGTGCTGTCACTCCACTCATGTGTTGCCCCTCCAGTGTAGAACTGTGACTCCACTCTTGTGCTGCCCCTCCAGTGTAGAGCTGTCATTCCACTCTTGTGCTGCCCCTCCAGTGTAGAGCTGTCACTCCACTCTTGTGCTGCCCCTCCAGTGTAGAGCTGTCACTCCATTCTTGTGCTGCCCATCCAGTGTAGAGCTGTCACTCCACTCTGATGCTGCCCCTGCACTCTGGTGCTGCCCCTTCACTCTGGTGCTGCACCTTCATTGTGGTGCTGCCCCTTCAGATCAGTGCTGCTCCCCAGCCAAACCTAATCTAACCTCAACCAGCTAAGCCTAACCCATCCTACAGTAGTTTAGCCTAACCTAACCTAACCATACATTATCTTGTTCTACTTTGGACAGCGCTTAAAGCTTTAATTTACTGATATCTTGTAATTAATATTGGTTTTAGGACTAATTTGCATATGATTAAAAAATAAAATTATAAACTTCCTCAAAGAAAACATGAAGGAAATAATGAGTGAAGTTTATTGAACCATTATTTATTTATTCCCGATATTTCGGTTATTTCACTTTTCTTTCCCTTCCTTTTCGTAATTTTTCGCCGGACGTTAATGTGTTAGAAATACATTAATGTTCTTGGGTGTCTGAATATGTAATGGGCAGCATCCTCGCCTAGCAAGCGAGCGGACCCGAGTTCGATCCTCGGGCAGCGTGAAACTATGGGCAAGTTTCTTTACGCCAATTTGCCTGTGTTTACCCAGCAGTAATTGGGAACCTGGATTTTAATCGATTTGCGGATCTTGTTCCGGGGTAATGGTTAGCCAGTGCAGTTGGCGAGTTGTCCAGTCTTCTCGGACTATTCCTTGACACCGGATCATGCAGCTCGTTAACTTAGGGTGTGGTTGTTGTGTTGGCGACAGCTTCTACTCCTTATCAAATGCACGCCTCGGAGGCCCTTGGGCCGGCCATCCTCGATTTCGAGGGGCTTCCATTATGTACGGAGCATATCGACCCCCACCAGCACAGATAGTTATTTTAGCTACTGTACGTGTAAGAGCTCGCTTGGGGTATGTGTGTGTGTAAATAATAATAAATAATAATAATTTACTGTTTATTGAAAAGTTCAGCTGCCCGAAGGCTGAAACTATACATTGGACAGACATGACTTATTACATACAAAGACACGGAGTAGTTGGGTCGTATAACAAAAGCTTTCATTACTAAAAGGAGAAGGAACATGAATTGACCATACAAATTATAATTTACAGTTGATGGCCGGGGATGGTCTCCTGCCCAACTGTGTGAGGTCACATAGGTCCGTGGTTCAGTAACTCGTCCGTAGGTGTTAATATGAAAGACCTCACGTGGTCATGGAGATACTGGGTAGTGTGGTGTGGTGTGGTGTTATCTCGTGGTTAGGTGTAAAGCCGACTCACGGTTGTTCTCAGAATGAACTGATTAGCATTATACCGCCTGGTCAGTATGTGGTGGGTTCCCAGGGCTGCTTATCTCTGGGTGTGGACCTCACTGGTGGGTCACTGCTCTCGCTGCTTTTGTCTCGTGCTGAATTCACTCGCTTAAACACTGTTCATCACTGTTCAGCACTGTGTGTGTGTGTGTGTGTGTGTGTGTGTGTGTTGTGTAAACAGAGAAACCAGATATTAGTTGAACAACGATGTTATAATGAAATCCGAATGTGAGGAAAATTTAGGAGTAATGATAAGTAGGGATCTTAACCAAGTAAAGAATGTGTATTTGCTCGAAACAAGGCTGATACAATACTTGGGTTTGTACAAAGGAGTGCTAGTTACACGACTAGCGAGGTCATCCTAGAACTATATCTTGCGCTTGTGAGACCTCACTTGGATTACGCAGTACAATTCTGGTCACCGTATTACAGAATAGATATAGAATCCCTAGAAAGAATTCAGAGGAGAATGACCAGACTAATCCCGGGCATTAGGAACCTTGAGCACAGAGACAGATTAAAGCATCTTAATCTGCACTCCTTCGAGAGACGTAGAGTGAGGAGCGATATGTTAGAGGTGTATAATGGAAGTCAGGGCTAAACAAAGGTGATATAACACAGGTACTCAAACTATCCAACCAGAAGCGAACTCGTAACAATGGTTTAAATTAGACTAATTTAGATTTAGGCGCGAAATAGGTAAAAATTGGTTTGAAAATGGATTAGTGGATGAATGGAACAAGTTACCAAACATCATCATTAACTCGAAAACTCTTGATAGCTTCAAACATAGGTTGGATGGATATATGAGCGATAGGGGTTGGGTGTAAATGGGACTGCCCAGTATGGGCCAATAGGCCCGCTGCAGTTTCCTCCATTCTTATGTTCTTCTGTTGTGTGTGTGTGTGTGTGTGTGTGTGTGTGTGTGTGTGTGTGTGTGTGTGTGTGTAAGAGCTCGCTGAATGTGTGTTTGTGAGGGTGCAGCGAAGAATGACAAAAATGATTCCGGGACTTAGAAACCTTCCATATCAGGATAGGTTAAAGAAACTTAACTTGCATTCCCTAGAAAGACGAAGAGTGCGGGGAGATATGATAGAAGTATTCAAGTGGGTGAAAGGAATCAATAAAGGTGATATAGATAAAGTTCTTATAATATCCGAGCAGGATAGGACTCGGAACAACGGATTTAAGCTGGATAAGTTTAGGTTTAGGAGGGAGATAGGAAGGAACTGGCTTACAAATAGGGTGGTGGACGAGTGGAACAAGCTTAGCAACTTTGTAGTAAGTGCGGGAACGCTGGAAAGTTTCAAAAGGAGGCTACATAGATTCATGGATGATAGAGAGTGGTAGTAACTCTCGACAGGAGCTGCCATGCACAGACCAACCGGCCTATTGCAGACTCCTTATTTTCTTATGTTCTTATGTTCTTATGTAAAACAAGTAGCATGAAAGAGGAAGTGAGTGAGTGAGGGAAGATGAGTAAACGCTTTGTGATGAGTAAGGGAAGTGAAACGAGAGAAGTGAGTGGAGGGGGTGAATGAGGAAAGTGAGGCAAGAGAAGTGAGTGAGCGAGGAGAGTGAAATAAGAGAAGTGAGTGACTGAGGGGAGTGGAAGAGGCTACAGCTTGACACATGAAGAATTAGGAACGAGGGAAGTAATCTCAGACAGACGCCACGTGGCCAACCTCCCCTAACCCCCCTCCTTCTCCCCTCTTCCACTTCCTGACTCATCTCTCTCTCTCTCTCTCTCTCTCTCTCTCTCTCTCTCTCTCTCTCTCTCTCTCACATCTTCTTCTCCTTACACATGAGGTAATTAACATCGACTATTTCCTGTTCCCTCTGCCTTCTATCTCTCTCTCATCCTTCCCTCTTTACTACCTCTCCTTCAGTCCTTCCTCAGGCCTCGCTATTTATTCCCTCTTCTTCAGCCTTCCTTCTTTATTCCTCCTCCATCTTCCCCAGTTCTCCGTCAAACTTCCCTCTTTATTCCCTCTATACTTCCTCGTTACTTCATCTCCCTCTTTACTCCTCCTCATCCCTCCATCCTTACGACGAATTGTAGAAGGAGGGAGAGATTGAGAAAGAGAGAGAAATAAAAAGGAGAGACAGACAGATACGCAGTGAGAGAGAGAGAGAGAGAGAGAGAGAGAGAGAGAGAGAGAGAGAGAGAGGCTACACACTACTGTTATCATATAGTCTATCGTACGTGTTTGTTCATTTGCTGGTGTGTGTGTGTGTGTGTGTGTGTGTGTGTGTGTGTGTGTGTGTGTGTGTGTCCATAAATAGTTCAGAACTTGAGTCATCTGTTACTGTACTTCAAGTTGATCAATAGACAGTGAGTCAGACCTTCCAGGTGACGGCTCCCTCCCTCCTTTATTGAAACCCAAATAAAAGATTTTCTCAGATATTTTTATGAATCTATTTAGACAAACTTGTTTTTAAGGAATAAGAAAAAGAACACATCCAATATTTCTGTAAATCACCTGACCTTGGAGAGGTTTGTCTACTGTGTCACTGCTGTTTATAACTTTGAGACGTAAGCTATAAATGAATCACTACTAACCTGATTAATCTAACCTAACCAATCTGACCACTTGAACTTCATCTAACCTAACAAAACCGAATCCAACATAAACGTAACGTAACCTCACCTCACTTCACCTCACCTCACTTCACCTCACCTCACCTAACCTACCTTAAGTATAGTTTGCTTGCGTTATGAAGGAAAACAACGTCTTCAAGAAAACGGAGCAAATTTAACCATACATAAACAACTCTTTATTACGTTACATCTGTACAGAAAAATAAAAGTATTACCAATTTGGCAGAAAGTGTGAATTGTGTTTTACGGTTTAATTGTACACTGAGACATAAACAGGAATTCTATATCAATACTTGTTTTATTGTCGTGTTTTAAGGATGTCTGAAGGGTGTCTCTTACCTGTGTTCTACATCTTGGCTAATTTGGGACCTGTAACCATCACCTGTGTCCATCACCTGTAATCAATTCCTGTTTTACCCATCACCTGTGCTAACAATCTTTATCCACTACTGACCTATTAAATATCTCACAAGCTTAAGGAATAATTCTTCTTGGTAAATAAATAAAGAAATGAATATATTATTGTCATTTATATTTCAATGATTTACACCCAAAGGAATCTCATTACTCATGTGTTTAAAGACTTAGAAACACGAACATCATATTTACATCTTCTTTAACTTCTGTTGACTTAAACATAATCCCAAAATTACTCATAAATCTCGTGTTTAAGTGACGTGTGTCTCAAGCGTCGGGAAATTGATCTCAGAAGCAAGTCAATGTTTACATGTTATTTCAGAGCGAGGGAATTGGCCAACGTCTATGAGTCTCAGATCAACTTAAGATGAATGCATGTTGTCAGAATTATCATCTAACGACGCAAATTAAAGTAAAACACAAATACAGTATCCAAAAAAGACGTCAAAATTACACTGAGACTCTACCTGCACTTAGGTACGGTCTATTGGCATTATACAAAGGGGAGCACATTTTTGTTTTTTTGTTTTTATTAGTTGTGTAGCACAGTACTGTTTCGATATATTTTTAAATAGGTGTGTGTGTGTGTGTTTTGTCATTGGTTAAGGAAACCAGTTTAAATACGTTCTCTGATTGTTTGTTGGGGAAATTAACCAAACAATCTTTACAGCAGAGAACGTATCTACTAATGGTCTATTTTCAGAGTAATTTTAAAGGTATGTATTGTAGAGACGCCATCTGCCCATCGTCACATAAAGTCAATCATCTTTAACACCATCTGTTAATTTTTGCTTAAGTGAACCATCTTTTAACGCCACCTGTTCATCGTCGTATAAATTTAACCATCTATCAACAGCATCTGTCCATTGTTATTTAAGGAGAACTGAGCCAACTTTCACCTCCTCACATCACCACACCTCAAAAAACACAAATCCTGTACCATGACATAAAACTCAGCTTCATTTTACAACAAATAACTATCTCGGACGACGAAAGAATTTTATGATCATTTATTCCATTGTAAAACTAACCTACGATCTTTTTAAGGAAATCCGTGCCTAGAATTACGTAGGGTGGGGTGGGGTGGGGTGGGGGGCGGCAACCGGTTATGGACCATAAAAATCGAGGTCAACTTTACACGCGGGTCCCGAATTATTACCTTCCCCAACACACGGAATTTTTATGAGCGGAAGAGAGGAGGGTGAACAAGACTTGGTGGGCCGTGCTAAGGTGAGCCTCTCACGTAGTTTTGAGTCTCTTCCCCAACGTATTTTTAGGTTTTGTGGGCGGACATGTTTTTCGGGAGTGGGTGGGGGGTGGGGGATTGTGCTCTGGTTGTAAAATAGGTAACAAATTTTGAAGTGGTGATAGGTAAGGGGGGGAGGGGGGTTACTCTCTCTCTCTCTCTCTCTCTCTCTCTCTCTCTCTCTCTCTCTCTCTCTCTCTCTTGTGTTATCTACGTTGAAGAGGATTACAAAAGAGAATTTATATATCAGTTCTTTCCTGCCTATGAACCTTTACCTGTATAGATACCATCACCTGAGAACTAAGCCAGTCATCTTCCCCTCCATCATGGCTGCGTTTGTCGTCAATGACTATACCTCAAGAAGTATCAGTTACGTATATATATATATATATATATATATATATATATATATATATATATATATATATATATATATATATATTTATATATATAGATAGATACTGTAGGTGGAAGAGGCTGTAGGTGAAGTAGGTTGTGAATGAATTACCCTGTCTTATTTCACATATTGCAAGAGTTCGAAACTAAAGATTCATTTTAAACGAGCTGTTGTGAGAGGCCGGCAAGGCAGGCCACGTCACTTAGCCGGGTCCACTCTGTGAGTACGATTAAAAATTAATATATCTGTATATAGTGTGTTTAGCAAAGAAGTGGCATACTTAACTGGTGTTACAAGTAAATAGTTTAGTTAGTACGAAATTAAGGATGTGTTCAATCCTTCAGCTTTTTATGTATAGAGTGGCGGAGCTGCTGCAGTATGGTGATCTGTGTGGCCTGCCGTTAGCGACCTAGCTACCTGGTATAGCGTGTTACCTCACTAGGATTTGTGTGTGCCACTAGCCCTCTACAGCAACTTTTCAACATAGTGCTCACACCCTCGATGATGGGTGGCTTCCAGTGTAACCCTGTGTACAACGAAAGACAAAAGTCGTGTAATGAAATTTGGTGAAAACATCAGCCGAAGGGCTAAAACTTTTGGTGAGCTCTGCCTTGTGGTAGGGCTCTTATAATGTTTCACGAGTTATATTTAATCTTCGGACAAAACCGCGACACGACTTTTGTCTTTGATTGTACAGTCCCGTTCAAGATTCTTCGAACACTGCTGGAGACAGCTGGCAACTCAAGGCCGTTTGTTTACTATACTACGTAGTAAAAATTATGAATGAATGTAAACGTGATCGGTGATTGGTTACTTAGTTCCCCGTTGCTTAATTAATGGTTGGGCTTTGTTGTTTAGCATTATATTATGCCTTTCTGCTAGTATATACTGTTAATTTGATTTTAAAATGGATAGAGTAATGAGCCAACCTATATGAAATTATATTTAGATAAATAAACATAAGTAAAAATCGGTAAGTATGTTAAAGAACATCATGCATCGGGTACAGCTGTGTGTAGGCTGTTTATGAGGTTGCCTGTTTATCATTAATTTATACTAATATTGTCTTCAAACGTTTAATCCCTTTATGGTAATTAATCCAATTGTATCTAACCGATGCTAAACAAAACTTCTTTCTAAAGACGCTGATTTCTTGCAACACAAACTGCTGTTTTACTTCCCCGTGTGTGTGTGTGTGTGGGCGCATGTGGAGTGTGTGTGGGCGCATGTGGAGTGTGTGTGGGCGCATGTGGAATGTGTGCGGGCGCATGTGGAATGTGTGTGTGTGTGTGTGTGTGTGTGTGTGTGTGTCAGTCTGTGTCTGTATTTAATAATGACGTTGTTCAATTGAAGGTGATGGTAATTAATCTTACGAACCATCCGTCTGATGGTGTGAATTAGGACTGTAGCATATGCCAAATACTTTTACAAGCCATTATCTAGCAACATCATTGTCATTCCAAGACTATGAATATTGTAAGCAGCAAATGGCATTTCTTTCGTTGAGTGACTCTTTGATAAAGAAGGAAGAGAGTAGGTGAAAGAACAGAACCCTGTGGAACACCACTATTGGTAGAGAAAGAGCGAGAGATCGATCCCTCGACAACAAATGCCATGGATCGGTTCTCAAGGAAGCTAGAGATTAAAAAACAAAGTAGGAGAGAGAAACCATAAGAGGGAAGTTTAGAAATCAAAGACTTGTGCCATTCCCTGTCAAATGCTTTGTAGATGTCGAGGGCTACGACATCTCCAAAGTTTCCCCATAATCCCTAAGTGAGGATGACCATAGATGGGTGCAGTAGGAGAACAGATCACCAGTAGATCTCGCCTGGTGAAAGCCATAATGGTGATCCAACAAAAGAGAAAGGCGTCCAAGGTGACGGAGAAAATGAGAGTTTAAGATAGTTTCGAAAATCTTTGAGAGGGATGAAGTTAGGGCAATGGGGCGACAGCTAGAGGGATTAGAATGGTCACTCTTCTTCGGGATGGGCTGAACCGAGGCATGATTACACACACACACACACACACACACACACACATCCTTCGTTATCATCCTCTCTCGGTATCAACCTCTCTCGGTATCAACCTCTCGGTATCAACCTCCCTCGGTGTCAACCTCCCTCGGTATCAACCTCTCTCGGTATCAACCTCTCTCGGAATCAACCTCCCTCGGTATCAACCTCCCTCGGTATCAACCTCCCTCGGTGTCAACCTCTCTCGGTATCAACCTCCCTCGGTATCAACCTCCCTCGGTATCAACCTCTCTCGTTATCAACCTCTCTCGGTATCAACCTCCCTCGGTGTCAACCTCTCTCGGTATCAACCTCCCTCGGTGTCAACATCTCTCGGTATCAACCTCTCTCGGTATCAACCTCTCTCGGTATCAACCTCCCTCGGTATCAACCTCTCTCGGTATCAACCTCCCTCGGTGTCAACCTCCCTCGGTATCAGCCTCCCTCGGTATCAACCTCTCTCGGTATCAACCTCCCTCGGTATCAACCTCTCTCGTTATCAACCTCTCTCGGTATCAACCTCCCTCGGTATCAACCTCTCTCGTTATCAACCTCTCTCGGTATCAGCCTCCCTCGGTATCAGCCTCCCTCGGTGTCAGCCTTCCTCGGTGTCAGCCTCCCTCGGTGTCAGCCTCCCTCGGTGTCAACCTCCCTCGGTATCAACCTCCCTCGGTGTCAACCTCTCTCGGTATCAACCTCTCTCGGTATCAACCTCTCTCGGTATCAACCTCCCTCGGTATCAACCTCCCTCGGTGTCAACCTCTCTCGGTATCAACCTCCCTCGGTGTCAACCTCCCTCGGTATCAGCCTCCCTCGGTATCAACCTCCCTCGGTGTCAGCCTCCCTCGGTATCAACCTCCCTCGGTGTCAGCCTCCCTCGGTGTCAGCCTCCCTCAACGCCCGACTTGCTGACGCTCACTCACCCAGATTATCATCAGCTTTCTTTCTCTTAAAAAAAAAAACAGACTTGACCCTTTTAAACCTCCTTGTCTCTCTCCTGTCTCTCTGTCTCTTACTCTTTTTATCTATGTTTGTTTGTCTGTCTATCTTTATCGTGTTATAATTATGTTTGTCTGCCTCAAGTCTGTCTTTCTGTCTCTAACCTGAGCTTGTCTGTCTGCATCTTTTTATCTGTGTGTGTCTGCCTCTGTCTGCCTGTGTGTCTTTTGCTCTCTTTGTCTGTCTGTCTACGATTTAGATTCGTCTCATTCGGATGCTCTCTCTCTCTCTCTCTCTCTCTCTCTCTCTCTCTCTCTCTCTCTCTCTCTCTCTCCAATGAAGGCGGGGATCGCTAGGAGACACCAGTAAATGTTGGAGTTACTAGGAGCTGTTACCAGAAACTTCACCTAGGAATGTTGGAGTTACTATGAGCCGTTACCTGAAACTTCACCTAGGAATGTTGGAGTTACTAGGAGCTGTTACCTGAAACTTCACCTAGGACTGTTGGAGTTACTATGAGCCGTTACCTGAAACTTCACCTAGGAATGTTGGAGTTACTATGAGCTGTTACCTGAAACTTCACCTAGGAATGTTGGAGTTACTAGGAGCTGTTACCTGAAACTTCACCTAGGAATGTTGGAGTTACTAGGAGCTGTTACCTGAAACTTCACCTAGGAATGTTGGAGTTACTATGAGCTGTTACCTGAAACTTCACCTAGGAATGTTTTAGTTACTATGAGCTGTTACCTGAAACTTCACCTAGGAATGTTTTAGTTACTATGAGCTGTTACCTGAAACTTCACCTAGGAATGTTGGAGTTACTAGGTGCCATCTCATACGTCATCTAGGAGGGCTGGGAGAAAGAGCGGCCCCTCCCTTTCTATATATATCCATGGCTCGTGGGGAATATAGCATTAACTTCCCCAGCCAGGAATGCAACCATCCCCTCTCCTCCCCACTCTTCCTATTCCATTCCCCTTCCTATCCTCCCCTTCCCTCTCCTTTCCCCTTTTTATCCCCCCTTCCCTCCTTTCGCTTTCCCGTTTCTTCTCCTATCCTCCCCTCCCCTCCCTTTCCTCTCCTCCTTTCCCTTCTCTTCTTCTCTCCCTTCCCCATTACCTTCTCCCATTCCCTTTCCTTCTTCTCTTCCCTCCACACCCATTTTTCTCCCCTTTCCCCTTCCTATACCTTCCCATTCCCTTCCTTTCCCTCGCCTACCCCTCCCCTCTCTATTTCTGCCATTCCTTTCCCCTCTAACCACAATGACGACCAGACTTACAAATTCTAAACGAATCTTGAGTTGGATTTTTCTCCCTCTATGTATTATAACTTGAACCCTTCTAGCTATGGTTAGAGTCTCAACGTAATCTCACTGCCATTATACGTCTTCAGGTAAGGGGAGAGTGGGAGAGGTGTAGGAGCAAGGGGAATGGGTGGAGTGAGGATGGAGGGGGAAGGGGAGAGAAACCGAACGTGCGAACTTTAGGGAATCCGGGTTGGAGTTGTTATTCCCGGGTTAAGTAAACTAGTGTGGTAGTATTACCGGGTTACGGTATGGATTGTGGTAGCGGTGACCTGAGGTGACTGTGTGGTAAGAGAGAGAGAGAGAGGGGGGTATTGGAATGACTGAAACCGGTGTTAAATGGATCAAAGCCAATATTAAAAGATCCGAGACAGGTATATAAAGACTAACGGCCCCATACAGGTATTGAGAGGATCGAGATGATTATCCAAAGAACTGAAACGTGACAGGTTTTACACGGTTCGAAGCAGGTATTAACCTTCTCGAGACAGGTATTAAGAGGCCTAAGATAGGTATTCGTGTGTCTGAAACAGGGATTAAAACCCTAGTACAGATAAGCCAAGTCTAAATACAGGTAATCAGAGACCCGTAACAGGTATATCCAAAACCTCGTTGCAGATAATCGAAGACTCGAAACATGTATTGGGAGGTGTGAAACAAATATTATGAACCCTGAGGAATATATTAAAAGGTATGAAATATATATTATAATCCTCGAAACAGATATTACAAGCCCCGAAACACACAGTAAGAGGTGTGAAACAGATCTTCGAAGGCCTAAAACAGTATACAGACAATCCTAAATAAGTACTCAAAACCTGGAGACATATAATGAAAGAATCGAAACAAAACTTAAAAAGACCCAAAAGAAAACTTAAGAAAAACCCAAAACACTACTTGAAAAAAAAGACCCCTCAAAAAGTACTCATACCTTTGAAACAAATATTGAAAAAAGATTGAAACAGAGGAATCGAAGCCTCAAGACAGATATTTCAACTCCTTCCCTCCACCCCCAGACTACCAGTAAAACCCAAAGGAGAAAAAAAAATATATATCCGAAGCCTCGAAAAATATTTTCAAAAACTGGGAGAGACTTATGTATATACGAGGCACTTGGGTAAAAAAAAAATATGGATTTCGGATACTGGGAAGAGAGGACCCTGGTGGTACCCGCAAGCAAAGTGAACTTGGGTGGTTGGTCGTGTGCGTTCATCAGTGTTCACTTCTGTTTGAACAACTTTGAATCAAAGTGACTCTTGATCAGTTTCCTTAACTCATTTTAAACTGTTCATAAGGATTGATTTTTTTTATATAGTAGATAAATTTGTTTTAATCAATTTGTGTTCTTCATCTTTGTAATTCCGTTTGTGTTCAAAAGTAGATTGGATTTTACTCAGTGTGAAATTGTCTTAGTGAGATTTTGTTCAGCGTGAAACTGTTTCAGTGGGATTTGGTTTAGTATGAAACTGCCGTAATGAAGTTTTGTTTAAGGTGAAAATATATTCATGGGACTTTGTTCAGTGGGATATTGTGTAATGGGATTTTGTTCAACTGTAGTTTGTTACGTACCTCTCATCGTTATTCTCACATATGAGTTTAACATAACCTTAATTTACAAGCCCTCCAATAATTGAGTCAGTTCGGAAAACTTCAAAATCTCTATGAAAGTATTTTTTCCCTGTCTTAGAAAATATGGCGCCAATCTCAATGCCTTACATACCCTTGAATTTCAACAATAAATCTGGAACATCTTTAAGGATCACTTGAAGATTAAACATCTCAGCTTATTTCAGCTAAAGATTAATCACCCTATCGTTACCTGGAGGTTAGGATAGGTTAAGGTAGAGTAGCGCTAGGGTGGTTAAAATTCAGGTGAAATAAGCTGGGGTATCTAATCTGAAGGTGAAATAAGCTGGGGTATCTAATCTGAAGGTGAAATAAGCTGCGGTATCTAATCTTCAGGAGAAATAAGCTAGGGTGTCTAATCTTCAGGAGAAATAAGCTAGGGTGTCTAATCTTCAGGTGAAATAAGCTAGGGTGTCTAATCTGAAGGTGAAATAAGCTAGGGTGTCTAATCTTCAGGTGAAACAAGCTAGGGTGTCTAATCTTCAGGTGAAATAAGCTAGGGTGTCTAATCTTTAGGTGAAATAAGCTAGGGTGTCTAATCTTTAGGTGAAATAAGCTAGGGTGTCTAATCTTCAGGTGAAATAAGCTAGGGTGTCTAATCTTCAGGTGATCCCGTCTTCCGTCTTTGCGCTATCTTACAGTGCAGCCTCGAATTGTGACCTGCGTGACTTTATCTCGCCTTATACACTGCCGGGAGAACTTGCATTTCATTACATTACGTTATTCATAAGCTGGATGCTGGTAATAAGGTCTCACAGGCAATGATAACAGAGCGAACTGCACGATGCGGTTCTAAGAGATGATATAAATACCTATTATGTCAGCGCCGCTCTGGTGATGGTGGTGGCGGCGCGAACTATTATGTAAACACCATGAAGCCTTATTCACATAGATAACCTGATCCTTTCTAATCCTATTTGAGACTTGTAAAAGGAGTTATTTTTTAATATTAGAGAAAATTTAGCTACTAATGTACTATTATTTGGACTCTAAAATAGATATAATAATTGAAGGCTCGTTTTTCCAAATGTTTAATCTGTTTAACTGGGAATATTTTTTGTCAAGTCTGTGTAGAGTAAAATATTTTGCTGTAATCTCGAAAGGTAGAAATTTTAACTGAATGAAAACCATAGTTATAAGTTATCAAATCATGAAAATTATGTATTTGAAAGTAGTCCGAATTAATTTAGCATCTTGAAGTTACTGAAATTCAATGTCATTCCCCGAAATACCCAGATTTTTTTTTTCTTAAGACATTGGATAAATTTATAAAACATTGAGAGGCGCAAAGGTACAAGTATTCCAACGTAAAGTTCAATATTATATAGGAACCAAATCACGGTATTTAGTAAAGCAAAAGGTGACAACATCAAATTTGCAAAATCGTGTAATATTCAAAGGCTTTCAGAAATGTGGTGTTCCCAGGAGCTGTGAGCAGGTGCGTGAGGAATGCTAGGTATGGTCGCTTACCTTGAATTATCACACTGTTGTGGAATGTACCTGCACTCCGCTCTGGTGGGGAGAGTGGGGGGGGGGGGGCAGAGGGGGGGGGGGAGTTTGAGGTGTTGGGGTTTACCTGTTAGTTGCCAGGAGATAGCAAGAGACATAGGCGAGATAATGTGTGAGAGGAAGAGACGCGGGAAACATAAATAGTGCAAGAGAGAGAGAGAGAGAGAGAGAGAGAGAGAGAGAGAGAGAGAGAGAGAGAGTAGGTGAGTTAGTCTATTGGACACGGTATATAGTGGCGAAGAGATAACAACAGACAAGAAAGAGATAGTATATGTGGAAGAGGTAGGAAAGGAGGTAGGAAAAGTATGAGAAAGAGAATGAGAATGGGTGAGGTAAGAGAGATATGAGACAGCGAGTGAGATTAAAGAGGGAGGAAAGATCGTTTCTGGGGCTCATATTAGATGCTAGTGGTTAAGATACTGAGAAAGACACACGAAGGAGGGGATTATGTGCTGGGGGAGGAAGGGAGAGATAAGAGAGGAGACTAGCTCGAGGTACTATGGAAAGGGAGAGAAGGATAGAAAAAGAGAGAAAAGGATAGAATGAGAGGAAAAGAGAGGAAAGGAAGAAAAATAGACAGTGAAAAGAGAGGAAATAGAGAGAGAGAGAGAGAGAGAGAGAGAGAGAGAGAGAGAGGGCACCGCAATTCAGCACTTTTGTCTTGTCACAGCTATGTTGTCAAAAGAAATTTTCCAAATTTATATTGCACGAGGAACCACTACTGTGTGTGTGTGTGTGTGTGTGTGTGTGTTTTGTTGTGTGTATGTGTGTACAAATGCTGTTATATGCGTCTAACACACACACACACATACACACACAAACACACCAGCCGTCACATTTTGCTCTTAGACAAGAGGAGTTCCCATCATCATATTATTCAATTTGAAGTAAGTTATCCCTCAATGAAGAACATCCTGCGCCCAGATTAAGAAAGTGACGTAGAAAACGGAAGCTTCAGCGTTTCTCAAAGCTCATCTCGGATTGGCTAACTTAACTCTGCACTGATTGACTTCTTGTCATGAAATCACAAAAAGAATTAATTCTTGTGCACCTGAATTTTACCGCAAGTTGCCGCAAATACGAACATTATCCAGTCTATGAACTAAATAAGTATTCTTTTAACATAAAATTCATGATAATCCCTGCCTCCACATACACACACAAATATCGACGTCAAAATGAATGCCAGGCACTAGATGAAGTACGTCAGGTGAAGGGGTGGGGAGAGGGAGGGTATGAAGGGTAATCCACTATAACAAGTTGCGTTCTCTTCTTCTCTCCACTTTCATAAAGAAAAAAAAATCTGAAGAGTCTTTGAGAAAACGGAGGAATGCGACTCTGTGGTTTAATTAAACTTGTAACATCTGCTCACAAATCGAGTCTGTGTTATTTTCGTTTTGTTTTATTTGTTGATTTTGGTTTTCACTTAATGATTTTTACACATGAATACAAATGAGAATAATTATTAATTTTTTTTATCTTTTCATAGATGAGGTTAAATTAGGGCAGATTATGTTAATTTGAATCTTTTTATGTTAGATTTGGTCAGGTTATGTTAATTTAATTTAGGTTAGGTTAGGTGCTGGTGGGAGGTAGCTGCGTTGATCACTATTATTGTCGACAGTAACCTATATATTTTTTATTTACCCGAGTTATTATTTTTGAATGAGTTGTGTTGCCTTAGTCCTTAGAGAGAGAGAGAGAGAGAGAGAGAGAGAGAGAGAGAGAGAGAGAGAGAGAGAGAGAGATGTCCGTCCCTCATATTCACTCCTTCCTGTATAACAATTACCTTCCTTTTACCTCATCTTCCATCCATTCTATCACCCTTACCCCTTTTTTCTAATCCTCTCTTTTCCTTCCCTATCTCCCCTTTCTTCTCCTTCCCTATTTCTCCTTTCTTCCTCTTCCATACCTTCCCCTTCCGTACATTCCCTCTCTTCCCACTCCATACCTCCTCTCCCATCCACATCTCCCATCCCTTCTCTTCCATACCTTCCTTCTCCCCCTCTCTCCTTTTCCCTCCTTCTGCTATCTCTCTCCCTTTGTCTCCTCTTTCCCTCCTCTCTTACCTTTTATTCTTCTCCCCTTCCTCTCTTTCCACAGGGCACTTGCTTCATCCTTGTTCCTCCCTGCCTGACCTCCCTCATCTTCCTCTCCCTCACCTCCCTTTCTCACTTCCCGACCCTATCTTTTCAACTCCTCCCTCCTTCACCCCTTACTCCCCTCACCCCTTACCCCCCCTCACCCTCCACCGCCCACTCCAGTAGAGGAGTTGTTTACAGAAGGGTACCTGGAGATGGGGGCGATACAACAGGTAAGGAGACTCGAGTGTCCTGCTGGTGACTCACAGTTATGCAAAATAGAAAGGAGGAAAATATGATTCAGGTGTAGCCTTACGACATTGGTTTTCTCTAAAGGTGCAGTGTTTTATTTTGTTTATGTATGGCTACTCGTGTTCAGATTTATATTCTCACCTGCATTGATGAATATTAGTACAGGTATTGAGATTATGTTAAGGATTTTTGCATTTGTTTTAGAATGATCTGAAGATTAGACACCCCAGTTTATTGCATCTGATGATTAAACACCCTAACAGCGACTTAGCCTAATCTGATCAACCCTAAACAAGCCTAACCCAACCTAACGTAACGTAACCTAACCTAACCTAACCTAACCTAACCTGATCTAACCCCTGCAGGTAGCGCTAGGGTGTCTAATCATCAGGTGAAATAAACTGACCATTTTGAGGGAATTTCGTAAGTTAGAGAAAATTTTATAGAGAATAGAAAGTTTGGGCGCATTCAATCGCCATTCTTCAGTGTTGTGTCGGGAGAGCTTCGCGGAACACTGCAGTCTGTGTGATATATTGTAACCCAGCGATCTCTAGGGCGTCACACGTCACTGTCTGGGGAGGAAAGTGAATATCCACCAACCGTTTTTTTTTTTTTTTTGCTTTCTTCTACTTTTCTTACTTGTTGTCTTCTTTTCTTTTCCTCCTTATTTCTTAATTTTATCCTTTTTTATCTTCATTTCCTTCTTTTCCTCTTTATTTTTTTCTCCTATATTATCCTTTTTTTTGCTTCGTAATTTTCCTATTATTTTCTCATTTCTCATCTTCATTTCCTTCTGCTCCTCCTTGTTTTTCTCCTTTGTTTTTATTTCACATCTTCTTTTCTTAACTTTTTCTTCTTCTTTCTTCTCCTATTTTCTCTATCTCTCACCTTCGTTTCTGTTTTTTCATTTTTTCATATTCATTTTTTATTTTGATTGTTCTTTCATCTATGGTTGTTAACTTTCTCTCGTATGTTAGTGTGTATTCATCATCCACAGTATGATATTCCTTCCTGCATTAGCCCCCTGCCTAACAGACAGTAATATTTATATAAATGTGGATTATATGTATTAGGTTTACATAATTACATCACCCACGGTAACTTTTCTATGAGCCGTGAGTAGTTATCAACTGGACATGTGACAGTGTATTCCCACTATACCCACACACCTTGACCGAGATCTGAGATTGCCGAGTTCCACGACAATTTAAATAGTGAGTTACTTAATGCACAAAGGCAGAACATACCATACAAAAAACTCAGATCAAACAACAATGACCCTAAATGGATAAATAATTATTTAAAGAACATCATTGGCCAAAGGAAGGCTATAGGTAGAAGGATAAATCGTGGCGAAATTCACCTCCAGGACTATTATAGGGTATTGGCGAGTAGGGTTAAAACCGAGATAAGGAAAGCAAAGAGGAATAATGAGGTAAGGATAGCAAGGGAGGCAAAGACAAACCCCAAAGGATTCTACCAAATGTATCAAACTAAAACACGAGAAAAGATTGGACCAATACGGTCAGACTCCGGCGAGCTCACTGATAACGACGGAGAAATGAGCAATAATTTGAATAAATATTTTTCAACAGTTTTCACCACCGAAAATTTAAACATGATACCCGAGGCACCGACTCTATTCAGAGATAGTGAAGAAATCAAATTAAGTGAGATAGTAGTGACTAGTAACGATGTTAGTAAGCAAATAGACAAACTAAAGCCTAATAAGTCACCTGGTCCCGATGAGATATTTGCCAGAGTATTAAAGGAATGTAAGGAAGAGCTTAGCATGCCCTTAGCAAAGTTGTTTAACATGTCCTTAAAAACAGGTGTAGTACCAGAATCCTGGAGGATAGCGAATGTAGTACCGATCTTTAAGAAGGGGGATAGATCACTATCCTCTAACTACCGCCCAATCAGTCTAACATCAATAGTAGGCAAATTACTGGAAGCAATCATTTCAAACTCTATTCGAAATCACCTGGAGAAGCACAGATTGATCAATGATTCCCAGCATGGCTTCACAAGCGGACGTTCTTGCCTAACTAATCTATTAACATTCTTTTCATCAGTTTTCGAATCAGTGGACGAGGGGCACAATTATGATGTGGTATATCTCGACTTTAGCAAAGCCTTCGACAGAGTACCCCACGAAAGACTAATTAGAAAGGTAGAAGCTCATGGCATCAAAGGTGACATCCTTAAATGGATTAGGGCGTGGTTACAGGACAGGAAACAGCGAGTGAGCATTAACGGCACTAAGTCCCATTGGAGCAACGTCACAAGTGGAGTTCCCCAAGGCTCAGTACTTGGACCATTATTGTTTATTATATACATAAACGACATAGATATCGGCATAGACAGCAACATAAGTAAATTTGCTGATGATACTAAAATAGGACGTGTTATCAAATCTGACGAGGACTCGGCAAAACTACAGGAGGATCTAAACAAATTTTTCGAATGGTCTGAAAAATGGCAGATGAAATTCAACATCGACAAATGTAAAGTACTCAGTATAGGAAATGTAAACAGGGAAACCAGATACCAGATGAACAACGATGCCATAGAGAAATCCGACTGCGAGAGAGATTTAGGAGTAATGATAAGTAGGAACCTTAAGCCAAGTAAACAATGTGTTTTTGCTCGCAACAAGGCTAATAAAGTACTTGGGTTCATACAAAGGAGTGTTAGTTACAAGACTAGCGAGGTCATCCTAAAACTGTATCTTGCTCTTGTGAGACCACACCTGGATTACGCAGTCCAGTTCTGGTCACCGTATTACAGAATGGATATAGAATCCTTGGAAAGAATTCAGAGGAGAATGACAAGACTAATCCCGGGTATTAGGAACCTTGAGTATAGAGACAGGTTAAAGCATCTTAATTTGCACTCCCTTGAGAGACGTAGAGCGAGGGGCGACCTGATAGAGGTGTATAAGTGGAAGGCAGGGCTAAACAAAGGGGACATTACAAAGGTACTCAAATTATCCAACCAGGAGCGAACTCGTAACAATGGTTTTAAATTGGACAAATTTAGATTTAGGCGTGAAATAGGTAAACACTGGTTTGGAAACAGAGTAGTGGATGAATGGAACAAGTTACCAAATATCATCATTAACTCGAATACGCTGAATTGCTTCAAACATAGGTTGGATGCTCGTATGAGCAATAGGGGTTGGGTGTAAACGGGACTGCCCAGTATGGGCCAATAGGCCCGCTGCAGTTTCCTCCATTCTTATGTTCTTATGTTCTTATGTTCATCAATTAAGTTGCCGGCTATCGCTAGTTCGACTCCCGTCTCTGAACCACTGAAACGTGTGTTCTAAGAAGCTGGTTATTATACCCAAGTTTCATCCCTAATTAACGCTCATAGCATTAGGGCCAATTGCAAGAACAGTCGTGGGGTGTATGACGCCGTTTACGATGACCTTCTTGCCTTGATCTTGTTTCAAGAATACCACCATTTTGAAACACTGGAGAGATCTCGAAGTTTCGATATTTTGAGTACAGCACTAGCTAATAATTCCCACCAGGAAACTTGTTTCGAGACTCCTCCAAAGCTTCGAAAAGTGCAGAATTCCATGTGTTAAAGGCGATATTGCTGAAAAAAGACCAGGGCAAGAAGGTCATCGTAAATGGCGTCGTACACCCCATAACCGTTCTTGCAATTGGCTCTTAGTTACGATAATATCTCAGTTATTGTGCAATAGTTTTTTCTTAATAAATGGAGAAAAGGCCATTTAGGTTTGAAAACTTAACCCATAAACATATATGAATGTTGCTTCCAGTTCACCTACGTATTAGAAGTATTTACCATAGACGATGATAACAGGATGATGAAGTTGATAACTGCTATAATGAATGATAATAATGACGATGACTGATGATAATGATGACTGACTGACAAAAATGATGAATGATAATTATAAATATGACTATTGATGATAATGACTGATAATAATTATGACTGATGATGATAAAGACTGATAATAATGATGACATGATGATGTCTGATAACTATAACTGATGATCATGATGACTGATAATGATGATTACTGATAACGATAACTGATGATGATGATGATGATGATGACTGATAACTGATGATGATGATGATGATGATAAAAAAAGAAAACCATTCACGCATTTTAGGTATTTCAGTGAAGATGTAAGGCTTGGGAAGGAGGAAGAGGCCAATTGGAGAGATAATTACTCAGTCAGGAACTTAATTACCTTAGTTAATATAATCTCCAATGGACCTGTGTCTAGAGCAGCCTTAATTGGTAAGAGAAGATAGCCGAACTCGAAGCTATCGCCAGTCAGAATACGATACGCCTGTCTGATTATGGCTATAAAAATATCTGCAGTTACGACTATATTACGAAGAAAATCTATAAGAATACGTCAAATTACGACTATTATAGTGAAATTTTTGGACATATACACTGGAGTGTGGCTGTTGGGGTGGGTGAAAATGCTGTGCAAATACGACAACGGGTGGCTAGTTTAATTTTGTGGCTGGCTACAAAAATACGGCAGGCTGTGGGAGGATTATTTTTTCAGATGGCGAAACAAGATGAGCCAAGTCGCGTGTGTGTTGCTGTACAAATACACACAACCCGGACAAACACATTAACATCATGATTAATACTTGTGCAAACCATGGAGCGAAATTTCTAAGACCTAATTAAGAATTATACATAATAATTGAAATACTACATTGATTTCAAATCAAGATAACAAAGTTAATTCTTAATATGTTTTGCGCTGCCTTGAATATTCAATGTTTTCTAATATCTTCAAAGAGAATAAGAAACATTTATTCTGATTGCAGGAACAAGTCAGGAACATTAATAAAAGCGAATCAGAACTTAATTACAATCACATTAGAATACGCACCCAAAAGGCAGCGTCGTCCAGATGAGTAACTTGTTAATATTTACCTGTGTGAGAGACTACTGCGCTAAATGTTGATGAAAGATGACATGAAATAAACTAAACCCATTTCTCCTAAGTAACTTACTAATTTAACTTAACCTAACCTAATTTATCTGGGATTATTGTGTACATTAATTAGATTAGGTTTGTTTGGTTAGGTTTGTTTATTTCGTTTTGTCACTTTTAAATATTTTAGTGCCGTAGTCTCCCCCGCCAATGATAAACAAACACTGAACGCTGCAAGAAGTGAGGAACGCCATCACTGGCAGTTCATCCATCATGTCCGTAGAGAGAGCAAGACAGAGAGACAGACGGAAACAGAGACGAAGACAGATTATGAGATGCCCAGAGAGAGAGAGAGAGAGAGAGAGAGAGAGAGAGAGAGAGAGAGTCACGTTATTGAAGGGCAAAGAGGAGACAGTCACATGATGGAGAGACAGAAAGATAGACGGTCACAAGATGGAGAGACAGTCACATGATGGAGAGAGAGAGAGAGGGGGGGAGTAGTAGAGTGGTGTATCTCCCCGTTGAAGAGGTCCACCATTAATGCCTGTCTCAGGTCCACTCTGTAATTGGGATTTGAAGAGCCCGCGTGTGACCCTCCTCCCCCCCTCCCTCTGTCCATCCCCCAACACCTCCCTCTCTCTATCTCCCCCACCCCCTCCCGCTGACCTGAGCCAAGCATACTTCCTCGGCTTTACCGTCACTGAGGACAAACTGAGGGCACGTACAATCAGTTTGGAGAGTAAATATATTTTAGGACACTCACGAGCAATTTAAACACGTAAAAATCTTTGGGGACATGTAAGATTAGTTAGGACATATAGGATCCGTTGTTGTGTAAGTGGTACAGTCTCTGATTAATTACACAGGTACAGGTAGCTAGAGGCAGCCAATAGGTAAAGTTACAAGCCTATGACAGACCTTTGAGGATAATAGTTAGTACACACACGTTATATAGGACCATTAGACTCGTAGATTATTACAATATATATTTTTATTCACATTGACATTTATTCATATGTTTTTGATTCATCTGTTTCTCTCATCAGAATAATAGAACTCAAGTCCCATCTACCTCGGCCATAGAGTAAGATGTAAACAAAGTCCTTCAATACCCCCCCCCCCCCATTAAATCCTGTAGACATTGTAGGTGACTCAGAAGGAAAGAACAAAAAATAAAATAAGTTGAACATTTTTTTTTAATATATTTCCTGAGTAGATTAGGTCTTAACTCTGTACAATCATTTCTTGACGGTACTAAGCAATGACTCGTAGTAGGAGATGCATACAGACTTGGGTCACAGAGGTAGTGTTAGACCATTAAAGTTTAGAGAGTTGCTCTGGCCATACTTGGAGGAACACTGGTTAAAGGTTCAGCTGTACATTAGTGATAGACGGATGACTTAGACAGGAAGCACATTTTACAGGTATCCGACGTCAAAAGTATTAGCCCGGTAGTTTAGTTTAATTCCCATTTTTTTTATTATTGCTTTCAGGTTTATGACATGTATGGTACGTTTTATCATGGATTCTGAAACCAATTACATGTGTGTAAGGTATCAGGACAGGTGTATGTTGCCAAGACCAAAAGATATAAGAAGAGGATAGGGAAAAAATCAATAAAAATTCTTCTAAATTTGCAATGCATGTAAAATACTTTTGATAACCTTAAGCGAAATATACCTGTAAACTATATACATGAATTTAATTTATTCAGTCGATTGCATATACGTATAATACTATACATAAAATATACAGAATTACATACAGTATGCGCATACTCTATTTATTAAGGGTGTCTCAGTAAATGTATAGACACTGACAAAGATTTTCGCGGCGACTACGTAAAAGAGTTTATGGCAGAATCAACATTGTCCACACGTGTGGGAGACCTCGCACACCGACAAGTGAGGGTAATGTTGCTGTTGTAAAATAAAAAAAAGTTATAGATAGAGTTCTCAAGAGTTATCGCTGTTTCCTTTACATCTACAGGTTGTCAGGTCTTCAACTTGTATTTATATAATACAGTATTTACAGCATATTGTTAACCATAGTCACCCACAGTCTAACAGGCCATAGTAGACACTACCAAAGGACAAAATATATAGCTGATCGATTAAGCTTCATGTTTCTTACTATCTTGTTTTCTCTGTCGCGAATATTATATTAGATATCATAATCACTGCTTTGAAATTTAGATAACAGAATATATGATAACACGTTCATACTTCCCCCAAAGTAACTCTCGATATATATATATATATATATATATATATATATAATATATATATATATATATATATATATATATATATATATATATATATATATATATATATATAGGGTTGTACTACACAAGAATCTTCTATGGCCACACAAAATCCAGGTTGACACATCGTAATGTTCCATGGTTTAAATCTAAAGAGCTATCACCTGAAGCTTGTACAGTAAAAATGTGTCAGGTATAAATGGAATACCCGGTATTTGTCCATGGTATACACAGCTCAGAGGGTTATTATCTCCTTAGTAATCCACAAGCTGTATTATTTCTTCCCTGACGTAATGGTCATCTTTTACTATTGATATATCAAATGGGAATGCTTCAGTTTACTCCGAGCGAGCGAGTGAGGTGGGTCGAAGCTTCAGTAAACTTGAGAATTGGGGGGGGGGGGGGGGACTAGGGGTAGTTAGTAGTTACTGCCACGCGAGCCCACAACTCAGACATCCTGACCTACTGCCGGCTGGACCACCTCACTCCCGGGGCCAACTGACTCTTGTGTTTAAAGTAAGTACACGTGATTGTGGTGGTGGTGCTGCGGAGTGATTGTGGTGGTGGTGCTGGGGAAGTGATTGTGGTGGTGGTGCTGCGGAGTGATTGTGGTGGTGGTGCTGCGGAGTGATTGTGGTGATGGTGCTGGGGAAGTGATTGTGGTGGTGGTGCTGGGAAGTGATTGTGGTGCTGGGAAAGTGATGGTGGTGGTGCTGGGGAAATGATTGTGGTGCTACTGGGGAATATATTTCACCAGACAGATATTGTAAATTAATTAACCAATTTCACAGGTATACAAATTAATAATTCAACAGGTGTTATAAATATATCTAATCCATTCGGTGTACGTGTGAAATGGGGTGTGTGGATAAATTGCAAAAGATGGTGGACCTGTAGCCTACCAGTCAGACTTGGGGCCAACTCAAGCTGATGGACTTAGATTTTTTTTTTTTTTTGTATATTGAATATCTTGTTCGTGAATGTATATAGAATTGATAATTTTTATAGTTAATACATAATATGGGATTTACATAGCTGGATTATAATAAGAATTTGGGGTTTGTTTCGTAGGTAATTTATATATTATGATCAGGGGCGACTCCAGGTCATATGCATCACTCGGGCTCATCACAGATTTCGCATAAGATACATGTATAAATGAAGCTAAGAGACGTAATACACACCACAAATTTATATAGGCACTGATAATTTTACAATAAGACAAAAAAAGCCGGTTTTTTCTAAAAACCAGTTTTTGTGATATGGTCAGGAACGCGACGTCAGCCAATGTTACCTAGGTATGCTAAATCCTAGCCAATTCGCCAGGCTACATACAGGCAATTAAAACATCTAATAATTACTTGATAAGTAATATTAGGAGGACACGTCGCTACCTGGCATTTAATTGCAATTTGAAATTACCGCCTCTTGGCTCATGCAATAAGACAAAAAAATATAGTTTTGATGCAAAAATTACTCACTTTATTTAAACATGAAGTCCAGTCGTCTTGTTTTGATGGCGAACTCGTGTAAAATCCTGTCGTGCAGCTCCTTCTTGTTGTCCAAGTCGTTCAAGAGGCTTTTCTCGATGGAAATGCGAGCCAGTGAAGATAGCCGTTCTTGGGCCATTGTGCTTCTCAGATATGAGCGGATTCTATCTAACGTTGAGAAACTTCTCTCATTAGCGACTGATGTTACGGGGATGGTTAGCAGCAGCTGAATTAGTTTAATGGATTCCGGCATAGCGGAAGTCAACTCCAATTTATAGAGTAATTCTAAAATGGAGTTGATTGACTTGCACTTTTTGAAGTCACTGTCAATATACATATATTTTAGCTCGTTCACTAAGCTCTTGCAGTCAAAAATACAGGGGTATTTGTTTTGTAGAGAGTCCATATGTTGCATGGGAAATGAGTTAGCAAGCTCTTCAAACTTATTAACGTCTAGTAATTCAAAAAATGCATACTCCTGAATGCCAGCAAATCGCTCTCGCAAGGACATTAGAATGTTATCAATTATTTCAAAATACGTCGTTTTGTAATTAACTTGTGCACCCCTGACTCTTTTTCTGGGAGGAGGCTCGGACTCATCTGCCTGTTCAATGACAGCAGCTGTATCTTGCAGGATGTTTTCGTAATGTTCGTCGTTACGATAACCTTCAACACAATGAATGAAGTCATTTATTTTATTCTGACCCCGCTTTATGTCAAGTTGCTTACACTGTAGGACATCAAACAGTTTTCCAGCCTGTGAAAGTATGTTATGAAAGCAATTGATGAAGAACATGAATGTGAAATCATTCAACTTTGCCAATAGATTGTCTGTTTGACAAAGTGTATCTTCATCCAACTTTTCACTAGTGTCTAGAATACTTGTGAAGGCACTTTTTAGGTTTCCATGCATCAGTTTTATGGATGACACGGTTCTCGATCTATAGCACCATCTTGTTTCGCACAGTGATGGAATATTGACATTAAACTGTCTGAAAACGCTTTTCCGTTTGGTACTGGAAGACGTAAATTTACTAAAAGCGCGTAAATGAGAAAAAAACATTTTTACTCTACTCAACTTCTCGGCACTTTTACTCAAGACTAAGTTAAGTTTATGCCCATAGCAGTGAATGAAGTGCGCGTGTTTAAATCCTTTATCCTTTAGCTTGCTCTGCACTCCGTTTAGTGTTCCTGCCATTACAGCTGCTCCGTCGTAAGTTTGGCTCACTAATTTATTTTTAGCGTCACTGAAGGAGTTCAACGCAGATGCGATCACATCAACCAGTCTTGTAGCACTTTTATCATCACTGACTTCATAGAATCCAAGAAATCGTTCACATATTTTGTCTTCATACACATATCTTATTATAATTGACAGTTGGGCATGCATAGCACAGTCTGTCGTCTCGTCAGCTTGTACAGACATAAACGGAGCTTTATCAACTTCGCTTCTAATTTCATCAGCTATTACATTCCCAATCGCTTGTATTAGATCATTTTGTATTGTGCTTGAGACTCCTGAAAACTGTTTCGACCCCTCTTTAGTAGAAAGTCTAGAAGCAAACACGCTGTCGATTTCAGCAAAGCACTGCAATAGTTCACGGTAATTTCCTCTATTTAGGCTGTCACTTCCTTCATCATGTCCACGCAAAGGCAACTCTTGTTCACTCAGGTATAACACTGCATTTGTTAACTGTTTTAAATATTGTCTATTTTCTTCAACTGCTTTGTTATGCCGTTCTTTCTCCAGTTTAGCAGACTCACTAATAGCTGTCACAATATCATACTGTCCGAAAGTTTTCAAGCTTTTATAATTACTTAAATGACTCAGTGATTTACTGTGATGCTTGCAGTCGCTCAAGACATTTTTATAATTATTATAACCTCCATCTGTCCACGACTGCTTAGCTTTTGGTTTAAACAACAAACACGGCCAGCAGTAGAGTTTCTCTGTGACGCTACTTGCACAAATCCAATCAATCTGTTCATACCATTTTATCTGGAATGTTCTACTTCCAACTTTAGTTTTCAATGCAGGAGTCGGCCTGCCTGTACGAAGAATTTCTCGTTTTTCAGCAATATTTCTTGCACCAAATGGCTTATTTTTTATATCTAGCACTATGTCTTTCTCCATTTCTATGTTATGGGTAGAAATAAAAATAAAACAACTGATCTTTACACACAAAGAACAGAAGCACAGCAAACAATCAAAGAACAACAGTGTACCCTGTTGCAAACGTCAGCGAACTGACAGATGCCGTGGCCGGTAAGAGAAGCGTGCGAAGAGGTGCCAGTTAATCTTTTACTCCTACCAGGCTATTTCCAGTTAGCCCTAGTTACTGGACATTTTATCGTTCCTGTAAGAATATTGTAGAACGGAAACATTTCATAGATTGGAATTTAAATCCTAAGCTCTATAGAAAGCTATTGTTAAAAAAAAGCTTGGATTTGAATTACTTCTAATTTTCACGATTAGGGACAACAGCTGGGGCTTTAACTTATAAGCCTGAGTCAGGCATGAGTGAACCATGTCAAGAGACTATCTGCCACGAACGATATTTTTTGACACTGGTGAGCTATAGGACGACCGCCAGACACTGAACGGTGATATATGAACTGCTACCAGGCTCCCTGTAATCAGCCAGTGTTGGCAGATTACATAGAAAGCAGATACTCGTTCATTTGACCAAATCTAGGACTCGGGCTAAGCCCGAGGAGCCCGAGTACCGGAGTCGCCACTGATTATGATATGTGTATAGTTTCTAGATTAAGTTGTTAGTTTATATAGCTGATAGACAAGGCAATTTATATTATCCAAAGATGGTAAGATCCCAGGTAATTTGTACAGCTTTCAAGATAACCAGGCAATTTGTATAGTTTCTAAGATACTAATTTATTTGTGCATTTTCTAAGATACCAGGTACTTTGTATAGTTTCTAAGATACCATAAAATTTGTATAGTTTCAAGATACCTGTATAGCTTCTTGTCTGATATACTGATTAATCTGTTTAAATTCTAAAATAATTTGCCCTAAAACCATAGTTATATAAACAGTTTGTGTGCTGACACTGGCATATATAAATTTCAGCACAGTGATATGGTTGTTCAGTGGCAAGGTACTCGCTGTGGATGACGAAGGACTCAGGTTCGACTCCCGGATTGACTCAAGACTTGTTGAATAGGACGAGGCACAGGGGCAGGATACTCAAAGGATGGTAAGTGAAATTTCTTTAACCGTGTATATTCCTCGCCAATGCCACAAGTGAGGGATATTACCCGAATGAGTTTGTTGGAAATATTACACGAAATTACATTAGATATTTATAGCTGTAGCTTGTAATTGATATTAATTGGTAATATTAAGTGTAGGAGAGCCTGGGGATCGCAAAGACTGGGATGGATGTCATAATTAGGGATGAGGGGATGGATAATGGTTGAGGTATTAATGGGTATAAGTGAGGGCAGGGGAAGAGTGTCGAGGATTGATGAATGAAGTTAAGTATGGTCCAAGGAGAGACAACATCTGGCACGATTAGTAAACACATCCCAGGAACGTTTATAGTAAAGGGCCGTGGTCGCCAACCCTAAGACATGATGGTACCTGTAAGCTAGTGTCTATAATTTAGTGTTTATTCGTCTGTCTAGATGTCTGAAGACTTCTCCATTTACGAAACACAAGATGTGGAACCTTAGAATGTTGTCTTGGAGCGTTGTGTGAATGTTGGGTCACTAGAAGTATAGAACAAGAAATGAGTTTATTAAGATGTCAAGGTCACTACTGACGGTCAGTGTTTGTGGCATATTTCACGTGTCTTGTGGTGTGCGGGAGGAGTGTCTTGTGATGCGCGGGAGGAGTGTCTTGTGGTGTACGGGAGGAGTGTCTTGTAGTGTCCGGAAGGAGTGTCTTGCGATGTGCTGGAGGAGTGTGTTGTGGTGTGTGGGAGGAATGTGCTGTGGTGCACGGGAGGATTGTGCTGTGGTGCACGGGGGGGAGTGTGTTGTGGTGTGCGGGAGCAGTGCCTGAAGGTGTGAGGGAGGAGTGTCTTGTGTGCGGGAAGAATGTCTTGTGGTGTGCGGAAGGAGTGCCTTGTGGTGTGTGCGGGAGGAGTGTCTTGTGGTGTGTGCGGGAGGAGTGTCTTGTGTGTGCGGGAACTGAATTTGAATTTTGCCTTGGACAGCAGCTAGTTTATTGTGCACCCTATGCTCATTCAGTGAGTGGTAGCACAAAAGAATTAGAGTAGAGCCACAAAGGGTGTTTATCGGACCCCAGTGATATTGATATTAGGGCATGTAATGTTACGGAGTATTTCCAGTACATTGTTTGTTGAAAGTGGTACATAGAACTTTGATTAGGTACAGTACTTATATCCTAACCTTAGTCGAGCGGTTTTAAACATCTTGCAATCTGATGACCTTGTTACTTGCTCCATATACATGTTTTACTTGATATACATCGCATCTTGGTAAACAATGGATTGGCTGGTGCCTGTTTGCACTTGTTTATTGGCTTCAAATTCACCAGCAAGTTGATTTATGATTACAGTTTTTAAGGTTCTGCTGACAATTCTAGATTATATTCAACATGTCATTGTTGGACGCAGGTTTAGCTGGGGCATCAACTGTATCATATTGACTGATGCCTATGTGAGAGGAGATCCACAACTGCTTGATCGTCTTACCCCCGTCAACAAAACACATATGTTTGTGTCTAGCTTCAGTGACAAGCGGATGACAATCTGAGTTTTGGGTATCAAGAGCAAGTAGAGAGGATAAGGAGTCAGTGATGATGAGACTGTCAGTGGCGGTGTCTTCAAGTTTCAGGGTTGTGTGTTTGGCAAATAGATCAATTTGTAGAGTGGATGTCCCGTTATTAATTCTAGCTCCTTTCTTTATTACATTAATGCGAGGTTGAGTCACAATGACAGCACTTCCTGCCCTCCCACAGACAGGGTTGAGAGCCGTCAATGCAGATGGTCTGTATGAAGTTATTTTCCGTTTTTAGGTTATGTATGTGTTCAAGAGCTCTCACTTTGGTAGTGTGTTGGAGATAAGGATTATGTGTGGTCAGTCGTTTAGGCGAATACGTGGGTGTTGTGATGTCCGCCAGGGTGGGAGGAAGCGCTGTTGTGTTTCAGCTTTGTACAGATGGTCTAGTCTAAACACCCTCATATGTGTACAGTAGCTGTAGTTTGGATCCATTTAGATTCACCAGTTTAATGATTCATATATTCCAGCAGTTTCTTATTTGAATCACCATGCAAGAGCCTCAGGGCTATCATGAGGTTGACTTCAATTATTCTATCTTTGACACTGAGTATACCTAGTTCTCTCCTCATATCAAGTGCTTTAGTGCTCATTATGTAGTTACCTTCAGATGAGCGGAGGGGGGCTGCGCCACGAGTCATTGGCTCATAAAATGTTTTAATGGAATTTAAAAATTCACGCATCTTGTGCTGATCTGCATGTTTTTGTATTTCACTTGCTTTATTTTTAAGCCAGTCATTCTTTAGATTGCGATGTTCCTGCTGGGCACCCACTTTCTACTTGCGGAAGGTATCAGCTTTGGTCCGAGACTGAGGGTTGTTTTGCCAGTCAGTAAAAGCAGCACGTTATTCATTGATGAGTACATTGGTTGCCGGGTCTTTTTATCAAACCACTCCTGGTGTATTCTCCTGATCTGGCCGAGGGTCTCTCTGCAGGTTTTTGTCATAACAGTGTTGAGAGTGTCCCATTCGGCACTGGGATTCGCGTTGTTTGCTGTTGGAGTGCTTATAAGCCCATGTTCGAGCTGCTCTTTGAAAACATGTGCTACCGCTGGATTCTCCAGACGCTTAGTATTAAAATCTCTTCGGGAGGTTTGCTGCCTTTACCGTTTTGGGGTAACGTAAAGTGAGAGCTTGGCTCTGACAAGTCGATGATCAGTGTCACTAGTCTGAGCTACGCATGGCACGGGTGATGAGAACATCTCGGCGATCTCTTTCTCTGAAAATGATGTAGTCATTGAGATGCCAGTGTTTGGATCGTGGGTGTTGCCACGAACCCTTGAACTTGTTGGTGATACTGAGGTTGTGCGCAGCACACTTGCTGAGGAGGAGTAGGCCGTTGGGATTACACTTCCCAAGTCCATTTCTCCCTACGGTTCCCTGCCAACTAGCATTGAAGTCGCCAAGGAGCACAGCCTTTTCTTCTCTGGGGATAGAGGTTAGCACTGTCGAGTTCGGCGTAAAAGGCCTCCGTGATGTCATCCTCTGCATCCAGTGTTGAGGTGTATGTACTGATGAAAAAGTCATGATGTGAGTGATTCAGCGGGACTCGAAGCGTCATGAGGCGCTCGTTGATCCCAATAGTCATTTCAGTTAGCCTGTGTAGGATGCGTTGGCAGATGGCAAAGCCAACTCCATAAATGCTGTTTCTTTCCGCAGCAGGCTTACCCTTCCAGAAGAAGGAAAATCCCGACCCCCTGTCTGTGAGTTGGCCCTCATCTGGGAGCCAGGACTCACTAATGGCTGCTATGTCGATGTTATACCTAACCAGCTCTTTTCCCACAATGGCAGATCTTCTTTCAGTTTGCTCATTTGTGCCAGTATCCAGTAGGGTCCTGACATTCCATGCAAGGACCATAAGAGGTTGTATGGTTTGTGTTTGTTTGAATCTGTGATTTTGATTGTGTTTTCGACCGCATAAGGATGACCTTACTGGGTGCGGTTGCCCAGTCAGCTTGGGCTTTTAGACAGGCTATGTTTAGGGCACCCTTTCTAGCCCCCTCCCCATGTGGGGTGAGCAGAGTGGCCCCTCGTAAGGGCAGCTCAGTCGCACAGACAGGACCGGATTGCACTGCTGCCTAGATCCCGGTGAATAAACAACCATCTTATCTATGCCGCCCATGTGCAGAGTTGTGACTAAAGACTCGCGGCAGTCATCTCTGCCTGTCCCCGTCGCCACTCATCCGTCGCCATAATACTTTTGGTGGTATAGGGGTTTTGATGATGAAAGGTATGATGAGCTAGATGATGGCTGCTGGTGAGTTGATTCATGTGGTGAGGCAGGAGTGCAGGCTGCAACCACACATCTTGTGTCATTCTTTTCCTGATCCATTGGTGCAAACGTTGCAACGACTGTGGAGAGGGAGAGTTACAATGTACTGCCGATAGCCCAGTTTGCTGGGTTTCGCCTTAGTAGCCTGTCCACCATGCATTGCGTTCGTCCACCGGTGTAGTTGTTAGGTTTCCTTGGTGGTCATCTCTTCCACCTATACCGCCGTTGGGGTCTTGTTGGAGCTCTGTAACCATGTCTGCCTGATGCGGGGCTCCACCACAAATTTTTCGTTAGGGGTTTATTCTCGTAGCCTTATACCTGCCAAAGTTAATCCGCAAGGCAGCGGGGCAATGGCTGGAAGGCGCCAGAACGTGTCCACATGCCAGTGGGCCTATGCACTGTCTCTCTGGGGTCCACTGCTACTCCGAAATCCCCTGCTGGTCTAGCCTGGGCCCAGAAGGCACCCAGTCACCGTGTGTTGCCACGAGGAGGCACAGTCGGAGTCTTGATGGTGAGGAGGCTGTGTACTGGCAGGGGAAGACTTACGCAAGTTGCTTCCCTGTTCGCCACGAGGGCTAGCCAGCAGCGGGAGCTGAAAGCGAGAGGGAGCAAGTAGTGCTTGCACTTTAACACTAACATAGTGCTGCCACACTAGACGCATTTCACCCTACTGTGTGCGACACACATACACACAGAAGCATGTACTGATCGCTATAAGAGCCAATCTTACCTTTTTGCACTTTTACTATGTTTAAATGCCCTGTTGCATATCCTTCTCCCCACCTTGGTATTATATATCATATTTGTATCACTTACATTACCTGTATATTATTTGTCAATCAAGAGGCCCATTCCCCCAGTATGTAACTGTATATTTTCAGCTTTCTGGTTGCCATGTTCTTTCAATAAACAGCTAATAGTAATAATAATAATAATAAAAATAATTATTATTACTATTATAAATAATAATAATAATAATAATAAAAATAATTATTATTACCATTATAAATAATAATAATAATAATAATAATAATAATAATAATAATAATAATAATTATTATTATTATTATTATCATTATAAAGTGACGGGCATGTAATGGGTTAGTCCTCGGGTCGTCCTCCACATTGTGTTAGTCCTCAGGTCATTCAATAAATTTTGATTAGTTGATAGAAAGATGGATGGATG
Organism: Homarus gammarus; assembly: GCA_958450375.1. Taxonomy (NCBI): domain Eukaryota; kingdom Metazoa; phylum Arthropoda; class Malacostraca; order Decapoda; family Nephropidae; genus Homarus; species Homarus gammarus. The sequence goes on along the minus strand of CAUDMG010003662.1, from coordinate 1,008,534 downwards.
GATATATAGATAGATAGATAGATTGATAGATAGATAGATACTAGTAGAGCTCTCAACATTGGCGCCCGCAGCTAGAGAAGCCATTATAAGCACCACCGAAGGACAAAATATATGAATGCTTATTAATGTGCTTCTTTACACATTCTCACTAACTTCTTTTTTTTGTCACGCATATTTAATTAAGTATCGTAATCACTATTTTGTAATTCAGAGAAAACAATTTTTGTACGATAAAGTTTCCTCGAACTCCTATAGTGCCCACTACATAATTTTTTTTTAAATTTAAAGGAACTAACGGAATAATTAGAAATTAAACTAATAGTTGCCTGCAAAAGATTTATTAACACAATACACAATTCCTGTTTATGGATAATTGGAAATATTAATTCACTTCATCCACAGCACAAGTAGTCGGCAGCTGGTGGCGTCCAAATCTGTTATCACAGTGTCAATATTTATGGCGGAGGTGAAGTCAGACACTGATGTGTCATTCTACTGCACAAATATGTTTTGAGACATCTCAGACCGTTGAACCTCCTTTTTACAGAGATTGTTGAAACCGCCATAGTGATGGGGACCTCTGTTGTAGAGAGGCCATCTATGGGGTCAACACAGGGAGGGATATGGCCATTCGGGAGCCAGGAGTCGATCAATGAGCTGGCTCCTGAGATGGTCAGCATAAACATTCAGCGGCGACCACTCTTCAAGTAATGGAGCTTCCCTGTTGATTTGATGAGCTATGCTGGTTGAGGCATGGAGTCGATGTAGCCAGGGATAGAGCTACGTTGTAGAGCTGACTAAAAGCTTGGATGGAGTTGCCCTTGGAGAACGACAACCAGGAACTTTGCATTGTGGAAGGACTTGACCAGATCATAGTCCTTCGTCTGTTGATCCCATACGTGTTATGTATGTAGGGGCCCTAGCGGATTGGCTGATGCACAGATTCAGGTTACGGTTCTTGCAGTGCACGTAGATGAGGAGAAGAAGGCTAAAACCCCACTCTCGCAGCCACTCATGGTAGAACTACCGTTGTAACCTTGGCATACTGTGTAATTGGGGAAAGGAACCAGTATTGATTTCAGTGTCAATAAATGAAGCAAGACCTATGAAATATAGGCACGTGCGTAGTGAATTGAATGAATTGAATTGAAACAGTTTATTTAGCCAAAAAAAAACACAGATACAGAGTGGATAATAATAACAATATTAACATGGCTGAGCCAGTTGAGAACCTGAGCTCTCTTTGAGGCACCTGATATGTACTATACATTTATCTCAAGGAAGTATTATGTAACATTTAGTATCAACTGGAATAGTACAATAGCATGGTGGTAATAAGAACATCTCATAATGTTACCACGGTTATCACTTCAATATATATATATACTTTTTTTTTATACATAAATTACAGTGGAATTGAAAAACATAAGTATAATGGGGGAGCAGTACAACATGGGTTGTACAGTAATAAGGTTGAACAAGAGGACCGAGTTGTCAGGATTATAACTAGTTGGCAAATATGGGCCTGTCTATGAACGCTGGTGCACTGAAGGGTGTTACATGTATCTGTTGCAAGGGTGGCAGACGTAACAGGGGTGACAAACGGCCTTCAGAGGGTAGCAGGCGTCCTCTCAGATGGTGGCAAATGTCCTTCAGAGAGTGGTAGGTGTCACAGAGAGGGTGGCAGACGTCCTTCAGAGAGTGGTAGGCATCACAGAGAGGGGTTTGAGTAGTTTGTTCCAATCTGGGTACAGTTTTTCCTTCATACTGAGGCAGTAACGGGCCAGACTTGGGTGCACCTCTGTAAAGACACACCCTTCCTTATTTAGTCAAGTAAAAATAATTATAAATAATATAAGTTGCATAAATGAAAACATATTGCATTAGTAAAATCAAACAGCAAAAATAAAATCTCAACTTTTTGTCGATGAATTAAAATATAATTCTCGTTTGTAGTTATATAAAAATGTTATCCCTTCGTAATGTTTATTGCCTCTTAAAGGTTGACAAGAGACTATGGACAGTGTACTGATATTAAAACTGTGTTCTTCGCCTCTCAGTTTAAATGCACTAGAAGGGTAGCAGCATATGACCCAGCGGAACATCTTTTGTGCAGGTACAGCCGTAAAGGTCCTCAAAGTCATTTGTTACCACTTTCAAAGGGTGTCCGTCAAGCTCCCCATCTTGAATTCAAAATGACAACCCACTATATTATTCATAGAGTATAACAATTGATCAGAAAATCCTCTACAATACATTCTGTGGATTTTATAAACGAAAAAAATTTATATATAAATAAATCTGACGAGGACTCCGCAAAACTACAGGAAGATCTAAATAAATTTTTCGAATGGTCTGAAAATGGCAGATGAAATTCAATGTGGACAAATGTTAATTACTCTGTATAGGAGATGTAAACAGGAAAACCAGATGCCAGATGAACAACGATGTTATTTAGAAATCCGACTGCGAGAGAGATTTAGGAGTAATGATATGTAGGAATCTTGAGCCAAGTAAACAATGTGTATTTGCTCGAAACAAAGCTAATAAAGTACTTGGGTTCATACAAAGGAGTGTTAGTTACAAGACTAGCGAGGTCATCTTAAAACCATATCTTGCGCTTGTGAGACCTCACTTGGATTACGCAGTTCAATTCTGGTCACCGTATTACAGAATAGATATAGAATCCTAATAAAGAATTCAGTGGAGAATGACAAGACTAATCCCGGGCATTAGGAACCTTGAGTACAGAGACAGGTTGAAGCATCTTAATTTGCACTTCTTCGAGAGACGTAGAGTGAGGGGCGACATGATCGAGGTGTATAAATGGAAGTTAGGGCTAAAGAAAGGGAACATTACAAAGGGTACATCACATCATTAACTCAAATACGATGGATAGCTTCAAACTTAGGTTGGATGGCTATATGAGCAATAAGGGCTGGGTGTAAATGGGAATGACCAGTTTGGGCTAATAGGCCCGCTGCAGTTTCCTCCATTTTATATATATATATATATATATATATATATATATATATATATATATATATATATATATATATATATATATATATATATATATATATATGAAAAAGCAACAAAAGTTAAGGGTAGTTGAGTTATAGTATTACAAATTATAATACAATGACCATCCGTTTTAATTTCAAAATGGCAGCTGCAACGGACATGGTTTAAAACTAACTTGTGATTTTAAAGTCCTGTTGAGCTGCATTTTCAAATTTAACATTAAAACCCTTGTTACACAGTGTCCCGCTGGGTCACATGCAGCAACCTAATTACACAGGTAAAGATCTGCGCAGTAAATGGATCACCTGATGATTAGATGATACCCAGCTTATTTCACCTGATGATTATACACCTTAATCCTAACCTAATTATTATGGGGTGAAATAAACTGGGATTTCTAATCTTCAGGTGATCCCACTAACTCCAGTACCTGGTAGAGGCGCCAGCTGTTGTGTTCTGTAACCTATTGTTTACTGATCGTTGTATTGTAACCACTACTGACGTATAGTGTAGTGTATAACTGTACTGTCTACTGGGTCATTATATAACCTTCATGTACTGATAGTTATTTCACCTGATCTAATGGTATGCATGTGAGTGTCAGTGTCCCTGAGTGTTAGTGTGAATGTGTGTGAGTATGAGTGTGCTTGTGTGAATGTTACTCACCGGTCACTAGAGCCTCGTAGCGGGATCCTGGGGCGTTCCACATAAGCTGTGCGAGCTGACCAAACACCGCACAGTCCACCGTACATGGCTCCTCCCCACCAAAGAACTTGTCCTCACCTAGTGACAGAAAAGAAGACTCTTTTTCATGTATTTTTATGAAATTATCTTTATATTCCACAAAGTAAAGAGGGAAGGGTTTGTCATGGCTGGTGTAGCGGGAGTGAGGACGTACCCAGTACTCCGGCCAGGGTGCTGCAGTTCTTCTTGCAGATGTGGTAGATCTCCTCAGGGGTGTGGCGACCTATACCTTGCTCTCTGGACCGACGCCTTATCCCGGATTTCATGAACAGCGGGAACACAAACCGTAAGAAGGGGCTGAATGACTGTGACTTTAGGAACGTGACACACCCGTCCACCCAGTAGCGCCACGTCACAACACACCTGCAACACCGTCAAAATTTAATAACCAAAATTTTTTATTTTCAAAGTTTCGTATCCCCGAACCCATTTAAACACACCTTGGCTGATTGTTTTCCAAGTACCAATATTTTTCCACATTTCTCTAATATATTTGTGTAGGTTTTTCCTGAAGCTTCGTACACTCTGTCAGCTTATACATATATATATATATATATATATATATATATATATATATATATATATATATATATATATATATTTCGTTCACTGTTTTTCCTTGTATTGCTCCCCTCCTCCCTCGTCATTTTAACTATTTCCTTTTAGTAGTATCCTGCATCACCTATTTTTATCCCTACTCCCCCTTCTCCCCGACTGTCTTTGCAAATTCATTCTACCAGTACTCCTTACCATCACTACTATCACCTCTCTCGCTTAACGCAAACCCCTACTGTTGCCAACCACCAACTCACCACTACTACCCTTAAGACTGATGCTCCCACCCTCCATTACCACTCCCAGTATCACCACCATTACCACCCCAACCAAATTATCTTTACCTCTCCACAACTACTATCCCTCTGTCGACCCACCACCACTACCCTTCCACCACAAATACACCTTCTCCACCACAACCACCCCTCCTTTTCCATCACAACCACCCCTCCTTTTCCACCACAACCACCCCTCCATTACCACCACCTCTCTTCCACCACCACCACCGATCCCTCCACTACCACTATACCCACCACCACCACCACTCCTCCTCAAACACCCACCAGAATAGATGTTCGTCGACCAAAACTCTCACAGCTTGCAGGGTGGCGGCTTTGTGAGGGTCCAAGCGTGCGTCTATCTGGACTTGGTAGCGCTGGGTGATGTGCTCCACGATGAACTCTGAGTCAGCCACGTCCTCCCCGTTGATGGTGATCCACGGGCATTTCCCCTTTGGTCCAAATGGGGTCTTGGTGTCCACCTGAGGGAGATAATGCCAAGGGGAAAATCCTAATGACACATACACGTCTTCTTCCTGATAGAGATACATGACACACACACACACACACACACTGGAGGGACACAGTTATACATTACTTTTGGTATTAGAGCCATTGACTTAAATCGGACGTAATTCCTGCCATTCTTACATCCTATTTCCCGGTACGTCATAAGATTACCAGAATCAAAAGCATCACGGGTTCATTCTCTCCCTCAAATGGAAGCTTTTATTGGAGGTGTGTAGGTCTATAGGAGTCTCTCTCTCCTCTTCCATTTTCTCATTTTCCTGAACCCACAATGATTGATGTCTTACACCTCATAATTATGAACTAACTGTCATATATATAGATGGTTGAAATGATCGTAATCTTTGTCTGTCTCTTTCATGTAAGTTTTCCACTAGTATTAGGGTGTAGGTGACTACCTTTATAAGGATCAACATACTTTTATAAGTATATATAGAAAATTTGAGAAAAACATGTTTTTGGATAGAGCAATAAGAGTGCCGGTAGAAACAGGGTGTTCCGTAAATACCTTTCATAATTCAGGGGGTGTATTCCTCAGACATAAATAAAGATAAATTACGAAATGACCAAGTGTCAATTTTCAATAGTTACAGCACATGACAGGTTTTTACGGAACATCCTATATATATATATATATATATATATATATATATATATATATATATATATATATATATATATATATATATATATATATATATTTCATTAGCCCAATAAAGCACACAGACTTCTACATATAATCAATACCTCACCCTGCCAGGACTCAAACCCATGATCTTATGACTGTGACCGGGGAACGTTAACTATGGGCCACCAGGACACTAAAAGTAGGCCTAGACTCTGTTATATTTCACACAAAGCCTGTTCAATGAGCTTATGGCGCCGTGAACCTCTAATGGGGACTACCCGTGCCTCTTTAGGTGATCAGAGTAACGTTTTACCAAATCTGGCTTCGAAACACGAGGATCCATATATATTTGATTAGCCCAATAAAGCACGCGGACTTCTACATATAATCCACACCTCCCCCGCCAGGATTCGAACCCACGATCTTATGACTGTGACTGCTTTTAGTGTCCCGGTGGTCTAGAGGTAACGTTCCCCTGTCACAGTCATAAGATCGTGGGTTCGAATCCTGGCGGGGTGAGGTGTTGATTTATATATATATATATATATATATATATATATATATATATATATATATATATATATATATTGAGAGACAGTACTTACCTTGTATTTGATGTTGGCGAGCCTGAAGAACGATTCGACCTTGAGGGCGAAGGGGCTGAGGTTGGGGCAGTATTTGCCTGAGGGGAACTGGTGGAGTAATACCACATCCTTCCCCACACTGTCCCACTCACGCCTGACCACACAAACACACTGCCGTCATACTTTGGACCCAGAGAGCCATTTACATATTAATCTATGTATGTATGTACCTGGCGCGCAACCGCCTGCTCTACCACTATAGGTGTAAAAGTGACCGAGCCACCAGTGGTACTGGTGTTTCACAGGGAACCCGTTAACCCCACCTTATCTTGGTGTGGTAGACACATTCATTAAACACACGCGCCGTTCTTTTTTTTAATTGTATGAAACTTATATCTTGTCCAGGCACCGTTATGGAGAATCACTTCCCATAGCCACTCGAAGACATATACAGTCCGATATAGTTTGTTTGTAAATCTACAAAAATTTTGGTTAGGCAAAATGTACGAGATATTATGAGAGGAATGACAAATGGTTTATAGAACAATAACAAGCACTTTGAGGAATATTAAACGTTTCTCATAAATATTAATTTGTAATCACTCATCACACATTTGTCTCTAGTAAACAGAGACAAATTTTGGTAGTTTAGAAACGAACCTCGAAGCTTCATTGACATTGACGGAGAAACTTTACCCAAATGCTTCATAATGTGTTTCAGAATATAAGGCGTGGTAAGTGTAACGCTACTTTTTATTTTTTTATTTTGCTCTACATTTCAATATTTGTCCATTTTCTAATAGGTGAAAATTTAGACTCGCCATCTACAAATTTTCTGAGCAAGACAAACATGGGACCAAGACACTTACTGCTGTTGACCATAAACATTCAGATTATGGATAGTCTCACGACTCAAACAACCAGACCCTGGGTTCTCACATCTGTGTTTATGGATGCACTGCTGTAGACCTGTAACTTGTAAGGCCTGTGAGGAGTCGGACCTGTCAGTATACAGTTCCACTTAAAAGTAATTTGCTTGTAGTTATTTAGAGTCCCGTTGATTTCAGTGAGGTGACTGAGACTGTCGATAATTGTTGTCCATCTAGACATTCACGTCTTCCATAAAAGTGGGAAAATTATACACAAGATTGGTGTATAGGCTGGCCCGTGATCTAGTACCGAAGAGTTCTCGGTGTGAGTCGTGCTAGAACTGAGGCAGGCTTTTGTGTTAGGCGAGCTCGTACTGAGGTGGTTCAGGCTTAGATCTTTACTCTATGGGGTCCAGCTAAAGACTAGCTAAGGGGCTTAGCCATGCCATGACCATATAGAGTAATTCCCGCACTCGCCACCAGAGCGATCTATGAGTCAAGCTTCTAGAAGGTTCTCGAAGGAGGAAGTAGTCACCTCCGTGGGATGTCAAGCCGAACAACAGTCAGCGGTGTTTAATTTACGTGTGTAAATAAGCGGCTGGTAAATGATCCCTTTGACCCATGAATCACTCTTAACTGGCGGTGCCATTCTCTGTATATACTACTTAACTAACTATCTAACATACTTGACGCATTGCAAGTGTGAAGCAAAGTATCCAATTACCACATATGAGCAATCTATTTAGTGTTTAAAGAATTATCTACAACTTAGAGAGAGAGTTGCATCATACTGCGACACCCGGACAAGACAAACCATCCGCGGGGTGTTTAGTCCCACGCCAAGCGCCATAACCTATGAACAACCTCTACCCTCAACAAGTCATTGAATAATGAATGTTCATAATTATACATCCATGGTTGTTAAGTTATTAATTACTTACACTAAATTATACAGTATGTAAATTATACTGGTTACACTGCCATATTATGACCTTACATTTGTCACATCAACCAAAAATACAATTATTCACATATAACACCATTGACCTTTACATAAGATAAAATGAGTATCGAGATGGACATTTAATGTTCCTTACCTGAGTTGTGTCTTTTTCCTGTATTTGATGAACTTTCTGGTGAGGAAGATTATTCCTAGTGAGGCGAGGAGCGTCCTGCCCCGACCTAACCAGTCCCTCGGCCACACCACCCCTACCACGCCCTCCATCATCAGTACCCACTTGTTCACCCACTCTGTAGACCTCAAACACCGTCAGCTATAAAAGATAACCACCACCACTTTAGTCATATACTTATAGTAATGGAATCAAAGAGTTTTATAAACAACTCGAATATATTAAACCTACTTCAAACTAGTTCCATAAGAATAGAAACTGTCTGCTTCCCCAATCACCTAAAACACATGAAAACGAACGAACCTAATCACATATAGCTTCGAAATCTATTTAAATATAGTCATAGACGATTGTCATTTTTCTTCTTCCTTCGTCATCTATAGCAATAAAACACACTACAAGCTAACCAAATATACATAGATATTAATGAAATTAGATAGCTTTATAATCATTTAGAAGACAAAGTATACTTAAAGATAGTACGGAGACAACAGTTCAAGCACTACTTTATCTAGAGACTGATCACCAAACAATTACTGATTACATATCGCTACATACGCTTCCCTCCCTCCCTCCCAACCCTCACCAAGTGTCAGAAGGAACCCGAGTTTATAGCATAGATGTGTGATGAAAACATGGGAGGTAGAAAAGATTAAAACACGGAGCTAGATACAAAAAAATAAATCATGAAAGTTAGGAAAATCAAAACACGGACACCAGGAAAATTAAAACACGGGTGATTTAACACTGGTGACTTAAAGGAAAACAAATGAAGGTGCTTGTAATGTCGACACGATCTTCTTAAAATACAGAAATGGGTCTCGTCTGGCGTTAAATTGAAAGAAAAGGAATATAGGGTTAAAGAAGAACTATAACAAGACGATATAATTAAGTATTAGAGGGGAATGATAATGATGTGCTTGTCAGTCGTTAGCAAGGTAGTGTAGTGTGACATTATCTGTCGAGTACAGTATTGTCGATAACGTGGTGTAACAATAATAGCTGTGTTATTTACCTTTCTATTCTGTTCTTCCTTATTTCTTATTTATTTACTTTTACTCTTTCTTTATTCTCACATTCTATTTTCTTATTATTAATTCGTTCCTTCTTTGTTCGTCACTCTCTGTATGTCAACTTTATATGCATACACATACCTACACATATATACATAGATAAGATTCATGTGGGTGATGTCACTGTTCACTGCTATGCAGGACAGAGGTTCGTACACAAAGAAATACATCATATTCATTAGCAGTATATATAGGTCAGAGTCATGTGGGTGATGTCACTGTTCCCTGCCATGCAAGACAGTGGTTCATATACATTGGACGTCGTATTCTAATTGAAGACTAATCAGTGTGGGCTAGCATATTTGGGATAAACAGCAAGAATGTCCCCAAGCACCCCCGATTCAATATAGTGATTACAAAGTTCATGATACAATAAGCCAGGTGGCCTGAAGTCTTTGACAGTGCCACATTCAATAATATAGTGTTCAAGTGTATGCTTTAAAGGTTCATCACAAACTTTACATGCTGAGTGTTCCGGTATGGGTACAGCGTTACTAACTTGCCAGATGTGTTTGTATCCTAGCATAATTCTGGGCACGACTACATCACATTGTCTGGTTCTGTCCTTATGCTGGCCATACCGGTACCTCTCGTCACAAAGTTTGTCATATTTACTTATGCTACAACTGTCAGGTCTCTCTGCATTTCTCAGTTTTTCTAGATCAGAGTTCATGATTCTGACTTAATGTTTTCAATTACAACATTGGACAGACCAAGGTCACGGTCAACATTTTCTTTCTTACATGCCTCATTGGCCAGTCTATCAACACGGTCATGATACCTAATTCCGACATGGGACGGAATCCATACAAATTCGATACGACAGTTGTTCTCATTGGCAGTTATCACATTTATTTTAATATCACATACAACTTTAGACATAGAACCTGACGGGCTGTTAATTGATTTCAAAGCACTTTAAGAGTCACAGAATATTACCCCACATCCATTTTCTTTAAGGTAGTCTGTGGCTAAGTAGATTTCAGTTAGGGAGACAGAGAGGGAGACTTGTTTATGATTTGTGGTAGGTTGAGGGGTGTTAAGGAATGCAAGACCTCACACCAGAGGGTAATCTGATATCAGGGGAGAGAGAGGGAGAGAGAATGACTGGGGAATAATGGTGTAACCGGTGATAACTGGGAACGGATACCAGGTGGTAGGTTAGGTTATTTTTAATGGCTCACTGTATTACTGCATACACCAAAGACAATTAAAAAGGGCAATACTCTACTCCATACTCAAGGGAACTGAGACCAATCATAACGGTTCTTCATTTATTAACGACATTACTCAAAGTGAACAGTTCCACTTCAAAACAATAACTTATCTTCCTAGCTAGTTAACCAGGGTTCACATGAAACACAATAGATTTCTTGAAACGGATAGAACCTGATGGGTACTCGCATATAATCCCGCCATGCGTGAAGACGACCCACACGACCACACTTAACTTTCCCCCAAACCAGACGTATTTTTCAAACTGCGTCGCCCACAAAGGGCGCCACCTTTTCATGACGTCATGTCTCACAGGTTCTCGTATTGGTTTAGGCCTAAGGCATTCACCCTCACAGGTCCCTGCGATTGGCTCACTCTTGGCGGGAAACACTCATGACATTGTTACAGTGGAATCTATAAATATCTAATCTTTAGTCGAGTTACTAAGGGAGCCACGAGATACCAGACTCGGAAAGTGATAATCTTGCCTACTGTTCTTGTATTGTTCGACTCGTATCTCATTCATCTGATGATAATTATGAATATGATCATGGTTATCAGTCTTCATCTCTTCGTCCTCTCATCAGATGCAAATTTAATTTCTTCGATTTTTATATTTTTGTGAAAGAGTGTTATCGCATGTCCTTTATATTTCCTCATCAGAGTATCGGTCATTGGCACAATCGAAAAATGCAAAATAAAATTCCCTGATAACCGGCCTTGTTACTATGCATTTTATTAGGATGCGTTCCGTAAATCAGTTACTTATGATATATGTTGTTAAACAGAGGATGAAACAGGTGGCGTCAGGTCAAGTAAACTGGTGTTACCACTTCTGTAGATCAAGTGTCCCGGTACACAGAACTCAACCCTATGGTCCAACTTTACTTCAATCCTAAATTGTTGTTATAATGTTATTACTGCGCATAACAAGGTTGGTAATTAAACTATTCTGACGACATTTAGAAAATTATGACAAAATTCTATTACTCACTGTGTAATGGGGTTTCTGCACCAGTTACAGGTATATTTATGAGTCTAAAAAAAATAATGTGAAAACTTGTACAAATAAACTAAACAAGGCTACTATACTTTTATTATCAATTAATAAAATACACTGTATACTTTACAACGCCATTAATTATGTAAAAACTCACCCAACTCAAAACAAGAAAGCACGAGCGAACGCAACTGCTGCACTAGGCGTAGTGACCGTAGGTAGTGAGTGACGAGTGATCTTCAGTGAGGTGAGCTGTGAGGCCGACCCTGCCCACCGATGGCAGCCCAAACATAACAGCAGATAATCGCCAAGATTTCCCACGTATATTAAATTAATATATATAACATAATTAAGTTTTTTACATACTTTGAGTTATTAGATAAAATTATAAAAACATAAAAAAGGAATACATTATAACAGGTACAGGCATATACAGGTATTTACTGTCCAACTAACTTGTAATGGCACATTTTCCAGCCAGCTGATAAATACAGTGGTGCCACATATAAAAATATAATCAGACAGTGTTTGCCACTGGCACTTACAATATCCTCAACAGTTTTACTTGAGCTTCCTTCCCTCGGCATGGTGAGAGCACCGACCTGTAAGCCCCCCCCCCCTCCCGATTATTATTTCTTAAATCTCTTACCCATATTATAGACATTTTAGGCCATTTCGAAGCCATGTGCACTTGATATTAGGAGATATTCTGAAGTTAAGAGTAATTACTTTTTACTATACAAACATGCCTGAGTACAATACTGCATTAAAGAAAAAGCATTAGATTTTCTGATGAAAAGGGGGGTCCGGACCCCCAGAACCCCCTCTGGATACGCCCCTGCCTCTACTGGGTGGCTATTAGGTAAATTAGTTGGCCAATGGGAATCCATTAGTTCCTCTGGATTTTATCAAAGAAAACAAAATTAGTAACGAGGGATACAATAGTCAGATGTTATGTTTCTCACTTATTTAACAATTCACCACTTATCACATTACTAGTAGTTCAGGCGTTTGGTTCATTACTGTCAAGTGTTAGTACAGGAGGAAACCGGTGCACCCGCACGGAACCTGCCACGTTTGGTAGGGTCATACATGTCTCTGGCCAAGATTCGAATTCAGGAAAGTGATGAGAACTACGCTCACTACAGCTGTACCGAATGTTGTTTTTTTCCATAAATTAATGTTTTAATATTATGCATAAAATTAAGCAATAGTTTTTAAAAGGGGTGGCTATTGAACCGGGTCGGACAGTAAAATAGCTCAAGGGCTATTGAGCCGGGTCGGACAATAAAATAGCTCAAGGGGTATTAAACCGGGTCACCTGGTTCGTACACAAACACAGGTGAGGTTAATTTGAATTAGGTATATCATCCATAAAAAACAATAAACAACACTGCTGTTTACAACTGTAGGCTATTTTACCAGCCCTTGAACTATTTTACCGTCCGACCCGGCTCAATAGCCACTACCTAGTTTAAAAATAAGTAATAACAAAATTATCTGTTCCTCATATATCAGTACTTAAGATATTAATGGTTGTTACGTTAGTCAACATCCCTCCTACAGTCGTAATTTGAGTTAATCACACTGAGAAATTATTTGCAGTACCGTATTTCGAGACAAACGTAACATTACGATATTCCTCAGGTCCCAGACAAGGTTTTGTAGAGTGTGGTAACAAACTCATACATGTTCAGTAGCGTTTAAAGGAGCGGCTTAATAGAAACGTCATCCCAAAGCAGCAAACATTGATAACACCTGATATCAACTAGATTTAATCTGAATATATAAGTGTTTACGGGTTATGAATATATGCTTGGAGACTGCTTGCAATCGCGGGTGGGGAATTACAATGATGCCGGCCCTCACTGCCCGCCAGTATCGTGGCAAACAGTTAACAAAATTCACAACTTCTTACCTTCTCAATGTGTGTTTACATCCCTACAACGCCATCTGTGGGTGCTACCGGACTCTATAGGAGAGAGCGTTTGAATATTGTGGCGGGGAACATTGACACAGTACAATACTCATTGCTAATATTGGAACTTAATTTGTTTTGTGAATTTTTATACGAAATCATTAAAATTCTTAAGTGTGTATTATAAATCAACTGTTATTACAGACAAGAAAACTAAGCGTTCATGTACAGTGCGAACTATTTCCCTTATTTACTGTATGGAATCCGGGAAAAAATCATTCTTTACGGAATAGAATAATTGCGTTCGAGTGTTCCTTGACGCTCCGAAACTTACATTTTGTGATTCATGACAGAAACCTTGACTACGATATTCAGAGTAAATCAGCCTATTTATTTACTAAAAAATCTTTATTCACAAAAAAATGGGTTCAGAAAATATAATTAAAAATATATTTGTCACCCCCTAAATATATGTTCTTCATTTTCTGTGAGGAGAAACTAGCCAATGTTAAGGGCAACTCGGCAAATTATCTAAAAGAAAGTAATAATTTATCCTCTTACTTTACTTTCATCCTCTTCGTCACTCATCGGCTCGCTAGCTGCTTGGGTGGTTAGCCACGTCTTTATTACGTACTGTTGGCAAGTACTGGACATGTACTTGTACTGGCTCCTGAATGTATCCGTACCTGCGTCAGTGTTGGTCAAGTATGGTCTTGAATGAGCTCACACTCGGTGTCGTCACAACACACACTGGCACATTGCTCCAAGAGTTTACAATTCTCACTCCTAAAAAGTTTGGCCTGGCCAATTTTCCGAAATTGAGGCTTCTTCAACCTTGAGCTGTGATCCCTAGTAGGGCAGGTATCCGCCAGCTCCAGGTATTAACACTCGACTGAGTAATGTCTTCTGCGATGTTTTTAAACTTCAATTAAGTCACCCCTTCCTCGGTAACTGCAGGAGTTTTAATCTTTCCGGTTAACTGAGGTACCGTCACGCAGGCACCAGTCTGGTTGCTCTCCTTTGTACACTTTCAAGTAACTGACAGCCTCTAACATATTTCTGGGAAGCACCTCACTCTTGAAGAACGTTATAAGACCCACTAACTTAATTGTTTGAGTCACCTTCTCACAATGGCCCGCGAACTCCAGTTCATTCTCAACATACTCACCCCTGTCCTTTTTACATTCGGTCTCTGTTAACGCTGTTTCTTCATCCCGTTGGAACATGTGATACGCCTCCTTACTGTTGGTACGGCCTAGATGCATCCTCTTACACCTCGTGACATTGAATTTTAAGAGCCATTTCTTCAACCATCGTGAAGCTGACAGGGATCATTTCGTAGCTTTTCCCAGCACCTTAAGTAATTATGTCAACCATCTTGACTGTCCATTACAAGGTTGTTTCGTAGTAGATGTTCCATCTTGTCATATCTTATAATGCTCTCAAGTACTTTACACACTATACTGGTCGAGTTCTCTGGCCTATAATTATTCGTGGAGTGACGATCGTCCTGCTTGACTTGCCATTTTACTAGGAGGTCGGTCTGTTGGTTAGTTCACTGTTACCCATTGTTAGCAAGTGCTATACCGGTCATCAGAGGTACAAGTACGAAACCTTCCCTTACTTGCCTCCTCATTTCACGTCCACAGTAGTCCAGGACAAAACACCGAGCTATACATATTAGAATCCCTTATAATGACGAGACCCGACACTTTTCAGAAGCGATTTTGGCACCTCTTATTTACCGTACGTTAGGTTGCATCACGACTTTATAAAGAAATTCAGCAGCTGATTCCTGGGGTTAGTACCATTGAGGAAATCGTTAGAAAGGAGTCAGACTTAAACGAATCAATGCAAAACTTCATGGAAATCCTTAAGTTAACAGAAGAGAAATGTATTCCCTGGAAAACAAAGAGAAGGGGAAATAAGACCAATAGGTGCATCACGATCTACGAAAGTCTGTAAGAAATATACCAGCTGTGGAAGAAATACCGGAGCACAGGGTATCATGCAGATTATGTAGTATACAAAAGAACCTTAAATGTGGCCGGTCTGGAAATTAGATCAGCCAAACGGCATTCCGAGATGAAATTACCTCAAAATATTAAGAAAGATCTGAAGTCCTTTTTAAGCGTATGCTAGGCGTAAAATGAAAACCAAGGATACTGTCGGCCCTCTAAAGGACGAAAACAGCGTGGCCCTGGAGGATGACAGACAAACAGCTGATACCTTAAGTGAATACTTTGCATCAGTGTTCACACAAGAGACAGTGGGTAACATGCCAGTACATAAGAGAATGTATACCTCAGGGTTGGAAAATGAATTATATGAGAGATAGCAATTACAGACGATATCATCAAAAGGAAAGTAGCCCCTAGAGTGGACGGAGCACAGACCAAGGTGAGAATGGAGGTGGCAACCGAGATTTGCACCATTCTTATTCAGGAAATCTTTGAATTAAGGTAAAGCGCCTAGGGACCGGAGATCAGCCAACGGCACCGCAATATACAAGATGAGTAGGAAATGCTCAGCCAAAAAACTGCAGGCCGATCAGCCTACATTACATAATATACAAACTCATCGAGAAAATTCTATGGGATGCCATCATCTAACACCTGATCGAGCACAGTCTTAGCAACGCATTTTAAAACGATTTCATGGAAAAAAATCCTATTTGACAAACCTACTCATGTTCTTTGAAACGGTAACAGACTACGTGGACCAAGTGGATGTGCTGCACAGTCCCCCCAAAAGAATCGTTAGCCATGGGATCGATGTCATTCGAGGTCTTCTGAACAATGTTACTTGACCTGTTTCTGAACGGTTGGTAGTTCTACATCCGCGACCTTTGAACATGAATGAGTATATACGTTTTCGAACGATGTGAATCCTCTGAGGCTTCAAATCATATATTACTTGACTCGAAGTGGATGTCATAAATGGACACCAACGCCATGCCAGTCATCAGCGGGATATTACATCGAATAGAGTGAGGAATTATCGGGGAGACATAGCATGATATGAAAGGTATATTTAACGGTGAGTTAGAACGGCGAACTGGGGTGAGTTAACCCACAGTCTCACGATGGGTTAGGCGCCATGAAACAACTGGTGCCACACTGAAACTTAAAATCACATATGTCTTACTAAAGGTGGACGGCGGTTCTGTTGTCTGCAAGTTCCTTGATTTGAAACCTTATTTCAGTGTTAAACCCATGCAATTTACATATCAGTAACATGGCAGATCCCATGTAGACCGATATATTGTATATTGCTGTAGCTGTTCACTCTTAATATCAAGTACTATTTGCTTAGTCACTCTTCATAAATGAGACATTTCGTGAACAACATGAGTAGGCAGATTATTATTATTATTTTATTTTCAATTTTGTTTTTATTTTATTATAAATTTCATTTACTATGATATTATTATTATTATTATTATTATTAGTAGTAGTATTATATTATTATTATTATTATTATTATTATTATTATTATTATTAGTATTATTATTATTATCATCTTTCGCTCCCCAGGCCCCGATGTGGGTTAGTGACCTGTGCCTGGGTGGGCTAATCCCCGTTAAAAAAAAAAAGGCACCGTGTTGTTTAACTCGTTCTGTAAGTCTGTGGTTGAAAATCATTAACTTGGCTAAAGGACTCGCAGGGTTCGCTCTAGTCTAGTGGTTCATTCTGATTGCCGAGGACACGAACTTTTTGAGGTGCCTATACAAGGATTTGTCTATGGTGTTTGACAAGTCCCACATTCACGGTTAGCATCCAAGATACAGACACATGGCATCGCTGGCAAAATATTAAGGTGGCTCAATAACTGGCTCGAAGACAAATGACAAAAAGTGGCCAGAAATGGAGTACATTCATACTGGATAAAAGTTCTCGGTTGAGTACAACAAGTTTGCGTACGACTCGAATATACTGCATTTGGGAGGGTGGCATGTCAAGATAATGAAGTAATCATGCTAGAAGATCTGTAAGAACTGTCTAAATGGTCACAAATACATGCTCAACAAGTGGGTAGCATCAGTGAAAAAAGTCAACCGTGATTTATACATTATAAATTGAACCTTCAAATTCACAGGTAAAAATGCTCCATCAACTGTAAAAGCTCTCGTACGTTCCAGTCTGGATTACTGTATACAGACATGGGAACCTTGCCTCTAGGAATTTAACACCCCTAGAAAAGATGACCATTAGGTAAATAAGGCAACCATCTAATTAATATTATTACTTTTTACTGTTATCCTCTTCACCACTGATCGGCTCGTTAGTCGCTTGGGCGAACGGTCACGTCTCAGTTACGCACTGTTGTCAAGTACTGGGCATGCACTGGCTCCTGAATGTATCTGAACCTGCTCCAGTGCTTGTCAAGTCTGATCTTGAAAGAGTTCACACGGCGCCGTCACAAAACTCTCTGGCAGATTGTTCCAAGAGTTCACAACTCTCACTTGGAAAAAGTTACCCCTCACAGTTTTCTGGACTTGCGGTTTCTTCAACCTTGAGCTGTGACCCCTTGTGGGGCGAGCGTCCGACAGCACCAGGTAAGGGCACTCGACTGAGATGTTTATACACCTCAATTAGGTTCCCCTTGTCAGTCTGTAGTATAAGCTAGGCAATTTCAGGCGCTCTAATCTCTCAGGGTAGCTGAGGTGCCGAAGTGCAGGCACCAATCTGGTGCCTTTGAACATTTGCAATCAACTGACAGTCCCAAGCATATCTCGGGGACCAGACGAGGAAGCACCTCACTCTTGAAGATCGTTACTAGGAACGGACCGTCTAGATATCTGAACGACCTTCTTATAAAACCTTATAATTTAGTTGCCTCATTCACCTTCTTCTCGTAATGACCCGATAACTTCAGCTCGTTGTCAACATACACCACCTAGGTCCTTTTCACATTCAGTCTCAATTAATGCAGTTTTTTCGTCCCGTTGGGACATATGATACGCCTCCTCACCGTGACATTGAATCTTAACAGCCATTTCTTCGACCATTCTTGAAGCTCACAGAGATCCTTCTGCAGCTCTTCACACTCTGCTTGGTTTTTAATTTCCCGAAATAACTTGGCGTCATCCGCAAACATTTGTATGGAGGGATGTACAGCGTCAGGCATGTCATTTATGAAGCAAATAAACAACAGCGGGCCCAATACACTGCCCTGTGGTACCCCGCTTGTGACGGGTAAACATGATGATTTCGTTCCATTAATCACCACACACTGCTTGCGGACATGGAGAAAGTCTCCAATCCACGTTAGGATATTTCTCCGAATCCCGTACCTTTCCAGTTTAATTGTCAGCCTTTCATGGAGTACGCTGTCGAAAACCTTGGCAAAATCTAGGTATATATTGTCGATATTACCACCTGTTCCAGAATTTGGGTCCAAGCGTCCAGTACCTTGAGTAATTGTGTTAAGCGGGAGCGCCCCGGCGTAAAACCGTGTTGGTAATCCTTTACAAGGTTGATTCGTAGTAGATGCTCCATCATGGCATCTCTTATAATGCTCTCAAGTACTTTACATACTATGCTGGTCAGGCTCACCGGTCTATAGTTATTCGTGGAGTGACGATCGCCCTTCTTGAAGACAGGACTCACATAAGCCATTTTCCAATCACTGGGGACCTTTTGCTCATCCAGGCATTTACAGAACATGATCTTCAGGTGCTCAGCAAGCTCATTGTACATCTCTCTTAGCACTCTGGGATGCACCATGTCAGGGCCGGGACTCTTATGAACCTTTAGCTTTGACAGGTTATTTCTTATAACCTTTTCTGTGAGCAAAATGTGGGTCAGTGCTGTGTCGAACCGTCTGCCCTCAAACGCAGGAAAACTGATCGCATCCTCTCTTGTGAACACCGAGGAAAGAAACAGTTCAATGCCTCAGCTTTGTCCTGGTCAGAATCTGCGTAACTACCATCTTCAAACTTCAGGTTCGATACTCCTACTCGCGTTTTTAATTCTGACTTTGCATAGCGGTAAAACACCTTTGGGTTTGACTTGTCCTCGCTTGCAACCAGCCTCTGGAACTCCTTTTCAGCCCTTCTACACTCTGACTTTGCTTGATTCCTGGCTCTTGCATACATCCCCCTGTCCTGCTCATCGTTTGACCTAACCCACGCCTTGAATTTCTGGGTTTTCTTCTTAACTTTGTCGACCACCGCGTGGTTCATGTTTAGCGGTCTCCTTGTTTTCCCTAGAGGCACTGCGTTTGGCCTTGGGTATATATTTCTCGATCTAATGGTTCACTTTACTGGCTATGATATTCAGCGTAGTGTGTGCGCCTTAGTGAGTCAGACCCGTGGATAATCCCCATCTCCCCCTCATCCCGTCGTAATTTTCTATAACTTTCATTGACCATAACATATGAGCAATTTATTTGTAAGAAGAAGAAACCATTAATTTTCTACTGGCCTCTTATTTCTTCTACCGTTAATAAGATAAGGGAGAAACTACTATTCATTCAGAGACAGAACTTACCCTAACATTATGCTCTTGCACAGAGAAATAACCAATGATTCTTACGTCACATTCCTTCTCGAGTGGAATGGGATGGAAGAGCACAAAATCGCCATCAATTAGGCTGCCAACATGAGTAGTGGCTGAGGTGATATGTGTTGTCTAATATCGAATGACCAGCAGTCAGCTCGGCGTTTACCATCATATATCATAATCAAGTCGTAAATGAAAAACAAAATTATTTCTGAATTTTATTGAGTATTTGTCACATAGAGTAGAATAGAAAAATCTGATGGGCAAGAAACACACTGTCTTCATAAAGCACAAGGAAGGGAAATATAATTTTATTTTAAATGAGGGAGGGGGTTGGGGGGGGGGTGAAATATGTAAGTGAAAGTCAGCAGTTACGAAAAAAAATATTATCTGGATTTTTTAATAAGAAAAGAGTCAACAGATTCAATAATAAAGTTTCACATATAAAAGAATTTCCAAGAGTACAGAACAACACATTTGTCGTTCATTTCTCTGTAATAATAATCTCCATCCATGAGATCAGTATTTTAGCGTTTGTTTATAAACTTTTAAACACGAGAACTGTGGACATTGTTTACATCTTGAGGTTCCTTAAGTCAAATTCACATTAAGAAACAAACGACAACATGATCTGTCGCTCAAAAATATTCAGAATTTGAACAAGATTTCATCAGAAACGATTAATTTCTCATAAGAATTCACTATATTATAACAAACAATAGCAAATTTTTAATATATTCAATAAACATGATCTTAATCGCGAATGCGACTTAATAGGATATATCGAGTATACAATAGCCTTCACTTATTAACCTGTCGACCCTATCTTGGACAGGTAAGGTGGCGTGTGAAGCATTGGCTGAAACGCCACGCCCACACGCCCTCCTGTGACGACACGTACACGCATCTTTCTGTGACACCACGATCACGCACCCCCCTGTGACGCCACGTACACGCACCTCTCCATGACGTAACATTCACTCACTCTGTGACGCCACACACACACACACACACACCCGTCACTCTTGTGTGTGCAACATGTTATCTGTGGCGTCACGTGTACAAGATCACACAAACAAAAAGGTTTGTGACGCCACAGGGACACTCACTTTTGTCGTCACAGTCACCCACAGCGCCAGGAGACCGGGAAAGAGTAAAGAAGAAACATCTCCATCTTGCAAATACGTAAATACAGTAAATGAAACACCTGTTGTAAAAAATATATGAATGTTTGTGGTTAAGATTTGTGTTTATTTCTCAGCCAATTCGACGTTAACAATCCCCAGTTAAAGACTTCATCCAAGCGTAAATATGGATGTACTTTATCAGATTAATATATAAAACTTTTTGTTGCACTAATTAGATGTAATAGTAATAATCCAAGTTTACTTACAACACAAAATAGTGTCTTTCAGTAAGATTGTATGTGATGTACATATTTTTGTCTAATTCTTGTGTCTGTCTGTTAGTACATATCAAGATGACTTATTATTACCACTATCTCACTACATCTTCTTAAACTTAAACTTCGGTAAATAAATACAAGTTATGACCCGTGTCTATTATAACGCGTGTTAGTCCCATATGACGATAAATAATAACGTGGGATTATCAACACGAAGTGAACTTTTACGATAATTGACCCAGTTAAAGTGTGATGATGACCCCGTTTTCCTTAAGGGGAGACAACACCGTGTTCCAGATACTGTACCCTGGGCCGGGGTGCGTGCTGAGGGGGAACGAAAGTGACTTGTTAGTAAGCAACTCATTATTTCCTTTATTGGATTATTTTTGATTGATGAGGTATAGAGACAGAGGAAATGAACGAGACAATATATTAATGTCATGAGGTGTAAATGGTTGTTTATCTATTTATTTATTTTCAAAGTGCAAATACAAAAAATTGCGACATGATTTTCCATTCTCTCAATCTAAATAAAGACTATGACACAGTTAAACAATATACATACATTCATTCATCCACATACGAATCATAAATGCTGATCACATCAGCTGATAAAATACCTATTCAGAGAACATCAAATAAAACTTCGATTAAAAATAAAAAACTGGTAACTCAAATTCGCAAGTTCTAATTCGAGTTTATTTAAAGCTTCCTCTGTATTTTTTTTTATTATTTTAATATTATTCTCTGCATTATTAAACTTATTCTATGTGAGGATCATAACATTCTTTATTTGAACTCTTAAAGTGTAGTTGAATCTGAGATTCGAAAGCCGTACTCCCTTTTGACGTTTTCCTTAGCACCCAATACCTCGAGACGGAGTTCAACTGTACCATACAGATTAATATATATATATGTGTGTGTGTGTGTGTGTGTGTGTGTGTGTGCATATATACGAGCATGTTTTGTGTGTGCATGTGTGAATATCCGTAACTATTGGTGTATTCATTTGTTTATATACTTTCTATAAGTGTGCGTATCTATATATTTTCCTTTACGTGTTCTTTAGAATATATGTATGCTTATGTGTACGCTAATATACACTTCGAGCAGATTAACCCACACGAAAAATGCAATAATCCGAACACAAGACGGTATACCAATAACCTACGATATTAACCAACACAATAATCTAACTTTCCTTCATGACTGTTGGCAACATACGAGACGGAAATTATATAAAACTATCCCAAATATTTGTTTTGTCTCTACCACCATATAAATAACAGATCCGAAAACAGAGTAACAAATTATTCAAATTATTATGTGAACCAGAAATGCAAATAATTCACTAGATGTATTAATAATTTGGGAATATTTATCGGGTATATCTGGGCTTTGAAAAATCACCATAAAATAAATGAAATTAGAGGATTTGTGGTGATATATTTGTGTTTGGTTATTTTTTATTGGTCAGTGTTGGAAGATACACAAGAATATCTAAACTGGGTGTTTTTTATTAATATTTCAGGTAAATACACACATATATACATAATACAACACACACACTCACATGCACACATCATAGAACACACACACACACACGCACACATATACACATAATACAACACACACACTCACATACACACATCATAGAACACACACACACGCACACATATACACATAATACAACACACACTCAAATACACACACACATATACACATCACACAACACACACACACACACACACACATATATATATATATATATATATATATATATATATATATATATATATATATATATATATATATATATATACATACATCATACAACACCACACACATATATATACACATCATACAATAATAATATATAATGGAAGCCCCTCGAAATCGAGGATGGCCGGCCCAAGGGCCTCCTAGGCGTGAATTTGTTAAGGTGTAGAAGCTGTCGCCAACACAACAACCACACCCCAAGTTAACGAGCTGCATGACCCAGTGTCAAGGAATAGTCCGAGAAGACTGGACAACTCCCCAACTGTAATGGCTAACCATTACCCCGGAACACGATTCGCAAATCTATTCACATCCAGGTTCCCAATTACTGCTGCAAATGGCGTGAAGAAACTTGCCCATAGTTTCATCCTGCCCGAGGATCGAACTTGGGTCCGCTCTCTTGCGAGGCGAGGATGCTGACCACACACACACACACACACACACACACGTACACGTGTTCTGGCGCACATACGATCTTTATTATCTTCAAGCTGGTTTATGTAAGGGAAAATCACAACAAAAAAACGTGTTGAAAATCGTTATGAGGTTTTAAAGATCTAAGTTAGAGTAATGGTAAAAATCCAGGTAGTTAGGAAGAACGACTATCCCACATTCGCATCTAAGAAGAACGTCTACAATACAACAAGCTTTGTTTAGTTAACATTGTCAGGTATTTATATATAACACAGCCATTAAGGGGGCCAAAACTTGAGCACATTCTTTTGATACGACAGTAGACGACAGGTACACTATACATCCTGGGAATAAAGTTTACTCCTCTTTTTCTTTTCTTTTTCATAGTACGTACGTCATGTGGACTATTGATGGTATACTATATCCTTGGACAGAATTTTCTCCTTTTATCCCCTAATACGTACGTTATATGAACTGCTGATGGCATACAATATCCTGGGATTAAAAATTTTCTCCGACGGTATAAAAGATCCATTAGAAAATATGAATAAATAGATTTCGTTTTTTTTTGGGTATATATTCACTTAAGATGTTCAAGCCATTAATATACTGTAGTTCTGTTATATAAATTAAACCTTTTTATTTTTTGTAAAGTATAATTTGTGACTAGAATTTATACCGTCTTTTGAATCACTAATATAAATACAAAAATTATGTCCATCCTCGTTACTTTGGGTCAATTTTACGATATTTTGTGATTATGGTGTTCAAGGACATTATAAAAGATCAACTTATTAATACGGATTTTCCTTATTTTTACTAAAACATAACGTAAATAAATCTAGTGAAATGTGTCAAAAAGATCCCCTGCTTTCCTGTCAGTCTGAATTACTGTACGTTCTATTGTCAAAATTTTTCTTTTAAATCACTAGAGCAAGTTATTTTTCCTTAAATTCTTTAGTTTTAGTTCTTTTTTTCTTTAATTCGATCGAGTTTAATTAATAATACTTAAAGTTCGTCATTGTTATTTTGAGTAAGTTTGGAGAGAAGTGTCTGTAAGAGGTCATGGTGTGGGTAGGTAGTGAAGATCAGGATAGTGATGGGTGGTCACAGTACCTGCCTCTCTAACCTGGCCCGCTAAGGTGGTCTTAACTAGCAGTTCCTCCAGGTACGATGATGAATGACAGGAATGACTGTGATATAGATGTGGCTAAAGAAATTGTTACAGAGACTTGTGACTGGGGAAAATAACTGTGGCATAGACTTGTGAGTGGAGAAAATATTACATTGATTTGTGACTGGAGTACATGGCTATGTAATTGTAGTAAGTGACTGGGATATTTTAGACTGGTATAGATAACTGGAATATAGCTGAGTGCTGGGCATCGATAAGTAAGATATAGTCGAGTGACTGGCATGAATAACTGATACATAGCGAGGTAACTGGCTTATATAACTGTTATTTAGACGAGTAACTGACTTCGTAGATAATTTTTTTTTTTTTAGACAAGGACTAAATCACTTTAGTAAACCTATTCCGAACACGGTGATAAAGACAATACGAACAGTACAATAAACACGATTCGAACGCTACAATAAATACAAACCAAACACTTCAGTGAACACATTTCGGACATAAAAGAAAGGCAAGTGAACATGTCAGTGAAAATATCTCGAACACCTCAGTCTCGCAGTCCAGCCCTTAAACAAAATAGCGAACACTGTAATAAACACAAATTTGAACACAACAGGAATTAAAAAAAACAACAACAACAACGGAACATTACAGTAGACAAAAACTAAGTAACAAAATACAAATAACTACAACACTGCATTAAGTAAACAAAATACCGAACGCTTCAGTGTAAACAAAATTTATCACAATAAACAAAAGCAGTTCACAACAGTATAAACAAAAACCCAAAACACTGACAGAAAATTACATAAACTTTAGCTAAATATATGTTGTTGATAATAACAAGTGGTTTTACCTTATTCATCAGATAATTTACAGCGATAGTTCAGATTTTAGGAATTGTTTTAGATTGAATAACCGCCTTAACCCCTTCACTACGATGACTTAACCCCTTGGGTATGATGAATTAAAACCTGAAGTAAGATGAATTAACCCCTTCACTAACGATGATTCAACCCCTTAAGAATTATGAGTTATCCCCCTTGAGTACGATGAATTAACCCCCTTGAGTACGATGATTTAACCCCCTAAAGAATGATGAGTTAACATCTTTGAGTACGATGACTTAACCCCTTCATTACGATGCCTTAACCCTCTTGAGCACGATAACTTAACCCCTTGAGTATGATGACAACCCCTTCACTACGATGACTAAAACCCTTCAATATGGCGACTTAACCCTTTGAGTATGATGACTTAACCCATTGAGTATGATGAGTTAATTCCTTCAATATGGTGACAACCCCTTGAGTATGATGACTTAACCACTTCAATATGATGACTTCAGTATGAAGAGTTAATCCCTTGAGTACGGTTCCATCATATCAATAGGTTAAATAATCACATATTCTCTGTATAGTGCGAGCAAGTATGGCAGAAAATAAAATGTATATCACTAACGCAAAAGCTATCACAGTAACGTAATAAAGGCAGGTAACACGAGTTAGTAACGAGGCGGTTAATAAAAGAGCGACATTTAGGCGACATCTATCAACAATGTAATAATTATAATCATCTCTGTATCAATGGAATGAAACATTGCAACGATATGGATAAGTAATTACGTAATGTAATTCTTCCGCAGCACATTAATAGTGTAAGAATCAACAACGAAGCATATATATGACGCTACGATAACAACTAACACCTCTAATAATAATAATAATAATAATAATAATAATAATAATAACAACAACATATATTTGTGTCTGGTCATTCATGTCGGGTATTTGCCAATCCAGATATACAGTATTGGACAATGTGGCGTGGTGACCAGGAGCTATCATGAGTCACCCACCCGCTTCCGTTTTGCACACCTGCGCGATTTCCTCAATATTTTCATTTAATTCACGAATTTAATCAGATAGTGTGGTTGGGTGACGAGCGGGTAAGGTGTGGTTCATAATACACAAAACTCAGGAAAAGGTGAATGAGGCAGCATCGTTGACTCATTTTTCAGCAACTTATAAAAGCTTTAGGGGAAATTATAACATTACTTAACAACTTACAATAACAATATCGTCTACAATAATAGCAGGAGACTTTGTTCTCTTTATATAACTGGACATCGTATGAGAAGAAATCGTCTTAACCTAATATTTGGTATAGCCAGAATAATATTTAAAGTACATTATGATTCGTATATATCACGAGATAACTACATAATTGTTAAATAAATGTCTACCGTGTTAAAAGATTCTTACTATAAATAGAATCAACGAGTGATAGTTTATTTAACTCAATTCTGTTAAATAACTTCAAAATAATACATCTCATTTGTTCTAATACTTAAAATAACATCACCACATGAAGCCTCACTTTGCTACGTTAATGATATAGAGTCAAACAAATTAAAGATTGTCATACAAGAGCGAAAAACTATACCTGAGGTAGATTTTGATATAATTTCTATCTCTAAAAAGATAATGAAGGTCAAAAGCAAGTGATCAAGTATAGTACAGGTATTTTGAGAGGTTTAATTTATCCTCTGTTTTGGATGTAATAATTCACTCAACGATTATTATAACATCTTCGCTGTATGACTGAAAGACGTATTATTAGACCTAACTTTAGAAATAACAGAATAATCATTGAACGTAGCATAAAGGGTGTCTCAGAAATTCGTACTAAGTATATCGACGAGTTGAATGCATTAAAATCAACCCACAAGGACTGATAAAACATTCAGATGGACTTACATGCAAAACCTCTTATCTGTATGTAAATTATTAATGACATGCAATTTGAACGTTTGTGTACATTGACATGATATCCGCTATTATAACCTTTTCAAAAATAAGGAAACAATCTAATATGCCAACAGCCTCCTAACACACATCCTAGCGAACCAAGTCGACAGCTAAAACCATTCATCTGTACAGTAACAAAAACTAGTCACATGGAAAGTACGAAAAATTATACAGTGGCTAGACTAACTAACTCTTCTTGAATATAAACGGTGGCGTATTTTTCTAGTGTAAAAAATAGTCACCAAAATTTGGCAAAGATTGTCATATCCGCAAAGTAGCCGTCATAGGCAGAACACACAGGAGTAACACGGAGACGCTCATCTAAGTTGAGAAATTAGAACTATTATTAAAAGTACGCAATGAGAATATATTTAACTCTTACGGAGAATAAAGTAAATAACACTACCATACTAAGCTTTAATATATTTGTTTATTTTGTTTTCTCCAGCTTTGGCGATATAAGCTTGAGAGTTATTGTTGATACTGAGATGTACATTATGCTCATACACCTTCAGGTTGTAGTAACCAGTTAAGTCAGGTATGTATAGTATCCATCAACTCTATACCTGGTGCTGTATCACCTCGCCTTCAGGTGTTGGAGTCAGGCTACCTCACAGCTGTTGGCAGATCACACCTTTGGTACATCACACCTTTGGCAGATAATATAACCTGTCTACCACACCTGTAGGACACACCAGGTATTTGCATCTCAAGGAACCAGTTGGTACTTCTACTCTTGTTTTCATTATACTACGGGCAGTGTGTGTGTGTGTGTCAGTCTTGTACTCACACAGACCAGGTAATTCATCATACCAGGTAACTCTCTATCATTCGCTTTCACTAATTTGGAGGTTCTTACACCTTCAGAGCTACCTGTGAGAGAGAGAGAGAGGAGAGAGAGAGAGAGAGAGAGAGAGAGAGAGAGAGAGTCAGTCTGTAGGTGTGATGTGTTAATATCTTTGAATATACTCGCTCTAGGTATTTACTGTATATACCTAACATACTGTAGTAAGATAGGGTAAGGAAATGCATATATCGTGTGTGTGTGTGTGTGTGTGTGTGTGTATTTTACTGAGGTGACAGACAAGGGCCACCACAGTTTAGCTTCTGTGGTTCCCTTCTATGGTTCACTTATTACGTCACTAATGTACTGCAAAATATACTATTGTCTCGTATATAAACCGGAGGAGAAACAAAACATTCGATAACTGTTACGTAATTCAAGATTGTCTCGAGTAGATCTGAGAGTGACTGAAGAGAGTGACTGAGTAAGGGAAACAGTAAACAAGAAAATACACAATGTTGAACTGCTGCTTAAGACGTAAACGAAGAACACGTGAATCGCTCAAATGAATCAATTTGGTCAATGAATGATATTTGTATCCTTTGTTTCTTAAGAGTTTCCCATCTATTAACACGACGTTTCAGTATTTCTCGTCTTCTCCCTTTTACTCTTCAAGAATACTACGAATCCCAGAGAATATCCAGAGGAGCTTTGTGTATAAAACTTATGGGTGTAAACATTCACAGGTGTACACAGGGTTCCACACATCAACACAGACCTCACGACTTTTAACCTTTCAGATTAATAGGAGAGCTAAAATTTCTTTAAAGTTTATGCAAATATTAAAATGGCAAAAACTCGACACTTGCAAGAATATAAAATTTAAGTGAAATTCGTTGATGCACAAACTGCACTTGGGTTTATGTCCAAGACATAAGTCACCCAGAGAAGGTTTAAATAAGGATGGAGAGCGAGGTACTCACCCACACTCACCTTATGTATTGGGGTAAATCTTATCCTAAATAAATCTATTCAATAGAGAATCTCTCAAAAGGATGTTTTATGACAATGAGAAACACATATAGATGAAGAAATGCACAATATTATCAACACACATCCACAGCAAGCGGGAAAATATCACCTAAAATTGATGAAAAACTTTGAAACTTCGTCTATTCTACTGAGGAAAAGTTTTTTGTTTATATTAAACGGGAGAGTTGTTAATAAGAAACTGGACAAAAGGAGCACCAGAGGTTTAGCTCACGTAAAATTATTCAGAATAGTCCTTCAGAGAGCAGTACCTGGGTGAGGTTCCCAGGCTTGATCACCGGGTGGTACAGGTGACTTTCTGACGTAGACGAGGTCACACCACCCTACCAAGCAGGTCACCACCCTGCAGGCACCGTGAACCTCCCTCGTCATCTCTGAGTTTTTAATTATTTTGAGCCTCCTGCGTTGAGGTTGTCTACTAGCTATGACTTTTATAGTTTTGAGGTATTATGACGGTGTATGAATTCACTTATCTACATATAGGTCGGTCTACATGTTGAGTGATACTTAAGAATACTGTTTTGTTTGTCAATTGTGTACTGAACCCTCAGAGGACGAGCAGTACATGAGGGAAAGTCCTGAGACTGGGAAAGCTTCCAATCTGCTGTTGATTTTCATTGTTTATTAAAATACCATTCGCCAGTTGGTTAGTTTCCTGTTGATTTTTATTTGTTTACTATTGTCATTTTCTTCATTGCTTACCATCGTGTTTAGAACATATTCACATACACTGAGAGGTTGTTGTTACTTATTACCTAGTACACCAAAGTTGAAGTAAAGCAGTTTAGTAAGAAAAATGGCGTGAGTGTTGAGGAGTAACCAAGTCCTTTTATGATAGGATGACTTTACCGTGCGCATTGTGTGTATATGCACCAGTAGCGTGCACACTCGTTCATTCTGGCTCTCTTCGTTGTCTTGTTTGCTTGTTCATCAGTTATGGTTCGTTCTTGTCGTCGTCACATCTTCTCGAGAAAGTGAATACAGTGATGTTAAATTTGCCTTTTCTTATCTGGAATAATTATAATGAAAACTCCAAATAGTTAATCATTTCATGGCCTGAGTTTTTCCTTTCTCGTTATTATTTCTTTCTTTTTGACACTTTTCCCAGGGGATGTTGTGGCTCCCCTGCTCACTTCCTTCTTACCGTCGACCACTCCATCATGTTTTCTCGTGTTGCACATTCGTTAGCTTCCTCTTTTTTATTCCAGTTTCTTCGGTGTCGTCAATAGCATTATATAAATTTCCCTTTACTCTCACGTAACTCAACAATGTATTATTCCTGTCTTTCACTGTGTCGCCGCTGTTGTCAGTCCGTCTACCACCGCCTGCCTCACCTCCTGTAGAGTCTTTTACAACTGCGACACAACTTCTCAGATTATCCTGACTTGTTCACTTCATTGTCTCTATCTACTATATTTACACTATTTATCATGATTTGTCAGCCTTTGTTATCACTCTTATAACTCTAGATATAGATTTGTATTTTTTTATTTTTTTTATTTTTGACGCGTGTTGGCTCAGTGCTTCTGATACCCCCGTCTGGAGCAGTCTTCACCCTCCATGGCACACTCCAGCTTCACTCTGGCGATGATCGCACTCACCATAGCCTCTTCCTGTTGCCTCTTCGCCTCCTCCATCGTTTTGTTGACACTCTGCCAGTCTCTCTTACGGGGTCGCTCACCACACGTTGGTTTCATCCTGGAAAGGTTTCTAGCATTAGTCATCGCCATAGAATTTGAGCACTTGCCAAAAAAGTCGCTTCTCATCTCGTCATAATCAGACTTTTTATATTGTGGCGTATAAACATGACGTCACACAGAGATGGACCTTAAAACAAGGTCATCATCCTGATTCTCAGTAAAAGTGATCAAATAGTAGGAACACGCGCCTTTAATAGTCACTTCGCGTTTAAAAAAATCTGAAAAATAAAATTTATACTCAAACACAATTGTTAGTAGGCCAAAGTGTTAGTGGAAACTTGTGAAAACAGGCAAATGTAGAACCCATATTCAAAAAGGGTGACAGAGCATCAGCGTCAAATTACCGGCCGATCAGTTTGACGTCAGTAGTGGGGAAATTTCTTGAATCAATTATAGCAGATAGCATCCGATCGCATCTAGAGAAAAGCAAATTAATCTACGACTCTCAACATGGGTTTACAAAGGGAAAATATTGTCTAACAAATCTTGTAACGTTTTTTAGGAAAGTCTTCGAGGTCGTAGATAATGACGAAAATTACGATGTTGTTTACTTAGACTTTAGCAAAGCATTTGACAGAGTACCGCATAAGAGGCTTCTTAGAAAAGTTAAGGCTCATGGTATCGAGGGGAAAGTTTGAAATTGGATAAGATCCTGGCTCACCGATAGAACGCAGAGGGTCAGCGTAGATGGTGTTAAATCTGAGTGGGGCCGTGTAACCAGTGGGGTTCCCCAGGGGTCAGTACTAGGCCCACTTTTGTTCATAATCTACATAAACGATCTAGATACTGGGATCAGCAGTGACATAAGCAAGTTTGCGGATGACAGCAAAATAGGACGGCAAATTAATTCAGGGCAGGATGCAAATGCATTACAGGAGGATTTAAATAAACTGCAGGGGTGGTCTGAAAAATGGCAAATGAAATTCAACACCAGCAAGTGCAGCGTACTTAATATTGGAAGAACAAATACTTGTAATGTATACAGCCTTAACAACATCAACCTAGAGAAGTCGACTTGTGAAAGAGACCTAGGGGTACTTGTAAGCCCGGACCTACGGCCTAGAAAACAGTGCTTTAATGTTCGAAATAAGGCAAACAGAGTATTGGGTTTTATATCTAGAAGTGTAAGTAACAAGAGTGCAGAGGTCTTATTGCAACTATATCTTGCGCTAGTCAGGCCGCACCTCGATTATGCGGTTCAGTTCTGGTGCCCCTATTATAGAATGGATATAAATTCACTAGAGTCGGTGCGGCGAAGAATGACAAAAATGATTCCGGGACTTAGAAACCTTCCATATCAGGATAGGTTAAAGAAACTTAACTTGCATTCCCTAGAAAGACGAAGAGTGCGGGGAGATATGATAGAAGTATTTAAGTGGGTGAAAGGAATCAATAAAGGGGATATAGATAAAGTTCTTATAATATCCGAGCAGGATAGGACTCGGAGCAACGGATTCAAGTTGGATAAGTTTAGGTTTAGGAGGGAGATAGGAAGAAACTGGTTCACAAATAGGGTGGTGGACGAGTGGAACAAGCTTAGCAACTTTGTAGTAAGTGTGGAACAAGCTTAGCAACTTTGTAGTAAGTGCGGGAACTCTGGAAAGTTCCAAAAGGAGGCTAGATAGATCCATGGATGATAGAGAGTGGTAGTAACTCTCGACAGGAGCTGCCATGCACACTGCACAGGCCAACCGGCCTATTGCAGACTCCTTATTTTCTTATGTTCTTATGTTCTTATAGAGTAACCTACATTCCTGTGTGGCAATAATATGATGAACTCTAATTGGAGACTTAATATCTATGTCAACAAACTGATAATTAAAAGCTAAAGTTAGAAGACGTTTGGATGTATTGATGTTTTTTTGACCAGTCTTCCTTGAACGGCAACACGTCGTCAGTACTCGCTGACACTGACAGTAAAATACTTTTGCTGTAGATGTCATTAAGAGCATCAGTGTCCGGCCATAAGATAGTCTCGGTAATACTGATCAATGAATACTGACGGATAAATGGAGTCAATAGAATCAGTTCAGTTTTCCTTTATATTTGGAGTTTCCAGTTGAATTGAGGAAACAGTTAAATAGTTTTCCTTTAATTGTCGTAAGGCATCAGTTTTAAGTAAGGCGTATTTTTGTTCGTTTTTAAGAAGAAAGTTGTTTTATTCAATGTGACACATTTTTTATTTAAATTTTAAGTTTTATTTTGGTGTGTTGTGATGTGATGTATACATTACTTACAGGGGGTCAGTGAAAGACAATCGATTTCATTGTCCCGAAAGAAAAAAATATATCTTTCCCTTTTTTGTTACAATCGCTGGGAATAAATGCATTTCACAGCCCGGAACTCCACCCATACCACAGCCTTTTGCATACAAGTGTCAGCACACAGCTCACCAGCCACCCGAGTTTTCATTGGTATGCGCCCAGAGGGACAAGCCAGCACAAAAAGGATTTAGTCGGTAAAATCAGAACAGTGTGTTTCTGTGTAGGGAGAGAGGCGAGGCGTGAGGACAAGTTATACGGCAATGTTTTGTAACTTGATCTACCTTCTTAAGAGTATATCAAGGTGAAGGTTCAATCATGATAGTGTGTTAGTATTAAACATCTGTTGCAGTTTTGTCTCTTAATGCCTATTTTGATAGACTTTCCTACTGCATTCACACAAAATATTGCGGTAACACATGTTTCTGGTTAAGCTCTAACATTCTCTAAACTCGCAAAAGAAAGGTTCACCTCAACATACTGAAATGAATAACTTCCCGTCTGTGTATATTTCCGGGACTTAACGTGTTGATGTTGAATACACAGTACTGATAGAAAGATAAGTTATATGAATTACGTTTTTTCGATGATTGGCACTCTAGCTCGGATAATAATCATATGCTTTTGTGAGTGGCTGGCAGAAACACTTGTTATAGAATACTTCAACTCATCCCTTGTGACAAGGTCTTATCTCAAATAGCTTTTGAACAAGAAACCGGAGAAATAATCGTCGAAATGTACCCAATAGTAAGGTAAATGCTGGAAGATACAAACTGCAATTAAGGAGAACGTCTCTAATCTCTGAGGAAGATGTAGTACAGGTAGCAAGTGTAAAAAGTCTTAACGAGAGGATAAGTGTGTTATGCACCTGAGTAAATTATGAAAGAGATGAATTCAAGCTTAAGTTCCAAGGAAATTAAACAAGAGAAGAGATTTTTTATTGGCATGTGCTCTGAGATGAGCATTGGGTATTATGAAGACGATACTGTTGATATTAAGAAAAGTATGAAATATAATACTAAGGCTGGAAGTAGTGGAGTAACAGAGAGAAATACAGAAATTGTGAAGAAGAGAAAAGGTAATGATAAATGTCTATAATCTCTAGAACACACCCCAAAAAAATGAGATCGTAAAAGAAGTTAGTTTCTCCCACGACCTGAAAATGAAAGAAAGAAAACATAACAAATAACTAAGACAGGAAACTAGTAAAGAAATGAAAGTGAGAATGAATCCGGAAACTACAGTATGTGGTATCCCCGAAGACGACTATGGGGAAGACACAGCGTGAAAATGCAAACGAAGAAAATACAAGAAATAGCAGAGGGACCATCAGTGACAGAAGACCTCCGATATAAATGTGAACCCTGGAACAATAGCACCCCCCTACAGTATACATAATGTAGTTAAGTTTACTATTTTATTTATCGATGTAGATGTATATATAAACTCAAGCTGAAATACAGGAATTGAAAACTAAAACTGACCCAGATGGAAATGTACCCTCGTGTGATAGCACTGCAGGAGGTGAGACCTAGGAACTTTCGATATGAGAGGATGCCTGTTGAATATGACCGAGATGGATATGAATTAATTGACAAACTCCTCAGTACAGATGGGGGGAAGAGGTCTATTGTCATATATTAAAAAGTGTTTACTCTTTAATTTTGTGCAATTGATTCAAAATTTCTGAGAATATATTTGTGTTGAAGTGGAAGGTATTCGTGTATAGTCTGCTAATTGTATCAATATATAGAAGTCCTAACGGTGACAGGAAGAACAACGAAAAGCTTATGGATTTAATACAGGAAATTGGAGACTTAGGCAAGAGTTACAAGATATTAATTGGAGATTGAAATTTTTGAAATATCAATTGGGTAAATTTCACAACAAAGGCAAATGTTGATGAAATGGAATACGAATTTATTGGAAAAAATTAAAGATTGTTACCTTACTTGATAGATTAATTATATCATATTTTAGGGTATAGGGTCAGGAAGTATTATGAGGCAGACATATTAGAGGATTTACAAATTACAAGTCCCATTGGAAGGAGTGATCATGCTTGTGTAAGTTTTAATAATGACATAAAGGTACAGGAAAATATATGTAAGAAAATGGTATACATGTACGAAAAGGCTGATTTTATTTCACTGAGGTAAGAGTTAAGTATTAATTGGGGTGATCTGTTATACTCTCAGCTGACATTGAGAAGAAATGTAATAAGTTTCAAAGACAATTTAAGGAGGTAATTGGTAAGTGTGTAACCAGGAAAGAAATTAAGATGATGGACATTTTGAAGAAGAGGAAATTTGCAGACTGTCGATAAACACAAACGTTTGTTTAAAAAATAATAGGGGAAAGTCAAAGAGAAAGAAGGAAATGATGGGTGAGAGTAATGCCGACCAAGACTACCAA
Organism: Homarus gammarus; assembly: GCA_958450375.1. NCBI lineage: Eukaryota > Metazoa > Arthropoda > Malacostraca > Decapoda > Nephropidae > Homarus > Homarus gammarus. The sequence goes on along the minus strand of CAUDMG010003662.1, from coordinate 972,726 downwards.
AAAGAAGGAAGATACTATATACAGACAAATAAACAAATTAGAAAAGAGAGGAGAAGTGAAATTAAAAGAAAGGAAAGAAACATTGCTCAGAACGCGAATACCAAACCAAAGATTTGCTATTAGCCTGTCGAGTCAAAAACAAGGACCTAACCAAGTATTCCCGAACTACACGTAAATGAAGAGACGAAACGAAAAAGATAAATGATTAGCAAAAAGCTGATATTTTAATTAACTCCCTCAGTAAAGTGTTTACAAGAGAACCTCCAGGTATTAACAAATGTTTTAAGAAGTTAAAGAGAAATAAGTCACCCGGATCAGATGAACTACATCCAAGGGTAATCAGACAAGAAATACACGAGGTAGTAAAACTGTTTAAAATTCTAATTGAAGATTCCTTAAAAAAACATCAAATACCCTGAGAATGGCGCATGGCAAATATAAGTGTTATTTTACAAAAGGAGACCGGGCAGATCCTGGGAGCTGTAGACCCGTTAATCTCGCAAGTAGAATATGTAAAGTGATGGAGGCACTTGAAGTTCAAACTGTTCATTGAAAAACAGTTAGGATGTTTACCGGGGAGGCGTACAGTTTTGTGAGTATTGATTGGACCAGTGGAAAGAAATACTAGTTGATGGTGATGCAATATACTGTACCGTCAGGAGATGTACTGCACCATCAGGGGGTGTACTGCGGCTCCAGAAAGTATGCGATAGAGTACCTCGCCAAAAACTGCTTGAGAAGCTAAAACTCCAAAACTCTTACTCTCAGTAAGAGTAAACAAAGAGTTATAGTGAAATGAACGGCATTGGAATGGAGTAGTCATCAGTGGAGTGTCCCAGGGCTCGGTGATCGGACTGCTGCTGTTTGTGATATTTATAAATGGACTTCCTGAGTGATACAGAATTAAAGTGAAGTATATCTTTATGCAGATGATAAAAAAAAATATAGAGAACAGTAAGGAGGACAGAAGACAGAAACACTGCAAGAAGACAAATTAAATGAGATGCTGGTCTGAAAAATGGTTATAAAATTGTACCCTTAAAATATACATTATATGACAATAGGAAATGGCAGTATTAGTAAACATGAATATAACACATACGATAAGATGGAAGAATTGCTGTCCGAGAAAACCATTGGTGTTGTAACTGACGATAATTTAAGATTTGCTGAACTGACAGAAAAGACAAATAAGACAAACCGAATTGTAGGGCTCATAAGGAGGACATGTGTGAACCTGAATAAAAAAAATATTTAAGTCTTTATGTGTGGCACTCGAGGCACGTCACATTGAATATGCGAACCAAGTTTGGGCACTAAATTTGATCAAGGATAATGCAGCGGTGGAAAGCGACCAACTGCGGGTAAACAAGCTTGTGCCGTCCTTGAGGAACTTTCAAAATACTGAGTGAAGTGTACGACAGTGAAGTGTGTGATGATATATTGTTATCAGGAGAGAATAAACTCCTGGAATGGTCTACCACCACAAGTTATCGGATCACAGAGTAGTTAAATTTGATAAGAATTTAGACCAGTCATGGAAGGATTTAGGCACAGAAACATTGAGCAACTATCCAATGTTTGGTAACTGCCTCGTCCGCTATATAACTCCATCAAGTGTAGAGCTCCAGCCACAAGCGTCTTCTGTGAGTTTCCTAAGTAATATCTTGGACACGTCAACCTGCTGTTTGCTGCTCTTATCATCTACACATGATTGTTTCAGCACAACTCTTCGCAGAACTTGACAAGTATTTAATATTATATTTGGTAGCGTTCAATAATATTTTATGTTAGAAGCGCTTCTCAAGTCACACTGCTTCAGACTGTGTGGCTGAGTGGTGCAAATTATATTTTTATCTTACAGTTATTATAGACATTGATGATTCTTAATGATACAATGTCATCTGCGTGTCATGGGTGTGTGGGAGTTTAGTGCTCAACTTCCCATAAATACTTCATTCTCCTTCTCTTCTATTTTTGTGTATGTGCATCATCCTTCATCCGTCTTTCTCTTGTTGAAACTTTACCATCTCTTATTTCTCTTACTCCATTTTAGTCGAAAACCTAGGCGCTAAGTCGAGAGTCACCACATGTCATTTGCATACACATTTTATCAGTTACGGAGTTACACGTACTACTTGCACCAGCCTATCACCAGACCCTCATTACCACACATCACATACCCATAACCTGTTAGATCCAAGACTCACTTAGCATGTTTGACCTCCATGTGCGTCTCGTAGCCTTTCTTGCTCTTATAAACAACCCCGCAGTCGTCACACCGGTAGAGTGCAGTGGCGTGAGTCTTGTACTTGTGGCGGTACCAATGGTTGCGGGAAGGTAGCAGCTCCCCACACAACTTGCACGTCGCAGTCCCGTTGCTGTTGAGCACGTAGTCCAGCGTCACGTTCTGGTCCAGGTCGTTGTTCTCGCACGAGTCTATTACCTGTGGAGGAGGGAAGGTGTTAGTGCTGGTGGTGGAGAAGGAGGGTGTTGGTGATGGAGGGTGTGTGTTGGTGGTGGAGAGTGCTAGTGGTGGTGGTGGTGTTAGTGGTGGTGGTGGAGGGTATTAATGGTGATGGTGGTGGTGTTAGGTTGGTAGAGGTGGAGGAGGGTGGTGGTGGTGGTGGTGGAGAGTGTTAGTGATGGTGGCGTAGATGTGTTAACTGTGGTGGTGGAGAGTGATGGTGGTGGAGAGTGTTGGTGGTGGAGAGTGTTGGTGGTGAAGAGTGTTTGTGGTGGTGGTGGAGGGTATTAATGGTGATGGTGGTGGTGTTAGGTTGGTAGAGGTGGAGGAGGGTGGTGGTGGTGGTGGTGGAGAGGGTTAGTGTTGGTGGCGTAGATGTGTTAACTGTGGTGGTGGAGAGTGATGGTGGTGGAGAGTGTTGGTGGTGGAGAGTGTTAGTGGTGGTGGTGGAGGGTATTAATGGTGATGGTGGTGGTGTTAGGTTGGTAGAGGTGGAGGAGGGTGGTGGTGGTGGGTGTTAGTGGTGGTGAAGGTGGGTGTTAGAGATGGTGAAGGTGGATGTTAGTGGTGGTGTTGGTGAGGGTGGTGTAGGAGGGGGAAGTGGGTGGTGGTGGTGGTGGTGGGTGTTAGTATGGGTGGTGATGGAGGGGAGGTGGGTGTTAGTGGTGGTTGTGGTGGAGGTGTTAAAGGTGGTGTTGGTGGGGCAGGTGGGTGTTAGTTGTGGTGAAGGTGGTGTTGGAGGGGGAGGTGGGTGTTAGTGGTGGTGAAGGTGGTGTTGGAGGGGGAGGTGGGTGTTAGTGGTGGTGGAGGTGAGTGTTAGTGGTGGTGGAGGTGAGTGTTAGTGGTGGTGGTGGTGGTTGTTAGTGGTGGTGGAAGTGGGTGTTAGTTGTGGTGGTGGTGGTGGTGGTTGTTAGTAGGGGTGGTGGTGGAGGGTGTTAATGGTGGTGTTGGAGGAGGAGGTGGGTGTTAGTTGTGGTGGTGGTGGTGGTTGTTAGTGGTGGTGGAAGGCGTAGTAGTAGTGGTGGTAGTAGAAGTAGTGGTGGTTGTAGTAGTAGTGGTGGTGGTAGTAGTAGTGGTGGTGGTAGTAGTAGTAGTACTAGTGGTGATGGTTGTAGTAGTAGTGGTGGATGGTGGTAGTGTTGATGGTGGTAGTGTTGATGGTGGTAGGTGTCAGTAGCGTTGATTGACGGGAGAAAGTTAGGGTTAGGAGGGAGAGAATTAGCAGAGATGGAAGAGACGGATGGGAGCGATTGGCGGCGTGTGTTGGGGGAGGGAAGTAGGGATGCTGGGGGAGGGAGAGAGAGGGGAGGGGGAGAGGAGAGAGAGGGGAGGTGGATGAATTTAATATCTCATTGTGGGAAAGATGATATTGACGGTAGAGATGAGGGAGTGTGGGAGGAATTCGTTAATATTAATAGGAATCGGGGAGTGTGATGGCGTGGGAGAAGGACCAACGTAATTATATATATATAGTGGCAAGGGATGTGAGGATCGGGGTGATTTTGTGGTAAAGATGATATATGAGAGAGAAATGGGGGAGTGTTTGTTACGAGTAGAAATGGGGATTGACCACGGGTGAGAGTATGGGATGGTGGGGGTGTAATGGGGTGGTGATGGTGGTAGAGTGTGTGGTGGGGGTGGTAGAATGTGTAGGGGGTTGTGGTGATAGTGGGAGAGTTTGTGGTAGGTGTGGTAATGGTGAGAGAGAGGGAGAGAGAGAGTGTGGTAAGGGATGGTGGTACAGAGTGTGGTGAGGGATATGAGAGAGTGTGGTAGAGGTGTGATGGGGATAGTGGGAGGTGTGGTGATGGTGGGAGAGTTTTTGATAGGTGTGGAGATGGTGGGAGTGTGTGTGTGTGATGGGTGTGGTATTGAATGTATGAGAGAGTGTGGTAAAGGATGGTGGTAGAGGGTGTGGTGGGGGTGTGGTGATGGTGGGAGAGGATGGAGTGTCTTACTGTTAACTCGACCAACACTTAAGGGTCATCACTAATCATTTCTACCCCCCACTGCTCTCGTCTGTGTGTGTGTGTGTGTGTGTGTGTGTGTGTGTGTGTGTGAATCTCTCTCTCTTAGTCTACCATATTTTAATACCGATATAATCTCTTCAAGAACTAACTACTCTGTGTTGATCCCAATGTGGCTGTACAGTTAGACTACCTATGCCTGTAATTATATCTAATCTATCTGTAATTGTACCTGCAGGCTGCCTGTACCTGTGCTGGCTCTAACAATTCAGAAAATTAATGACCTGTACTGTTATGAACGTTAGTGTTTAGCGACATCAACTTAATGGTCCTGTAGCGATGCTCGGTAATATGAGAGATTACATTTCTTAAAGGGTGAGATAAGTTTTGAGAAAGCGAAGAGGAACGATAAATCATGGTAACTGATACTTATGAAGAAAGAAAAGAGAAAGCAAGAATGAATGTTACCCGTTTCCTGTAATATGGAATAAACTGTTGAAATTGAAATTTAAAATTGAATAAATGTCTTTGAAAGTTATAAATCAGTAAAGATCTTGGTAAAAGTTGTTCCACATTAAATGTCTTATAAGTCCGAAGTTTGTGAAGAAAATTAAGTCAACAATGGACTACAGTACTTCTAAATCAGAATTAGTAAAGAAGAAGGAGACTGAAGAAGGAGAAGATAAAGAGAGATAATAGTAAACGAGCGACGAGGAAGAACGAGCAGATAAAAGAAGACAATAATGAATGAAGATAATAACCAGGTCTAGAGGGACTTGTTGTATGGGCGCCAGTATGGAGGGAAGGGCTGGGTTGGTGAGAAGGGGCGTCGGGGTGGTGGCGGGGGTCACTGCCGGCGTGGAGGTGGGCGTCCCTGGCGTTGGCGTGGGCGTGGGTCGTTCCTGCTTGACGGGCGTTGACCCTCTAACCACACCGCCCTCAGCCGTCCATATATCCGGGACGCAGCAGAGTTCTGGAAGAGACAGAGAGAGTTAGATGGGTTCTTTTAAGATAAGTTAAAGTAACGAGTCCACATCATAGACCAACATCTTAGTGGTGTAAGGAGGTTGTATGTATGAGTGTTATAATATAAGACCCCTGCTACCCATGTAAAAGCGCCAGTACAGGCAGAAGGCGAGCTAACCCTTGTCTAGCTCTCATAAACGTGTTCTTCAACGATAGAGAGGAACTTGTCGCTGTTGCCTGCTCGTGTTGGCGCTGTTGGTTGCTCGTGTTGGCGCTGTTGGTTGCGCTCGTGTTGGCGCTGTTGGTTGCGCTTGTGTTGGCGCTGTTGGTTGCGCTCGTGTTGGCGCTGGTTTTATGGTAGGTTGTAAACAATCCTACCGCGCAGACTAGTATAAATTTTTTGTATGTAAATTTATCGATACACAGATTTTTGTACGTGATAAAACAACCATACTATCTTCAGCGGTACAATACACTCTCTTATTAACTCGCAGTGATTAACTTAATTTTAAGGTAATGTACATTGAAGATGACCAATAATATGACATAAATTTGTTGTTGTTACTTTGCTCGTAGAACTATTTGGGTCAGACCGAGAGTGAACCATCTTACCTTAGTTATCGTCTACTTAAAGGTAACGATTGTGATATATTTATTGTATAGATGGAATTATTTATATTATTATTTATCATACAGTTAATCGTGAGAATACAAATATTACTTACTCCTACTGCACCATCAAACAGCCTTAAGGTGTCAACACAAAGACTATTAAGTTTCGTGGATGACAATTATTTCGGATCACCTGAGTAATAAACCCCCAATTTATTTCACCTGAAGACTTAACAACCTAACGGTAACCTTACAGTAATCTACCCCCCCCCCCCCCTCAGGTAGCGTCAGGGTGATTAATCTCCAGGTTAAATAAATTGAGGTGCCTAATTATCAGCTGTTCTATTCTTATAAAAATTAACTACTCCGTGAGGTTAGTCCATTATGTGAGGTGAATGATGAAGCTTCAGGGGGTGACAGTAGTGGTTCGGGTCTTCTTCTCTCACGAGTTAATTAACTTAGTGAAAGGTTTTAACTTTTATTTTTGTTTTATTTTATTTTTTTGTAATTGTTGGGTATTGTGACGATGTGTGTGTGTGTGTGTGTGTGTGTGTGTGTGTGTGTGTGTGTGTGTGTGTGTGTGTGTGTGTGTGCTAGACAAAATCTGACTGTAACTCGACATTAACACGACGTATAGATCAGTTTATATTTGGGTTCAGTGTTACATCCAAGTCTTGTTGGATTGAGTATTATAAACACCTGGAGAGTTACTTTGGTATGGTGAAGGTCAAACTCGAGTTAAATTATCCTTAAGGAACTCGAAACGTAAAAATTATACCCAATTATACCCAGAATATAATTTTAGACCGATGTTGATGTTTTATAATTTGAAATATAATTAGGTGTATGTATAAGTATGTGTATATTAATTTTATATATGTATACCATTATAGCAAGGCAAAAGTTGGCATTGAACACATCTGCCCTCCACCGGATAGACAATTAATCCATATAACAGCGAGTACAATAATACGTGGGTCGAAAAGGTATTATATTATTTGTTTATATCAACCATAAAATGTATGAGTGTTTGTTGCAAGTAAAGAATGAATAATCTCTCTCTCTCTCTCTCTCTCTCTCGCTGTTTATATAATTAATTGACATTTTCTTATTGATTAAACAACCAAATAGGAAAAAAAAGTACATTAACCTTTATTACCTTATGAAGACAGTTTATAAGACATGTAACAACAGATAAGAAAAGGTTAATGTTAGGTTAGTATTAGGTTAGGTTAGGTTAGGTTAAGGTGCAATTCTCCAAAAGGACCTTCCACATCCTCCACCACCCTCCATGTTCTCCACCCCCAATACAACTTCTCCACCTTCCACACCCTCCATCACTTACCACCTCAGCCACCAGTTTCCACGTCCCTCCACCCGCTCTATTCCCCTCCACTCACTCTATTTTTACCCACCCACCCTATTTCCCTTCCACCCATCCTCTTTCCCTTCCACCCATCCTATTTCCCTTCCACCCATCCTATTTCCCTTCCACCCATCCTATTTCCCTTCCACCCATCCTATTTTCCTCCACCCACCCTATTTCCCTTCCACCCATCCTATTTCCCTTCCACCCATCCTATTTTCCTCCACCCACCCTATTTCCCTTCCACCCATCCTATTTCCCTTCCACCCATCCTATTTCCCTTCCATCCATCCTATTTCCCTTCCACCCATCCTATTTTCCTCCATCCATCCTATTTCCCTTCCACCCACCCTATTTCCCTTCCACCCATCCTATTTCCCTTCCACCCATCCTATTTTCCTCCACCCACCCTATTTCCCTTCCACCCATCCTATTTCCCTTCCACCCATCCTATTTCCCTTCCACCCACCCTATTTCCCTTCCACCCATCCTATTTTCCTCCACCCATCCTATTTCCCTTCCACCCATCCTATTTTCCTCCACCCACCCTATTTCCCTTCCACCCATCCTATTTTCCTCCACCCACCCTATTTCCCTTCCACCCATCCTATTTCCCTTCCACCCATCCTATTTTCCTCCACCCATCCTATTTCCCTTCCACCCATCCTATTTTCCTCCACCCACCCTATTTCCCTTCCACCCACCCTATTTCCCTTCCACCCACCCTATTTTCTTCACCCTCCCTATTTTCCCCTCGTCTCATATCAATACACTACCTGTACTATCCCCAGGTGACAACTTTACTCGTGTTCAGTTTGTGTTCTATTTGTTCTTCCATGTAGATCTGTTCACTGGATCGATGCTCACTTGTCTTGTAAACATTTCTGTGTCTCGGTGAAACTCGCTTTTCCGGCTGCATATTTAATTAGATTTTTTTTTTTTTACCGGAAAAATTCTTTATTTTTCTGTGCATTTTCAAACTACTGTGTAACAACGAGAGAGAGAGAGAGAGAGAGAGAGAGAGAGAGAGAGAGAGAGAGAGAGAGAGTATGATATTTACAGTAATGTTTTGTCGGTTTTCTGTAAGGTTTTGCCTTAGGGAAAAATAAATATTTTTACGTCTTTCAAAGAACTCAGATTTTCAGTTGACCACAGCTGGGTTAGACAGAAACTATGCATTGGAAACCAAGAATCTGTACATCATTTTTTTTTCTGTAGAATTTAAAGTAAAACTTTGTAAACTTAGCTCGAAATACTTTTTTTTTTTACAGGAGCTGCGGTTGTCTGCTCTTAGTACTGTACTATAAACGATATGGTACATTGAATAAGTACTAGTATTAGCATTTGTGTTATTATTATTATTATTATTATTATTATTATTATTATTATTATTATCGAAGATTATTTTAAATAGCAGACATAGTTTCAATGTTATGATTGCTTTTTTTACTTGATACAATTTACCAGACAAACTACTTTATTATGTGAGCTAAACTTTACAGTGACTCAACACAAGGGAAGGTGTCAAGGCTGGTCATACTTCCCAATATTTAGTGATGATCAATGAAAGAAAGATATGAATATTCAATGAGAACAAATTGTAGATGTGTCAAAAAGAATCGTTCGGGAGCACTATGACGCTAGCCGTGGGCGTGTTAGCAGTATAGTGCAACCAAAGAATAGATAAGTTTCTTTGCGTGTCAGATGAAATTGACAAAAACTAGTGATAATAGAAAAAGAAATGTAATTTTTTTAGCAATGAAAACAAACGCTAGACGTGTCAGATATATTCACTCACAATTCATATGGTGTCAGAACTGGATGTGTAAGGAGGGCAGGTCGGGTTAACGAAGACAATTAAGTATAAAAGAAAAGACGAAGTGGCGATGAGAAGAAGCATTTGGACGTTTCAGAAAGATTCGTTCTAGATTTCTCTGATAACGGACCAGGATGGCAGAGCACAGGAATGTAGATGAGGTCCTCCGTCTGTCAGCTGGGGGTGAGGGACAGGTGGTGGTTGTGTTGATGTATCCAGACGGTTCAACGGCCTTGGTCTTTCAACACTCTTCGTTGAGTCTTCCTTTATTTCCAGGACAGCGAAGACTAAGTATTAAGCAATATATATTTTTTTATCCCATGAAGATTAGGCACTTGAGCTTATTTCCCTTGACTAAACACCCTAATGTTAATTTAATCTGACCAACTAACCTAGCAAACTAATCTAGCCTTACCTAACCTAACCTAACCTAACCTAACCTAACCGCCAAGGTAACGTTAGGGTGTTTAATCATCTGGTGAAGTAAGCTGGGGTGCCTAATCTTGACGTCATTCATTTTTTTGTTAATATCATAGTAGGTTGAGTCTTATTGTCAACTCTCTCGTGCTCCACACATCTGTCTCAACCTCTCACCGTCAGTACAGGTACACAGGTGTGGCCGTGTCTGGTGAGAGTTTGTCCGATACGTTTATTTTTGTTTTCTAAGAGATTTTATTCAGTGGGATTTTGTTCTCCTGGGAATAAATGCAACGCAAATTTATCAGGATTTTGTTCACGTTCCGCCCACCAGTATCTCCCACGCGTTAGGAGACCACTGGACTCTTGGAAATACCCGCGATATTTCCCAGACTCTTACTCTCTCTCTCTCTCTCTCTCTCTCTCTCTCTCTCTCTCTCTCTCTCTCTCTCTCTCATAAGGAATCTTAATATAGTAAGATGTGTAACTAAATATTCCCGTGTTATATAAGGTCACATTCCTTCTGCCGACAACAGATGTTTGTGTACATAAATCATTTTCTCAAACTTTGAAAAGTAAATAAAATTTGCCAGACTTTCAAGGTGCTAATCAAGAGTTATCTGATGTTCTCTAGCACATTTAGAGAACAAACCTAATTTGTTCTCTTTAGGTCCCTGAAAAAACCCGTAGAAGCATAGAATAAAGGACACAGACATTAAATTATGGAATAGAGCATAAAAGATGAAAAAATACAGAAGGTAAAATAAGATACAATGATAATGATATATTTCTGTCTTCATCTGGCATTATCTCCCTCACCTCCCTTTTTCTCCTCTTCCTCCTTCTTCCCGACTCCGCCCCCCCCCCTCTCTCTCTCTCTCTCTCTCTCTCTCTCCTCTCTCTCTCTCTCTCTTTCCTCCTCACCAGCCACTCATTCGTTCCCTCAACCCCAAAATGGTGGCTCCAGGGCCTCTAATAGCTGTCGAGCTTTACAAGAGAACTACCCTTCCCCTCCACCAGCGACCCCTCAGGGATGCTGTTCTAGGTCTCAACGTGAATAATTGAAGGGAAAGTCTCGATGGACAAGGGCGAACAAGAGCAAGTGGCGGATTTAAGCTGCAACTGACAGGAGTGACGATGGCGGTGGTGGTGGTTGTGTAGGTGGTGGTAGTGGTGTAGGTGGTGTAAGGTGGTGGTGAAAGTGGTGGTTGTGGAGGAGGTGGTGTAGGTGTTGCAAGTGGTGGTGATGGTGGTAGTGTAGGTGGTGGAGGTGTAGGTGGTGGTGATGTAGGTGGTGGTGCAGGTGGAGGTGTAAGTGTTGGTGATGGAGGTGGTTGTTGTGTAGGTGGTGCAGGTGGTGGTGTAGGTTGGTGAGGTTTTGTCTTCTCTAAGGGTGGATAAATCTGTCTCTGGAACACTACTAAGAGTGCCAGTGTTAATCTGTTGTTCTCACCACATTATAAAGGATCACCTGAAGATTCGCCACTTTCCAGTTTATTTCACATGAAGATCAACTACCCTAAATTTACCTGGAAATTAATTAGGTTGCGTTAGATTAGCTTTGGGGTGGTTAGTCTTCAGGTGAAATAATCTGGGGGAGTGAATCTTCAGGTGGAATAAGTTGGGCGCGAATCTTGAGATGTTCATATGTACTCGTAAAGGAATATTGTTTTCTTTTCGTTGAAATATAATAAAATAAAATAAAACTCGAGAAACGTAGCCATTAAGGTTCATCTGAAATATATTATTTAGTGACAGGTAGACAGTTCTAGACGTTAACATTGTTTATCTACGTACATATAAAATTACTGCTAAATTATCAAAAGATTTAGAGAATCATTAGTTTCGTACTTTTCAGATTTTCCTCAATTGTTTTTTTTTAATGATATACAGGTAGTGCACCATCCTAGGTATATATCCAACCTTATCCTCAGCCTCTACAGTATATCTCGGGTGTCTTTATCACATTATAATCCACACTATGAATTTTAACTTCCATGTCCTCTTCTATAATTCTCTTCCCACTTAATGTATTTTCTCTCAGTAGATTTTATCATAATTTAAATGTTTTGTGTCAACTTTTATCCCTTTGTTCATTCTTCCATGTTGTATAATCTTTCATTAATACTGTTTTATAATCTTGTTCATGTCCTTGTCTTGGTCTTTACCTAACTCATCATCACTCGCAGCTGACGTTCGTGTGACTTTTCTTCTCTTTCATTAGCCGAGTCAAGTCTTTCATCCCATCATGCATTTTTCTTGGGTTTATTTGCTAATCTCTTTTACCCACACATCTGACCTGGACTCTTTTGAACTGGTGTCTTAAACTTCTCCCATTCTTCAGTTACCCCTCCCCACTGCCCGCCCTTGTTTACATATATCCATTTTCTATCGATACGATCTTTAAATCTTTCAGCCGCATTCGCATTTTCACCGTCCTACCTGTGTTACACCCATTCCTTTTTTTTTTTTTTTTTTTTTTTTTTTTACGGGGATTAGCCCACCCGGACACAGGTTACTGACCCACATCGGGGCCTGGGAGAGCGAAAATGTAATAGTAATAATAATAATAATAATAATAATAATAATAATAATAATAATAATAAATAATAGTCATAATAATTCATAATAAATAAAATTTATGATAAAACAAACAAAAATAAAATAATAAAATATTGATGATAATAATACAGTAACTGTAATAATAATAATAATTTTAATAATAAAGAACTATAAATACAAAAATGAAAAAAAGATCAAAGGAGAGAAACGATATATGTATGTTGTATTGTCAATGGTAAGAGAAACAATTGAGACCCTGAATTGTGTGTAAATGAAGCAGAAAGTCAGATCAGCAACCTGGGACTTGGTCACAATTTTCGTGATGCCATATGGCAGCAGGGTCTACCATTAGACAACACATTATGCTTCCAATATCTTCCCAGGCGGTAGTACCTCCCTGTTTGGTAGCTGACTACTACCTACTACCTATTTTATCTTATTCTTTCTTCCATAATTATTCTCAAATCTACGGTCTATCGTATATAACATTGATAATAATATTTCAGACAGATTTTGATAAGACTGATATCATAGTGAGTTATACTGAACAAGTTGATTCTGTACGCCTGCACCAGTGTCAGCTGATTTATGGACTAAGATCCGATTTTTTTTGTAAGTTTTATTGAATGATATCAGCCACTGTCGCTTGATGGCTCTGAGTAAACATCAAATATTGTACTGTAGTTCTTATCCTGCCCGCAATTTCAGGGAGGCCTATTGTTTTTTGTCTGTGTGTGTGTGTGTGAGTGTAATAACCTGAGAAACAGTTTGCAGATTTGTACCACACTTGTTAAATTTGATCAACATATGACAACGTCTACAAGATAAACTTTTGGTGCAAATCGCACATAAATTTACCAACTGTTGTCGTGATGCTAAAGAATACGATGATTCCAGGCAGTCTTCAGCGGTGACTACATTAATTGACAGAAACAGCTTCACTCGTTCAGTATTTATCCTACCGTGGTACCGGTTCGCGGGCAGGGTTTGCACCTGTTCGTATTATTATTATTATTATTATTATTATTATTATTATTATTATTATTATTATTATTATTGGTTAGTAGTATTAGTATATTTGTTAATACCATAATGCTCACCACTTACTTTCATACAATGTTGGGTTCAATGTACAGGTACTAAAGTATTTTCAAACTCTGGTAATAATTTATGCAGTTATGATTACAAGACCTTCGTAGTTATTCGGTAAATCTGTCTGAATAATCATACAGGTTTTCTCAGCTAATGGTCACACTGCCCCTGTTCTCTAGAACGTTATTCCATTAAATTTCCCAACACAAGGGCAGTGATGCATTCCTTTCACTTTACCATCATGAGATTAAAGGGTCATATTAGTGAGTCAGAGTTGGCAGGATAGTATTTTTGGAACGTGTGTGTGTGTGTGTGTGTGTGTGTGTGTGTGTGTGTGTGCAGGGTGGTGTAATGCATCTAGTGTAGCAGCATTATGTTCGTGTTAAGGTACAAACACTGTTTGTTTCCTCTCGCTTTCAGCTGCTGCCGCTGGCTAGCCCTCGTGGTGAACAAGGAAGCAACCTTGCATAAGCCTTCCCCTGTCAGTACACAGCCTCTTCACCATCAAGACTCCTTCTGTGCCTCCTCGTGGCAACATATGTTAACTGGGTGCCTCGTGGGCCCAGGCTAGGCCAGCAGGAGATCTCGGAACAGCAGTGGACTCCAGAGGGACGGCACATAGATCCACTGGCATGTGGACACGTCTGGGCGCCTACCATTCACTGCCCCGCTACCTTACGGATTAACCTTGGTAGGTATAAGGCTACGGGAGTAAACCCTAAGCGAACAATCTGTGGTGGCGCCCCGCATCAGGCAGACATGCTTACAGAGCTCCAATAAGATCCCAACTGTAGCTTAGGCGGAAGAGGTGACCAACATGGGAACCCAACGACAACACCAGCGGATGAAGGCAATGCATGATTGGCAGGCTACTAAGGCAGCACCCAACAAACTGGGCAATCAGCAGTCCATTGCAACTGTCCTAGTCCCCAGTCGTTGCAACTACTTGCACCACTGGATCAAGAAAAGGGAGAGCCAAGATGTATGGTTGCAGCCTACGCTCCTGCCTCACCACATAAATGAACTCACGCGCAGCCGTCATCCAGCTCATCATACTTCTCATCATCATCAAAATTCCTTTAACCCCAAAATTCCTATCACGACAGACGAGTGGCAACGGGGACAAGCAGAGATGACTGCCAGGAGTCTATTTTCACAACTCTGCACACGGAAGGCATAAATAAGTTGGTCGTTTATGCACTGTATTTTAGACAGCAGTCCAATCGGGTCTTGTCTGTGCGACTGAGCAGCCCTTCCCAGGAACCACTCTGCTCACTGCACATGGGGAGGGGGCTAGAAATGTGCCTTAAACATAGTCTGCCAAAAAAAACAACCTGACTGGGCAACTGCAACCAGTAAGGTCATCTATATACGGTCGAAAACATAATCATAATCACAGATCAAAGCAAAAAAAAAAAAAAAAAAAAAAACTATACAACCTCTTTTGATAGCTGTGTTGAATGCCAGGACCCTTCTGAATACTGGCACAAATGAGTGTCCTGAAAGAAGAATCGTCCTTGTGAGAAAAGAGCAGCCATAAGTGAGTCCCGACCCTTTAACTGGAAGGGTAAGCTTGATGCGGAAAGGAACCACATTTACGGAGTTGGCTTTATCATTCACCAATCCATCCTACATTGGCTAACTGAAATGCCTCACGTTATGCCTTTTTCATCAGTGCATGCGCCCCAACACTGAATGCAGAGGATGACATTAAGGAGGCTTTTTACGCCGACCTTAACAGAGTGCTAATCTGTATCCCCAAAGAATATAAGATTGTGCTTCTTGGTGACTTCAATGCCAGAGTTGGCAGAGAGGCTGACATAGGACAGGGAACCATAGGGAGAAACGGTGTAGGCAAGTGTAATCCCAAAGGCCTACTCCTCCTCAGCAAGTGTGCTGAATACAACCTCACTATCACCAACACCTTGTTTCGGCAGGTCGACAAGTTCAAGGGTTCTTGGCAACATCCAAGATCCAAACATTGGCATCTCATTGACTACATTATTGTGAGAGAAAGAGGTCGCCGAGATGTCCTTATCACCCGGGGTAGGCGTAGTTCAGACCAACGTAGAGGCTTTAACACCAACTGACTGGAGGATCCATTAGTAAAACATGCTTTCAGAGAGCAGATCAACGATAGACAACCCAACAACAAACTATCAAAATCCCAGTACCGAATGGGATCCCATCAAAGCTGTCATCACAGAAGCCTGCAACGAGACATTCAGCCAGATCAAAACAAAACACCAGGATAGGTTTGATAAAAATGACCCGGAAATCGAAGTACTCATCATTACTAAACGTGCTGCTCTCACTGACTGGTAGAACAACCCGAAGTCTCGAACCAAAGCAGATATTTTCTACGAGAAGAAAGCGGCGGTCCAGCGCGAACTTCACAAACTAATGAAAGAATGGTGGCAAAATATAGCGTGATAAATGCAAAAAAATTTAGATCCACACAAACTGCATCAATTTTGCAATTTTGCTAAAACAATATATGGCCCAACTACTCATAGCGTGATCCCCCACCGCTCATCCGACAGTAACTCCTTGATTAAAGATGAAGAAGACATCTGTCAGCACTGGAAAGAACACAACCATTCGCTGCTCAACCAAAACACCGATGTGGATGTCCTGACTACCCAGCAGGTCCCTTAACATCCAGTGCTGATTCACCTCAGCTATTTTCCATCCCTGGATGAGGTAGCTACTGCCTTCAAGCAGATGAAAAATAACAAAGCTACAGCGCCTGATGGAAACCCAGCTGAGGTGTATAAAGCAGGAGAATCTCTGCTTACTAGCCGACTATACTCTCTCCTGGAGAATATATGTGAGTAAGTGGAAATCTCTGAAGATCGCAAAGACGCCTCCTCAATCGCCAATATTTATACTAATAGGGGAAACTGGGCAGACTGTCGCAACTACCGCGGGATCTCAGTGCTATCCGTAGCTGGCAAGATTATCACCCGAATCATCCTTAACAGACTTCTTCCTGTGGCGGAAAACTTCCTCCCAGAATCTCAATGTCGCTTTAGACCATCATGTGGCACCACTGACATGATCTCTGCTGCCCGCCGGATAGGAAAAGTGCGGAAAACAGCGTCGTGACTTGTATATGGCCTTCATTGACCTTACTAAGGCCTTCGACTGGCGGACCCTAAGTAGTTTTGGCTGCCCACCAAAATTCATTGCCATTGTGAGGCAACTCCACGATGGCATGGACAGCAGTGCCCTACACAACATCACCCAGTCTGAGTTTTCCCCATCGAAACGGGGATAAAACAAGGGTGTGTACTGGCACCAACTCTCTTTTCTATTTTCTTGGCTGCCTTCCTCACTCGTGCCAGTGCCAATGTACCTGGCTGGGTGGACATCCAGTACCAGAAGGGACTTTTCAACGTAAGATGACTCCAGTCAGGAACAAAAGTGTCGACCACTTCCATCACTGAACTTCAGTCTGCAGACGACCTTACCCTCGTCGCTCACACTGAATGTGACCTACAGGAGATCCTGAACACCTACTCAGATGCGTATGCACCCTTGGACCTTGAAGTGAATGCACGTAAACTCAGATTCTCTTTCAGTCTGCCCCTGGTTCAACCATACCTCCACCATCCATTCAGCTTAAAGGCACTACTCTCTCTAATTTTATCCACTTCCAGTACCTTTGGCTCCTACCTGTCGACCACCGCGGACATCGATGACGAGGTTCAACATCGGATCAGATGTGCACCTCAAGCCTTTGGCAGACTCGGTACCCGTATCTTCAGCTGTAGGGAGCTGAAATTATCTACAAAGCTGTATATGTATCGAGCAGTAGTTCTCCCACCCTGCTGTATGGCAGCGAGACATACTGTAGGTCACATACAAAAAGCACAGAAGCACCCCAAGGCACTTGAAACCTTTCACCAACGTAGTCCACGTTCCATCCTCCGAGTTCGCTGGGAAGACAAAGGAACAAATGCCAGTATTCTCGGTGACACCAACTGTAGGAGCATCGAGGCTACCATTATCTATGAACAACTACGTTGGACTGGCCATGTTACCCGCAGTGACGACAGTAGACTGCCAAAGCAGCTACTTTAAAGTCACCTAACGAATGGTAAACGTAACTCTGGTGACAACGGAAAAGGTATAAGGATAGTCTTAATACAAACCTGATAAAGTACCAAATAAACCACCTCACCTGGGAGACGATCACTCCACACCGTAACTCTTGGAGGAGCTCCTCACGTGCAACATCTGTCTTCCCTGCTGATCCCGTATCGGCCTCTCGAGTCACCTTACAGCTCACCAACGAAGGTGACATTCTTAACAACTCATATCAATGTATCATAGCTGGATAATCGTTACTCGTTTCCGAGTGACAGCAAAGTAGTAGTAGTAGTATGCGGACGGTTGTGCGTGTTTAATGAAGAGGTCTTGACATACCATGTACGCATCATATACTGTATGTAGCTTCTTCGCAATCCTCCAGTCATATGCGTGGATTATTCTCACACATAAAATTCATACTCATGTTCTACGATTTATATAAGTTATGAAGTCATACATGAGCTCAAAAATATATTTGTAAAGTATTACTGTATATACTTTTCATTCACATGTATGCTGCGATGTGTGTTTTACAGTCACATGTGCGTCTATCTCATGTGCATCCAGTTCTACGTGTTTCAGAGTCACATGTACGCCAGGGTTGGAGTCTGTAGCAAGTATCGAAATCCGTTATTGCTTTGAGACGTGAGGCCTGACGAGACTCGGCTATTCTGAAGTTGAATATCATGCCGAGGGAAATGCTGGGCTCCGGTGCCTGCTTGCCTACATGACCGTCTGTCTGTCTGTCTGTCTGTCTGTTGTGTCTATCTAGATGTCTCTTGTATGTCTTTTTTCTGTGTGCATGACCGCACGTCTGTATGTTTGTCTCTCTCTCTATGTCTGTTTAATTAGCGGTCTGTCTTTCTGGTCGACGCATATGTCTCTTAATCTCCTTAATTGTCTGTCTAATTACCGTTGTACGTCTGTTTCTGATGTCTTGTTTCATTGTCTTTTTCTCTTCATACCTGCCTGTCTGATTACCATTCTTAGGTTCAATCAGAAGGATTTTAAACTGAAACTTCCTATATCATGACTCTCTGTTTGTATGTCTCTTTTGAAATATCTTTGTTTAGATTTTTCTGTTTCTCTGTTACTTTCTCTCGATATCTGTCTTTCTATCAATAATATGCTTGTTAGTCTGTTCCCTGCCTCTCTCTTCTTGTCTTTTTTTTTCTCGCCTTCTGTCTATCTCCAACTGTTTATCTCCAACGATTTGTGCTCTCTCTCTCTCTCTCTCTCTCTCTCTCTCTCTCTCTCTCTCTCTCTCTCTCTCTCATTTTTCTGATTTCTAAATATTCAACCTCTGCGTTATTGTTCACCGTGTGGCTGTTCACTTTCACCACTAATATTAGGAGATGAATGATAATAAAGTAAAAATTATACACGGCTAATACTCTAACATTTAAAATCCATATTGTGGTAAATGTCACAGTGTGGCCTGTTGTACCGTCCCTGTGTGTGTGTGTGTGCGTGTGCGTGTGTGCGTGCGTGCGTGCGTCAGCGTGTGTGTCGATCACAGGTTGGTGAAATGCGTCTAATGTGGCACCGTTATGTCAGTGTTAAGGTAAAAGCGCTGCTTGCTCCCTTTCGCTTTCAGCTGCCGCCGCTGGCGAGCCCCCCGTGGCGAATAGGGAAACAACTTGCATAGGCTTTCCCCCGCCAGTACACAGCCTCTTCACCATCAAAACTCCTGCTGTGACTCTTCGTGGCAACACACGGTAACTGGGTGTCTAGTAAGCCAGGATAGACCAGTAGGGGATCTCGGAGTAGCAGTGGGCCCAGGAGGGACGGCGCATAGGCCCACTGGCATGTGGACATGTTCTAGCGCCTATCAACCATTGCCCAGCTGCCTTGTGGATTAACCTTCAAAGGTATAAGGCTACGGAAGTAAACCCCGAACGAAAAATCTGCGGTGGAGCCCCGCATCAGGCAGACATGCTTACAGAGCTCCAACAAGACCCCAACGGTGGTATAGGTGGATGAGGTGACCACCATGAGAACCCAACGACTACACCGGTGAACGAAGGCAGTGACTGATGGACAGGCTGCTAAGGCGAAATCCAACAAACTGGGCTATCGTCAGTCCATTGCAACTCTCCCTCTCCCCAGTCATTGCAACACTTGCACTACTGGATCAGGAATAGGGAGAGCCAAGATGTGTGGTTGCAGCCTGCGCTCCTGCCTCACCACATAAATCAATTCACGTGCAGCCATCATCCAGCTCATCATACCTCTCACCATCATCAAAACCCCTATACCACCAAAAGTCCTATGGTGGACGAGTGGCGACGGAGACAGGCAGAGATGACTGCCGGTAGTCTCTTGTCACAACTCTGCCCATGGGCGGCACAGATAAGATGGTCGTTTATGCATTGGGATCTAGGCAGCAGTGCAATCCTGTCTGTGAGACTGAGCAGCCTTTTGTCTAGGAGCCACTCTGCTCACCCCACATGGGGAGGGGGCTAGAAAAGGTGCCCAAAACATAGCCTGCCTAAAAAACAACCTGACTGGTAACCGCACCCAGTAAGGTCATCCTTATGCGGTCGAAAACACAATAAAAATCACAGATCCATTCAAACACAAACTATACAACATCTTTTGGTCGCTACATGGAATGTCAGGACCCTTCTGGATACTGGCTCAAATGAGCGTCCTGAAAGAAGAAAAGCCCTTGTGGCAAAAGAGCTGGCTAGGTATAACGTCGACATAGCAGCCATTAGTGAGTCCTGGCGCTCAGATGAGGGTCAACTCACAGAACGGGGGTCTGGCTAAACCTTCTTCTGGAAGGGTAAGCCTGCTGCAGAGAGAAACCACATTTATGGCTTTGGCTTTGCCATCCGCCAACGCATCCTACACAGGGTAACTGAAATGGCTATTGGGATCAACGAGCGCCTCTTGACGTTTCGATTCCCACTGAATCACTCACGTCATTCGTTTTTCATCAGTGCTTACGCCCCAACACTGGATGCAGAAGATAATATCAAGGAGGCCTTTTACGCCGACCTCGACAAAGTGCTAACTTCTATCCCCAGAGAAGTAAAGGTTGTGCTTCTTGGTGACTTCAATGCGAGACTTGACAGAGATGCTGACATTTGACAGGGAACCATAGGGAGAAATGGACTAGGCAAGTGTAATCCCAACGGGGTACTCCTCCTGAGCAAGTGTGCTGCACACACTCTCACTATCACCAATACCTTATTTACGAAGGCCGACAAGTTTAAGGGTTCGTGTAAACACCCACGATCCGAACACTGACATCTCATTGACTATATCACTGTCAGAGAAAGAGATCGCCGAGATGTCCGCAACACCCGTGACATGTGTGGCTCAGACCACTGCGACACTGATCATCGGCTCTTCAGAGCCAATCTTTCACTTGACGTCGCCCCAAAACGGCGAAAACAGCAAGCCTCCTGAATAGGTTTTCACACTAAGCGTCTGAAGGATGCAGCGGTAGCACATGCTTTCAGAGAGCAGCTCAAACCTGGGCTGATAAACAACCTAACAGCAAACAACTCAAATCCCAGTGGCGAATGGGATATTCTCAACACTCATGACAAAAACCTGCAGAGAGACCCTCGGGTAGATCGAAAGAATACACCAGGACTTGTTTGATGAAAATAATCCTGCATTCAATGTAGTCATCGACGATAAACGTGCTGCTTTAACTGACTGGCAGAATAACCCTCAGTCTCGGACCAAAGCTGATAACCTTCCACAAGAAGAAAGCGGTGGCCCAGTGGGAACTTCGCAATCTAAAGAACGACTGGTTTAAATATACAGCATGTGGAACACAAAAATTGCAGATCAGCACAATATATGCGAATTTTTCAATACCACCAAAACATTTTATGGGCCAATCACTCATGGCACGGCCCCCTCTGATCATCCGACGGTAACGCCATAATTAAAGCTTATGAAGGCCTCCTTCAGCGCTGGAAAGAGCACTACCATTCACTGCTCAACCGAAACACCGATGTGTATGTTCTGACTACCCAGCAGGTCCCTCAGCATTCACAGCTGACCCACCTCAGCTATCCTTCATCCTTAGATGAGGTAGCTACTGCCATCAAACAGATGAAAAATCACAAAGCCTCAGGGCCTGATGGAATCCCAGCCGATGTGTATAAAGCAGGAGGACTTGTGCTTACCAGCCGTGTCCACTCTCTCCTGGAGAATATATGGGAAAATGAGGAAATCCCCCAAGCTCTTAAAGACGCCTCCATCGTCAATATTTATAAGGACAAGGGAGACAGGTCAGGCTGTGGCAACTACCATGGGATCTCGCTGCTATCCATAGCTAGCAAGCTTATCGCCCGAGTCCTCTTAATCAGACTTCTTCCTGAGACGGAAAACTTCCTCCCAGAATCTCAATGTGGCTATAGTCCAACACGTGGCACCACTGAAATGATCTTTGCTGCCCGCCAGATACAGGAAAAGTGCAGAGAACAGCGTCATGACCTGTAAATGGCTTTCATATACCTAACCAAGGTCTTCGACTCGGTCAACAGGGAAGTCCTCCGGTGGACTCTCAACCGTTTTGGCTGCTCACCAAAATTCATCGACATTGTGAGGCAATTCCATGATGGCATGAACGGCAGTGTCCTGCACAATGGCACCCAGTCTGATTTCTTCCATGTCGAAACGGGGGTTAAACAAGGGGGTGTACTGGCACCAACTCTATTTTCCATTTTCATGACTGTCTTCTTTACTCGTGCCAGTGCCAATTTAGTTGGCGGGATGGACATCGAGTACCAGGTGAAGGGTCTTTTCAACATTAGACGACTCCTGGCAAGAAAAAAGGTGTCTGCTGCTTCAATTACTGAACTACAGTATGCAAATGACCTCACCATTGTTGCTCACACTGAACACGGCCTACAGGAGATCCTGAACACCTACAGAGATGCGTATGCACACTTCGGCCTTGAGGTGAAGGTATATAAGACTAAGATTCTCTCTCAACCTGCCCCTGGTTCAGACACACCTCCACCATCCATCCAGTTTAGCGGTACTACCCTGTCCACCACCGCGGACATCGAAGAAGAGATTCAGCATCGGATCAGATGTGCATTTCAAGCCTTTGCCAGACTCCGAAACCTTGTCTTTAGCTGTAGGGAGCTGAAATTATCTACAAAGTTACATGTATATCGAAAAATGGTCCTCCCCACCCTGCTATATGGCAGTGAGACATGGGTCATATACAGGAGGCACATCAAGGCACTTGAAAACTTTCACCAACTTAGTTTACGTTCCATCCTCCGTGTTCGCTGGGAAGACAAGAGAACAATTGCCAGTATTCTTGTTGACACCAAATGTAGGAGCATTGAGGCTATCAGTAACCATGAACAACTACGCTGGACTGGCCATGTTACCCGCATGGACGACAGTAGACTGCCAAAACAGCTACTTTACAATCACCTAACGAATAGTAAACGTAACGCCGGCGGGCAACTGAAAAGGTATAAGGATAGTCTTAAGACAAACATGAAAAAGTGGCAAATCGACCCCCTCACCTGGGAGTCGATTACTCCACATCGTAACGCTTGGAGGAGCACCACACGAGAAGGTGTCAATACTTTCGAGTTAGCCCGACTGCAAACCAAGGCAGACAAGCGCCAACGCCGGAAAGACGCTGCCACCGCCCCTCCTGCACTAGATGTAGCCCTCCTCATGTGCAACGCATCTGAATGACTCTGTCGGTCCCGTATCGGCCTCTTTAGTCACCTCAAAACTCACCAATGAAGGTGACATCCCTAATAACTTATATCATTGTATCTTAGCTGGATGATCGTCATACTCCATTCCGAGTGACAGTAAAGTAGTAGTAGTAGTAGTCAAGCATCGCTGGAATTACCTGAGGCGCACTATCCCTGATATTGAACCCCTCCTGCGCCCTCTGGAAGAAGCCATCAATATCGCTTTTATCCCAACACTAGTGAAAATCCCTTACTTAACCCCAGCAGAAAGGTCACTCTTTGCACTACCACCGAGACTAGGAGGAATGGGATTGAATAATCCAGTGGACCATGCCCGTACAGAACATCAGAACTCTGTCAAGCTCACGGCAGCTCTCACTGAGCACATAATAGATCAGAATGCAGCAAGTCAGGTAGATACCAACGAATTAAACAAGATTCGACGGTCCATTACGACAGAGCGGCAGTTCACCCAAAGTGATAAACTGCAACAACTGTTGCAACGAGTGCCAGAGAACGTGAAAAGAAAAGTAGCTATAGCGCAGGAGGTGGGCGCCTCAAACTGGTTAACAACGTTACCGATAAGGGCAAAAGGCTTCGTCCTTAATGAACAAGAATTCACAGATGCCATTGCTCTAAGTTACGGTAGGCCAGTAGAAGGTTTGTCCTCCCAATGCGTGTGTGGCTCATCTTATGACATCGATCATGCCATGGAGTGCAAGAAGGGGGGGGGGAGGGGGTGGCTTCGTATGCATGAGGCATGACGAAGTAAGGGACCTAACGGCAAATCTACTGAGGGAAATCTGCCACGAAGTCCTGGTGGAACCTCCCCTCCTTCCATGGGACGGTGAGAACCTCCGTCACAGGACTTCTAACACACCCAACGAAGCCCGTGTGGACGTCAGTGGTCGAGGATTCTGGACGCGGGGACAGCTAGCATTTTTTAACATCAGGATCTTTTTTATCCCATGGCCGCATGTCACCGCAACCTAGCTCTCGATGCTGCACACAGGAGGAACGAGAACGACAAGATTAGAGCATATGTGGAGAGAATTCAGAACGTTGATCAAGGCAGCTTCACTCCTTTGGTGTTTACAATCTCTGGCGGGATGGGATCAAGTGCAAGATGCTTCTACGCCAGATTCGCGGAGGTGCTATCTGAACGGAAGCAGCAGCCCAAAAGTTATGTTACAGCCTGGTTGAGATATCGACTGTCCTTCTCTCTGCGTAGGTCTGCATTGCTTTGCCTCAGGGGAACAAGATCATCGGCCCCAAAGTCGAAAACAGTTGCAGATATCGACTTTGAGGTAACAGTCACTTAATGCCGCATAGATCTGCGACTCGACTAACTCAACACAGCTAGGGTAGCTACTTATGTATTGGGATAGTTAATTTTAAGGTAATAAAATGGCGGCGAAGGTGTGGCTATTGGGGGAGGCTGGAGGCCACGATTTAAAGTAGTAGTTGTAGTTGTTTGTTTGTTTGTGCGTCATTGTATTTTGTTCTGTGTATGTGTGTGTGTGTATTTGTTTGTTATATTAATGTATTTGTTTTGTGTGTGTGTGTGTGTGTGTGTGTGTGTGTGTGTGTGTGTGTGTGTGTGTGCACTAATAATAATAATAATAATAATAATAATAACAATAATAATTAACAGGCTATTAGCAAATACAACACCCATAAACTGGCAATATACAAATGACATTAGTTGTACATATATAAGGTACATACATAAGGTATAATTACAATGAGGAGAGGGTCATTTGACAAGGGAGTTCAGAACAATTACACTCTAAAGGTAAACTTGGCAGGGGGTAAACACACTGGTTAACTTCGAGTTGTTTATAATTTTTACAATGGTTGGGACTGGGCTGTTCTTATAGCGATCAGTACGTGCTCGTATGGGTTTGATGCGGCTGTGGTGTCGAACAGCAACTCGCGGGCGAAGGACATCAGGTACTAGCAGGAGACAGGGGCTAGGATGGTGTAGTAGCTACTTCCCAATCTGACAGATGAGGTCATGGTGATGATCAGAGAGAGTTCAGAGGGTGTAGGAGGGCGAGAGAATAGTCTTTCATGTCCTTTTCTGCACTCCTTCTAGGAATCCTCGTGTAGTATTAAGGGAGAAGGCGTGTGTGTGTGTGTGTGTGTGTGTGTGTGTGTGTATTCAAAGGCCAGAGTGCGTAAGTCGTAACAAGCTAGTATCGATGTGGTAATCTTTACCAGGTGTAGGAGTCAGGTGTGGCTGGAGGTGTGAGAGTCAGGTGTGGCTGGAGGTGTATGAGTAAGGTGTAGGAGGCAGGTGTGGGAGGCAGGTGTGGCTGGAGGTGTGGGAGGCAGGTTTGCCTGGAGGTGTGGGAGGCAGGTTTGCCTGGAGGTGTGGGAGGCAGGTGTGGCTGGAGGTGTATGAGTAAGGTGCGGCGGGAGGTGTGGGAGGAAGGTGTGGCTGGAGGTGTGGGAGGCAAGTGTGGCTGGAGGTGTGGGAGGCAGGTGTGGCTGGAGGTGTATGAGTAAGGTGCGGCGGGAGGTGTGGGAAGAAGGTGTGGCTGGAGGTGTGGGAGGCAAGTGTGGCTGGAGGTGTGGGAGGCAGGTGTGGCTGGAGGTGTGGGAGGCAGGTGTGGCTGGAGGTGTATGAGTAAGGTGTGGCTGGAGGTGTGGGAGTTAGGTGTGGCTTGAGGTGTGGGTGTCAGGTGTGGCTGGAAGTGTGGGAGTCAGGTGTGGCTGGAGGCTGTAGTAGTCAGGTGTGGCTGGAGGATGTAGTGGTCAGATGTGGCTGGAGGTGTGGGAGTCAGGTGTGGCTGGAAGTGTAGGAGTCAGGTGTGGCTGGAGGCGTAGGAGTCAGTTGTGGCTGGAAGTGTAGGAGACAGGTGTGACTGGAAGTGTCGGAGTCAGGTGTGACTGGAAGTGTCGGAGTCAGTTGTGGCTGGGAGTGTGACCGGATATGTGGGGGAGCTGGTGTGTCTTGTGATAACGAAGTACTTTTGATATCTAAAACCTCTAATAACAAACATCTACAGTAAGATAACTATAACCTTTGATAACAAGAAATATGACAATAAACACTTATGATAACTAAGACTGATTGATATGGCTGTGTTTTGCATCTGTGAGGGATTATTCATTTATATTTCTTTTATTTCTTATTTCTTTTTGCTTTTTAATATTCAGGTCTTTTTTTAACAACAACACAAAGCCACAGTAAGAATTCGTTCAGTAAAATTCTCATTGTTTATAGTGCCTTTTTTTTTATTTAGTTCGTTCAGGATTTGTTCAGTGACTTTGTGTATTTTTTTCGCTACGATTTTTCAGCTGTCTGTATTTTTTTCTTTCTTTCGATTTCAGTGACAGATGAATATATGAATATCTCTCCCATCAACCAGAAGAGAGTGTATCTGTATCGCAACTACATTTGGCAATGGGGAAACTCAGGTTAGAAGGAGTGAAAAAAAAAATAAATCGAATCACCTGAAAAATATGCACCCCAGTTTATTTCACCTAAAGATTAACATTACCTACCTAACATAATGTATCCTAACCTAACCTAACCTAGATTCATTCCCGCAAATATTGTTAGGTTGGTTAATCTTAAGGTCAAATAACCTAGGGTGGATATTCTTCTGAGGATACTTAACACTAGCCTCTCCGGAAGTCCATTTGAGTTGACTTCCTTCACGTAACAAACAGACAAGTGCATCGACCTAGACCAACAAACTTGTATATGTATATCACAAGTCAAGTCGGCCCCAAGTTAACTCCGTAAATCAGCTAAGTTTCGTAGTCCTTTCATCTGCCTGACACCGCTAAACAACAAAGTGGATTTACATAAATATTAAGGGAGAACTACCATTGCCTTGTTTGAACAGTGCTTTAAATTCTTCACAGAGGCGTGTTGACATAGAAGTATCGGGGGAGGCGGGTGAGAGCTGCATGTGAACACCACACTTGTACTGTTTAATTATACAACAGTGTATCAAACTCCCCAACGCGATGGCTTCTCGGTGTTGGTGACTGTACTGTACTTCCAGGTCTCGGTGGCTCCTTGTTGGTGAAATTTCTCTTGTTTCTCTCTCTCTCTCTTTCGATCATTATCAGTGTTTCTTTCTATTCCTCTCATTCGCTCATTCTCTCTCCCTTTTCTTGATCGATTTTTCCTCCTCCTTACATTGGCCCCCTTCCCTCTATCTCACCCTTTCCTCCTTTCCCTCCTCCTCCCCGGTACACCCCTAACCCCATGACCTGCCTACACCCACGCTCCTAAAACACCTTTGATGGATATGCGATGTTCGCCGACACTATATTGATCCATCGTCGACAACGGCAGGGGACCCCCCACTTCATTTGACCCAACATCTGGCCAGAAATCCCCGCACTGCAACAGCTTCCCTCGCAGTGCACACCTTCAAAATTCTAATGATGTAATTTTCTATAACATATACTGTAGATACGTTTAACAAGTCTAAAACATTTCTCTATCATTTTGAGGATAAGTTTATCGTGTCTCGTACTTGTCATCATATGTAAATCAGTTTATCTGGGAATTCTATTAAATCTAAATTGATAATCTTAGTAAAGTCGCCGAAACTGAATGTGGATGTTATTGGATATCAAATCGAATCATTCTTCAATATCGCAGGTGTGTTGGGTGACGTAGTGTGGTCACCTCGTTAACCCCAGGTGATGGGTGGGTGGGTGGTGTGTAATAAGGTGGTCATTGGCAACTTGTTGGTCGATCACTACACACTCACACACACACTCACACACTCACTCACAAACACACCACACACACACACCCACACACACCTTAACAGCTAATTGACTAATCAAGTATGGTTCTTTCCTCTGTAACAGACATTAATTTATACTTAAATCTAACTTGACATTAAAACATTTATTCAAAATTAATATTTTCACAGGTTGTAGTTATTGTAGTTAGACCTTTGGGTTAACGAAGGCTATTACCGGTAGGGATGGTAATATATTTACGTAATGACAACGAACTGGATTAATATACTTAAACAAAACAAAGGACAACTTGAGAAACATAAGTGAATGGCCAGGTCAGCAGGGAAGTCCTTTTGGAATGAGTATGTCTTTGTTTTATTAATTTACGTCTATTTTCGTGTAAGACAAGTATGAATGATTATCAATACATATGTATAAAATGAGGCGAATAACAGCCTTGTGTCTCCTCAGCCTCATAGACTCACAAGGAAGTGCTGAGGTAATGTTGTGGAATTGATGAATTGTTTATCGTATTATTGATCGACAGTCATACAGTCTCTCCTCAGTAACAGTAACACAGAATCTCAACAGTAACACAGAATCTCTTCAGTAACAGTAACACTGTCTCTCCTCAGTGACAGTAACACAGTCTATCCTCAGTAACAGTAACTCAGTCTCTCCTCAGTAATAGTAACTCACAGTCTCTCCTCAGTAACAGTAACTCAGTCTCTCCTCAGTAACAGTAACTCAGTCTCTCCTCAGTAATAGTAACTCATAGTCTCTCCTCAGTAACAGTAACTCAGTCTCTCCTCAGTAACAGTAACTCAGTCTCTCCTCAGTAATAGTAACTCATAGTCTCTCCTCAGTAACAGTAACTTAGTCTCTCCTCAGTAAGAGTAACTCAGTCTCTCCTCAGTAACAGTATCTCAGTCTCTCCTCAGTAACACAGTCTCTCCTCAGTACTAGTAACACCACAGTCTCTCCTCGGTAACAGTAACTCAATCTCTCCTCAGTAACAGTAACAATCTCTTCGGTAACAGTAACTCAGTCTTTCCTCAGTAAAAGTCTCCTCAGTAGCAGTAACACAGTCTCTCCTGAGTAAGAGAAAATCACAGTCTCTCCTCAGTAACAGCAAATCAGTCTCTCCTCAGTTACAGTAACTCAGTCTCTCCTCAGTACTAGTAACATCACAGTCTCTCCTCAGTAACAGTAACTCATTCTCTACTCAGTAACAGCAACATTCTCCTCAGTAACAGAATAACATATGTCCTCAGTAACAGTAACAGTTTCCTCAATAACAGTAACCCAGTCTCTCCTTAGTAACAGTACCAGTTTTCTCAGTAACAGTAACTCACAGTCTCTCCTCAGTAACAGTAACACAGTCTCTCCACAGTAACAGTCGCTTTTCAGTAACAGTAACTCACAGTCTCTCCTCAGTAAAAGCAACACAGTCTCTCCTCAGTAAAAGTAACACAGTCTCTTCTCAGTAACAGTTACAGTCTATACTCAGTAACAGTAACACAGTGTCTCCTCAGTAACAGTAACTCACCGTCTCTCTTCAGTAACATTAACTTAGTCTTTCCTCAGTAACATTATCCCTGTCTCTCAGTAACATTATCCCTGTCTCTCAGTAACAGTAACAGTCTCTCCTCAGTAATAGTAACTCACTCCTCAGTAACAGTAACTCAGTCTCTCCTCAGTAACAGTAACTCAGTCTCTCCTGAGTAACAGTATCTCAGTCTCTCCTCAGTAACACAGTCTCTCCTCAGTACTAGTAACACCACAGTCTCTCCTCGGTAACAGTAACTCAATCTCTCCTCAGTAACAGTAACAATCTCTTCGGTAACAGTAACTCAGTCTTTCCTCAGTAAGAGTCTCCTCAGTAGCAGTAACACAGTCTCTCCTGAGTAATAGAAAATCACAGTCTCTCCTCAGTAACAGCAACTCAGTCTCTCCTCAGTAACAGTAACTCAGTCTCTCCTCAGTACTAGTAACATCACAGTCTCTCCTCAGTAACAGTAACTCATTCTCTACTCAGTAACAGTAACATTCTCCTCAGTAACAGAATAACATATTTCCTCAGTAACAGTAACAGTTTCCTCAATAACAGTAACCCAGTCTCTCCTTAGTAACAGTACCAGTTTTCTCAGTAACAGTAACTCAGTCTCTCCTCAGTAACAGTCTCTTCTCAGTAACAGTAACACAGTGTCTCCTCAGTATCACAGTCTCTCCTCAGTAACAGAATAACATATTATGTCCTCAGTAACAGTAACAGTTTCCTCAATAACAGTAACCCAGTCTCTCCTTAGTAACAGTACCAGTTTCCTCAGTAACAGTAACTCAGTCTCTCCTCAGTAACAGTCTCTTCTCAGTAACAGTAACACAGTGTCTCCTCAGTAGCAGTAACTCACAGTCTCTCCTCAGTAACAGTAACACAGTCTCTCCACAGTAACAGTCGCTTTTAGAGTAACAGTAACTCACAGTCTCTCCTCAATAAAAGTAACACAGTCTCTCCTCAGTAAAAGTAACACAGTCTCTTCTCAGTAACAGTTACAGTCTATACTCAGTAACAGTAACACAGTGTCTCCTCAGTAACAGTAACTCACAGTCTCTCCTCAGTAACATTAACTTAGTCTTTCCTCAGTAACAGTAACTCAGTCTCTCCTCAGTAACATTAACCCTGTCTCTCAGTAACAGTAAGAGTCTCTCCTCAGTAACAGTCATCTCCTCAGTAACTCAGTCTCTCAGTAAACAGTCTCTCCTCAGTACTAGTAAACCACAGTCTCTCCTCGTAACAGTAACCAGTCTCTCCTCAGTAACAGTAACAATCTCTCGTAACAGTAACTCAGTCTTTCCTCAGTAAGAGTCTCCTCAGTAGCAGTAACACAGTCTCTCCTCAGTAATAGTAAATCACAGTCTCTCCTCAGTAACAGCAACTCAGTTTCTCCTCAGTAACAGTAACTCAGTCTCTCCTCAGTACTAGTAACACCACAGTCTCTCCTCAGTAACATTAACCCTGTCTCTCAGTAAGAGTAAGAGTCTCTCCTCAGTAATAGTATCTCACTCCTCAGTAACAGTAACTCACAGTCTCCTTAGTAACAGTAACACAGTCTCTCCTCAGTAACAGTAACTCAGTCTCTCCTCAGTAACATTAACCCTGTCTCTCAGTAACAGTAACAGTCTCTCCTCAGTAATAGTAACTCAATCCTCAGTAACAGTAACTCAGTCTCTCCTCAGTAATAGCAACTCACAGTCTCTCCTCAGTAACATTAACCCTGTCTCTCAGTAACAATAACATTCTCTCCTCAGTAACAGTAACTCTTTCTTTCCTCAGTAACAGTAACACAGTCTCTCCTCAGTACTAGTAATTCACAGTCTCTCCTCAGTAACAGTATCAGTCTCTCAACAGTAACACAGTCTCTCCTCAGTACTAGTAACACCACAGTCTCTCCTCAGTAACAGTTACCTTCTCCTCAGTAACAGTATCAGTCTCTCCTCAATAACAGTAACACAGTCTCTCCTCAGTACTAGTAACACCACAGTCTCCTCAATAAAAGTAACTCATTCTCTCCTCAGTGTCACAGTCTCTCCTCAGTAACAGAATAACATATTATGTCCTCAGTAACAGTAACAGTTTCCTCAGTAACAGTAACTTAGTCTCTCCTCAGTAACAGTAACATATTATGCCCTCAGTAACAATAACTCAGTCTCTCCTCAGTAACAAAATCTCTATTTAGTAATAGTAACACCACAGTCTCTCCTCGGTAACAGTAACTTAGTCTCTCCTCAGTAATAGTATCACAGTCTCTCCTCAGTAACAGTAACACATTATGTCCTCAGTAACAGTCTCCTCAGTAACTTGTAACTCAGTCTCTCCTTAGTAACAGTACCAGTCTCCTCAGTAACAGTAACTCAGTCTCTCCTGAGTAATAGTAACAGCCTCTTCTTAGTAACAGCAACACAGTGTTTCCTCGGCAACAATAAGTCACAGTTTCTCCTCAGTCACAGTAATACAGTCTCTCCTCAGCAACAGTAACAGTCTCCTTAGTAACAATAACAGTCTCTTCTCAGTAACAGTAACACAATGTATCCTCAGTAACAATAACTCACAGTCTCTTCTCAGTAACAGTAACTCAGTCTCTCCTCAGTAATAGTAACAGCCTCTTCTTAGTAACAGCAGCACAGTGTCTTCTCAGTAACAGTAACTCACAGTCTCTCCTCAGAAACAGTAACTCAGTCTCTTCTCAGAAACAGTAACAGTCTCTCCTCATGAACAGTAACTCGGTTTCTTCTCAGTAACACTAACACAGTCTGTCCTCAGTAACACAGTTTCTCAGTAACAGTAACACAGTCTCTCTTCAGTAGTTCAGGAGTTCTCCCCGGAGCTTGCTAAACCCCTATGCTCCATCATCAATGCTTCTCTCAGTCAAGCCAGATGCCCAGCTGACTGGAAGACCTCTTATGTATCACCAGTGCCCAAGTCAACCAGCCCACAATCCTTAAATCAGCTACGACCTATTGCAATCACCCCAATACCCAGCCTAATCTGTGAAAGTTTTGTGTTCGACTGGGCTTATGCTGATATTGCAGGAGTCGTAGACCCTCAGCAATTTGGCAACATGAAAACTTCCTCCACCACTCACTGTCTTGTCAGCTTTCTCGATTACATATACCGCCATCTCGAGAAACGAAAAACGTCTGTAGCTGTCGCCTCATTGATTTCACTAAAGCATTCGACCTAGTCGACCACAATATAATCATCAACAAAGCTATTGACCTCGGGCTTCGGAGAAGTCTTATACCATGGCTTACAGACTTCCTTAGTGACCGACGCCAAGCTGTACGCTTCCGAGGGGCTGTCTCCACCTTTCAGTCACTCACCTGTGGCGTCCCCCAAGGCACCAAGATGGAACCACTCTGCTTCCTTATGCTCATCAATGATGCCCTAAGAGAAACCCCTGCTCGCTGGAAATATGTCGACGACTCCACCATTGGGATCAGCGTCAACAATTCTGCTCCCAACTATACCGCCCTTCAGGATTTATTGA
The DNA here is from genome assembly GCA_958450375.1 of Homarus gammarus. Classification (NCBI taxonomy): domain Eukaryota; kingdom Metazoa; phylum Arthropoda; class Malacostraca; order Decapoda; family Nephropidae; genus Homarus; species Homarus gammarus. Next base: position 939,903 of record CAUDMG010003662.1, on the reverse strand, counting down.
ACAGTCTCCAAAACTGGGCCACCAACACCCATGTCACCATCAACCATACCAAGACCATGGTTATGCACATCAACCTCTCCTCCGACATTGTCCCACCTCCTTCCATTACTTTAGGTCCGAACACACTCCAGGTTGTAGATTCCACGAAGCTCCTCGGCGTCACCATAGACAACAAACTAAATTGGAAACCACACGTCAGTGAAGTTGTCAAATCCTCCAGTTTCCTTCTCCACCTCCTCCGCCGACTCAAGTCCCTCGGAGTTCCTGCACCCGAGCTCCTCAGTGTTTACACAACATTCATACTTCCCAAGCTCACCTATGCCTCCCCCACCTGGTCTTCCTCCCTAAATGCCACACAACGTAAACACCTAGAAAAAGTGCAAAAGAGGGCATGCAAGATTATTCTCTCCCCTTCCTACTCCACATATCAAGAAGCGCTCAACACACTGACCCTTTCGACTCTCACTGACCATCACCACGACCTCATCTGCAAATTTGGTAAGAAGCTTCTACACCATCCTCGACACCGGCTCCTACTACCACCTGAGATCCCTAGTCCGAGAATTGCTGTTCGACACCACAACCGCATCCAGCCCATATGTATACGAACTGATCGCTATAAGAACAGCCCAGTCCCAACCATTGTAAAAATTATCAATAACTTGTAATAAACCAGTGTATTCACTCCCAGTAAATACTACTTCTTGCACTGTCACTATGTTGAAATGCACTGTAGTTTGAGCTTTTCCCCATCTAGTTATTATATATCTTATTTGTATCACTTATATTACTTGTATATTATTTGTAATTCGAAACCCATTCCCCAAATATGTAACTGTATATTTTCAGCCTTCTGGCTGCCAAGCTCTTTCAATAAACCGTTAATTATTATTATTATTATTATAACAGTAACTCAGTCTCCACTCAGTAACAGTAACTCAGTCTGTCCTCAGTAACAGTAACACAGTCTCTCAGAAACAGAAACACATTCTCTCCTCAATAACAGTAACTCAATCTCTCCTCAGTAACAGAAACACTGTTTCCCCACAGTAACAGTAACTCAATCTCTCCTCAGTAACAGTTACAGTCTCCCCTCAGTAACAGTAACTCAATCACTTCTCAGTAACTCTGTGTGTCCTCAGTAACAGTAGCTCAGTCGCGCATCAGTAACAGTAACTCAGTTTCTCCTCAGTAACAGTAAATCAATCTCTCCCCCATTAAATGTAACAGTCTGTCCTCAGTAACAGTAACTCAATCTCCCCTCAGTAACTCAGTCTCGCCTCAGTAACAGTAACTCAATCTCTCCTCAGTAACTCAGTCTGTCCTCAGTAGCAGTAGCTCGGTCTCTCCTCACTAACAGTCACAGTTTCTCCTCAGTAACAGTAACTCAGTTTGTCCTCAGTAACAGTAACTCAGTCTGTCCTCAGTAACAGTAACTCAGTCTGTACTCATTAACAGTAACTCAAGCTTTCCTTAGTAACAGTCTCCTCAGTAACAGTCACAGTCTCTCCTCAGTAACAGTAACTCAGTCTCTCCTCTGTAACAGTAACTCAGTCTCTCCTCAGTAACGGTAACAGTCTCTCCTCAGTTACTGTAACAGTCTCTCCTCAGTAACAGTGACAGTCTCTTCAGTAAAAGTAATAGTCTCTTCTCAGTAACTGTAACAGTCTGTCCTTAGTTACTCAGTCTTTCCTCAGTAACTGTAACAGTCTCTCCTCAGTAACAGTAGCTCAGTCTCTCCTTAGTAACAGTAACTCAGTCTCTCCTCAGTAACAGTAACTCAGTCTCTCCTCAGTAACTGTAACAGTCTCCTCAGTAACAGTAATAGTCTCTCCTCAGTAACTGTAACAGTCTGTCCTCAGTAACAGTAACTCAGTCTCTCCTCAGTACCTGTAACAGTCTCCTCAATAAGAATAGCTCAGTTGCGCATTAGTAACAGTAACTCAGTTTCTCCTTAGTAACAGTAATAGTCTCTCCTCAGTAACTGTAACGTCTGTCCTCAGTAACAGTAACTCAGTCTCTCCTCAATAACTGTAACAGTCTGTCCTCAGTAACTGTAACAGTCTGTCCTCAGTAACTGTAGCAGTTTTTCCTCATTAACAGTAACAGTCTCCTCAGTAACAGTAACTGACACTCTCCTGACAAGTTTACACCATTGCAATGTTGCAAAGATGTTGATTAAAGTCTAAAGTTGCGTGGTGAGAAGTTTTGCTCGTATCCAATATGACAAATTTTGTGAAGAATGAAATACTGAGGCATACTTGAGCTGATAAAACTTCCTTCATACTAAGAGCATTGATCTCTCACGTATTTCTGTCATTCAACACCAGAACATTTAGGAGTAAAAGTTTTGACAATTATCACAGGAATGTCATTTGTGTGCCGCTGTAAACTGTGGTCCGTGATAGAATCTACGTAATCAGTTATCTTCTGGGTTTATTTACATATGAGCCTTATTACAAGCAGAATATATCACAAATCCTTTGGCTAATTTAACCTTTAGAGTATTTTTTCATTTAATAGGTTCGTTCTTTTTATTTATGTATAAGGTGAATCGTATTCTGTTAAGTGTCAAGTTTTTTAAGGTTACAGACAAAAGATGAATTACACTTCCGTTCGAAACTGTACCAAAATCAAATGAGATACTACAGCGTCATTTAGGTAAAATAAATAGTTTGGAGATTCTTTCCAGCATTTAGGAGTCTCAGGTGTTTAAAGATAATTTTGCCCTCAACTGTACAGTCTAAGTAACCAATACCTTCCCAAGTTTTGATGGACACAGCACATCGAGGAAAAGTTGAGCCATCCGACGCTCGCATTTGTGTATTGTACCTCGTGAACAGTTGGCAGGTGTGTGGAACCTTGGAGAGGGCAGCCAGTTATACCATTGTTCGCATAATTACTTTCTTTCTCCGGTGATTATTTACATTTTATTTGGTTGTTTTCGTGTTTTTGAGCCACTTATTTGTTGACATTTAGGTTAGAATAAGTAAATAAAAAAAAAAAAAATCAGAAGTGACTTTGTAACATATAATTGGAACCTGCTGGTCAAGCTCCAAGAGCATTTGTCCAGTCCCCGGATCGAGGTATACAGTATACTGCAGGAACAAGTTACAGTAATATACAAGATACAGAACATCGTGATATATGTATTTAGTTTGAGGGTTTATTTAATTATTTGTTACATTCACTTATTACTGTGATATTAATTTCCCTTTCATTGTCTTTAAGAACTTTAGATTTATTGTTTTCCGAAACTTATATTGACTTTTACATTTTTTAGAATATACCATAATGTCACCCATGATGATCATCCCGTATTTAAAACGAAATTGATATATAAGAGTTGGGTTAACGTAGTTTGGCCTTTATATTAAACTTGTTATTTACAATAAATATGATAAACTACTGTACATGATCGCCTATGGCCAGTAAGAAGCTAAAAATATGCAGCTTGTTAACTTAGGGTGTGGTTGTTGTGTTGGCGACTGCTTCTACACCTTAAACAAATTCACACCTAGGTGGCCCTAGGGCCGGCCATCCTCGTTACATGAGGGGCAACCATTATTATTGTCAACTGACCAGATGTCGTCACGGTTACGCTTTCAGTGTAATCCGCCCAAGGTCAATGTTTGACCTTGAATCCGCCAGGTTTACTTATTACTGGCCCTGGCTGGCAACACACTCGTTTCATACATTGTACATGCAGCTTCATCACTGTCCTATATTTCGAGACCTGGACATAGATTCTCAGATATATACGAAATTTTTCCCTGTTAATGGAAATTAAAGAACGCATCAAATTGTGTTACTTGCGATGCGACACAAAGATGGCGGTCAACATACCGTCGAAATTGCACTTCTACTCTGACTCGACTCATTTACTGATATATTTTGTTTCCACTACCAGAAAAACCTTAAATCTAATTTCTCAAAGATTCTTTGGTTAATTGTTTTTCAGTAACTCTGAATGACAATGTATCTAGTATGTATGAGGCATAGTGCAATTACGACGCCATATTGACAACCAAATTTGTTTCATTGTCTATGTGAACCAGTTAGATTTATCCGAACGTGTCTAGTTAGGATACACTGAGCCAGTAATCACCAAGGTCGCATTCAGTGTATTGTTATTGGTATATTGTGAGTGTTGTCTACATGAGTGTGGAAGAGTCAAGAGGACCAATCAATACCAAGGGATTATCCTTGGCAGTGTTCTCAGTGGTGCGCGTGGCTCATAATAGCAAGAAACATGGAGTTGAGGGAGCGCCAGGCAGCAACACTACATGTAATGGTACCACCATAAAAGAAGGCCAATGCAGGGGATGGCGGGCGAACTGGCATCGGTGTCATTTGATATTTTATGTAAGGGACCTCCAAGCGCTGTTGATCGCTTGTGCTGGCGCTGCTAATTGTTTGTGCAAGTCCTCCTTAACCGTGCTGCTGTGACGTTATCAGCTAGTCATAAATTATACCAATTTTTTGTTGTTTTTGTTTTGTGCAGAGTATTATTTTTGAATTTTCATTTTATTTGAGAGAGAGAGAGAGAGAGAGAGAGAGAGAGAGATTATGAATGTATGATGTAAAAAGATAATTTCCCCCCGTGCCAGCGAACAGTGTTATCACACAACGGTATTGTCCTAACCCTTCATAAAATATCTCTTGACTCTTCTTTTTTTTATAAGAAATACAACAAATTACCGACACATCGAAACGCAGTTCTGAGAAAACGAATATTTTTTATTATTTTACCGCCTCGAGTTTAAAGCTGCAGTTTATACCTTTCGTTTTTCAGGATTTTTTTTCATTATTACAGCAGCGAGGTGTGGCGAGGCTTGGTAGTGCTATTCGCAAATCCCTTTTAATGTTTTGCAAGGTTCCTCTAATTCCCTCGTATGTGCAGTGACAAGATCCAGTCATATAATTTATGGCTGAGGTCTCGTGTTTATGAATTTATTGTAATGAAGTAACTGCGTACATCAGTGTTATGACGCTCTATTACAGCACACTGTCTGATGAATGATACATTATTGTTATTTTTATATTGCTGGGTACAAAGATCTAAATTTATTAAGTATCGATCTGTGTCCTTCTCTATTGTGCCGACGAGTATGTAAATAAAAGTCATATTGTGGTCAGTCTACCGTTACCAGTTACCCCTATAAGCTTGACCTTACTGTACAAGAGACTCGCCTGGTAGTCACACTCCATATCCATTGGGTCATATATTTATTGTCTTTAATTCAAAATGTATGTATTCCCACTCTCACATAAGGTGGACTACATCAAGACTATCCTTATTTTTCAGTCAATCGTTCTCAGCTTGGGACTTGTACTTGATAACACGACTGGACAAGCCTGGGGCAGACTCATAAACAAGCTCTCGAAAAAAATAATTCTTGTGTTTTATTTCCCGTTTGACTTTATATGTATTGACGTATGGCCATTTCAACACAATGTTACTGAGGGTTATAACTAAACTGTCAAAATTACGTATAATTATTGGTAATAATTATTTTCGATCACCTGAAGATTAGACACTTCAGGTTATTTCACCTAAAGAGTGTTAGGTTAGGGAAGGTAGCTTAGGCTAGGTTAGGTAAAATTAGGCTGGTAAGGTAAGGTTAGGTTAGAGACGATTATCCTTGGTTATGTTAGGTGAGGTTAGGTTAGCGTTAGTGTGTTTAATTATCAAGTGATAAGTTAACTTCTCTAAAAATAACTCACCTCAGTGTTGCTACGTTATCATGAACATCTAAAATATACAACTGATACTTATTATTAGAAACAGTGGCAGAACAAACGTCATTATCCATTGACTTCACCTAGGTAACACCCGTCATAATAACACGTATACTGGAGTGTGTGTGTGTGTGTGTGTGTGTGTGTGAACAACCAACGAAGACAGAAATATGTGAATATGCGGTATAATTAAGGTTAATGTGAGGTATAAAAGTGAGTAGCGTCTGTAGCTGCCAGTAAGTATCAACAGGTGTTAGTAGGCGTTAGTAAGTGTTATTAGATGTTAATTGGTGTTAGTAGGTGTTATCAGGTGTTAGTAGGAGTTAATAGATGTAAGCAGGTGTAGGTAATAGGTGTTAACAGGTGCTAGTAGGTGTTACCAGGTGTTAATTGGTATTAGCAGGTGTTAGTAGGTGTTATTAAGAGTTTATTGATGTAAGCAGGTGTCAGTAGTAGGTGTTAGCAGGTATTAGTAGTAGGTGATAGTAGGTGTTAACGGGTGTTAGTAGGAGTTAATAGGTGTCGGTAAGTATTAGTAGGCGCTAATAGATGTTAGTAGGTGTCAAAAGGAATCAGTTAGAACTAAGAGGTATTCGTAGATATCAGCAGGTGCCAGTAGATGTCAGCAGATATTAATAGGTGTCAGCAGGTGTCATATCTGGAGCTCCCGCGACACTGAGTTATGTTCTCAAACGTCTGCTTAATCAATAATGTTGTGACGTGGAGGCTTTGTTCCCTCATGGAGAAATATGAATACCTGTATTAAGGAACAACAAATGAAAGAAGAAAATTGGATAGATAGAAGAAAGAGAGATAGAGAGAAGAGAAGGAGGAGGATGAGAGCTAAGGTAAAAAATTCCAAACACGTAGAATGGAAGAGCCCAAGAGAATAAAGGAATAAATGACATAGATGGAGGAAGGAATAGACTTAAAAAGTTGATTCTAGTGAAAAAGAAAAATTTGTTAGGGAGGAAAAAATAAGATAAAAATCTTAGAAGCGACTGAAAAGAAAAAGAGGAAGATGTTTGGAAGTTGGAAGGAAGAAAATGGAAGGTGATGGAGAGGAAGAAGAAGGAATGAAGAAAGGAGGAAGGGTCGGAGGGTGAGGTAAATGGCTTTCACACACGCGACAAGGCCGTACCCTCCTTCCTGCAACATTATCCCCTCCCTCTTCTGTGCCTCCCCCCACCACCAGGGAAAGGGGGGTGGGACAGGTATGGGGGTGGGAGTGGGAGTCGGTAGCAAGAGGAGGAGAGTAAAGGGGAGGGGTTCGGAAGGGTGGGGTGGGGAGGGGGGGTGTTGGTTGCATGTAGGACGGGGGAAGGGTGTTGGTTGCAGGTTGGGTGGGAGGGGAGGGGGTGAAGGTCGGGTTCTACACAGTCAAGGTAACTCAGGGATCAGTAAAACACTTCTGATTAACACTAAACAGAATCAGATTAACAAAGTTTATTCAGAATATTAGTTACTTGTACAAGATGATTTTGTTTTGAGTACAGGTTCAGTAATGTGTTTAAAGGGGGACACTTATCATGGTGTTTACTGCCGGGAAGCCTTACATAAAACATCATAAAAGGATAGTATAGTCTAGTATAGAAGTCGTTGATCGACGTTATGTGGGGTAACATACTCAACTATAGTGAAAGTCATTAATACATAATATACATTTACTTTAACTAATCCTAAAACAATTACAAGTACAGATGAAAATACAGACATATATTACAAAACGGTAACAATACACAATGTTCAGGAACAGTAAACAATCATAAACAAATATTTCTTTATACTCCTGTTCGAAACTGTACCGAACCCTAATGAGACACTATAGCGTCATCACGGGTAGATAAACAGTTCGGAGTCTCAGGAGTGTAAATCAAAAGTTTTTATCTCGTGACTTTACATAATTGAGTCACATCATGCACAGAGAAAGTAGACACACTCATATTTATATCACTCAAAGCAATATTGCATAACTACTGGTCATCTATCAACGTTACAATCAATGGTAATTAGGTCTAATAATCATACCACAGGAGGAGGCAGGCGGGCGGGCAGGTGGGTTGGGGCGGAGGGGTAACCGTCATCATTAAGGTCATGCTCTGTTTTAGATATGGTGACGTTTTCTTTCCATAATTCAGGATATTACGCTCACCTGTCGTTAAGTTGTCCCAGGGTATGGAAGTTATGATCAGGCGGTCGGTAGCACCTCAAGGTTGTACTCAAGTTGTTGTCGTTGAGTGTTAGGTAAGTTAAGGTGTTACAGTACTCGAGAGTCAGGGTGAACATCGATTTATGGTCAAGCTACTAATCAGGTGTCAGGTAGTGTAATTCAAGTCATAAATAGTGTAATTCAAATCTTAAGTCGCGTCATTCAAGCTTTAAATCTTAGGAAGTATATTTTAAGTCTTAACTCACATCGTAAGTCTTATGATTCAGTCTTCAATCAAATCTCAAGCATTCTTCTTTGACTTAGAGCACAGCGCGAGACACACCTCCCTAAATGGTGTGTCAGAGAAGTAAACAGATGAGAGACAAGACAAATATATGCTCTTACTAGCAGCTGGCACGGAGACCTTCTGAACTCTTGTAAACAACCAGCAAGATGACTATAGTTAGTGATATATTTTTTAGGTGTGAAAGAAGGATTATCTGAGGAGTGACACCTAGATGATTTTATTTCTTGGAATGCGATAAATTGCTTAAAAGTGGGTCATGTGTGTGTGTGTGTGTGTGAATTTTCACGATGTAAGGGTCAGAGGCATGGCAGAGAAAATTTAATATAATATTACGTTCTACTTGTAATAATGCAGAGGCAAGAACGTCACGAGCTGGTAACCGGTGGTCTTACACAGCAGTATGATCGATCACTCTCTCTGGCTCCTCCAACGGGGAATTAATTAAGGCAAGGTGGAGTTTTACTTTTACAGGCACACACCTGTAATTAAAGGGGTCGTGACGTATGTGTTTTGTATATCTTAAGGAAAAGTTCGAGTTGGAATCTTCAGTGATATTTATGTTATTCTTAACTTACTGAGGATATAGTTAAACAATAGCGTCATAGTAAAAATTAATACTCTTCACAGATTCGAATTAGTAGGAGAGGCAAGGCGGAAGTCAGTGACATAAGTTGGTGCCGTAAGTGACGTTAGTGAGTTTAGTAACGTAATAGAGTCACACCTCTGGGAAAAACAATGGTGACGTCACAGGGAAGCAAGAGTGAGGGTTTAAGGTGGTGGCACACTGGGCACTTTCCTCCAACCATGATTGGCAAACACGGTCCGGCCAGCAAAACAAAGAGACGTTTTGCGTCACACTGGGATGTTTTGTTGGCGCGTCTGCCCAACACAACGAAAACAGCAACAAAGCGTCTAGACGAGGTTCACCATGGATCTCGTTACCGCAGTTAAGGCCTTGCAGAATTGTGCTATAGTTCTTCAATTGCTGAAGTACGTGAGGCGTCTTCAAAACCTAAAGAAAAGACAATGGATGCGTCGTGAAGTTTCTTTAAAAGTCCAAGAAGACCCTGGATAATGATTTAATAAAACTAAAGAAGTTTTATAGTGACGAATAAATAGAAATACCTCACCGTTTATGTGTTATATTTTAAATTATTATTGTTTCATGATTTATTCCAATTTTTACTTCAAATTATATGAAGCTCATTTGAGCATTAATCCAGAACGGCGTACCCAACCGTTAGAGCAGGTGGACGTGTTGTGCGCTGTTCCCGGCTCGTGTTAAAATTTGTTGACCGTTACGACTGTCAGCCTTGTTTTTCACGTTGGGTTCGCTCTGGCTACTTTATCTTGTAGTTGTACATTGAGATTATTATTCTTGTACAGTGTACACTTCGCTTCTTCCCTATCCTATCCTCTCACTTGGAGTCCTGCTGTATGGTAACGACGCGAACCCTGCGGGCAGAGCCACAAGAGAGGGGGGGGGGGGCCCTCAGAGGGCTGCTGAGTCGAGACAGTAAGGGTGGCAACATTTTATGTTAGGGATTCGGCAGTGCCTCATAGCCAGCCACTGTTAGGTGTTAGGGCTTGGCTAGGCCCCCGTCAGAGGATTGTCTATTCACCCTACCCCTGGACCCGTCTTTACTCGCCCAGCAAGTGGACAGAGGGATCGGTATCCATGGGGTTCAGCTGAGGTGGACAGATTAGGTAGGATTTTGATGTATGTAAATGACCATTGCCAAAGTGAGAGTGAAGATCTCCGGAACCCCGACCCAGGGGTCTCGGATAGGGCTAAAAAGGCTATTGAGCGACCTAAGGATGAGAATAAATAGACTTGTAGATCTGAGAGATGGTTACATCATCCTCACAGAAACAGACGAAGATGCTGATAAACTAATTAAGTCTAGTGCTACGGACAAAATGAAAACTAACGGTTACGAGCTAATTGTCACAAGGGAATACGGCTCCAAGCTCACCCTTGTATGTGAGAAGTTAGACATAGATGTGGTGAAAAATAACGCAGAAAAAATAAGAGATGAAATAGAAAAGCAAAACAATGTCAAGATAGTGGAGGTGTATCCTATGTATGCCCATAATATAATCAAGGTTCGCTTTGCAGACACAACAGAAGTGAAAAGAATGAAGGAGAAGGGGCTCTATGCATATGGCACTTCACCAAATAGAATACGAAAAGTACACGCCCATCCAACAATGTATGAAGTGCTACAAATACAATGACCACATGACCATGAACTGCCTCCTGCAAGGGGTCGTATGCTCTGAGTGGTCGTCTGATCAACACTTCTACAAAGACTGCCGTAGCACCACCAAAAGGTGTGTCGACTGCGAGGGTGGCCACAGGACCTTCTCTGCCACCTGCCTTGTCAGGAAACGGGTAATTCAAGAAACAGCGAAGAAACTGACCGAAATAACCAAGCAAAAAGATACCAGGGAAATTTCTAACATCGTGAAAAAGACCACTCAGTCGACGATCGTAGCTTACAGCCAGACCCTAAAAGACGCCCTGAAAGAAACTCAAGCATACTCACAAAAACTCAACAATGTCAGCGGGACCATGGAAGTCCTGCAATCAAAGATACGAACCATCAAGGACTCAATAAAACAGGCAGTTACTGAGTCACTGGGCGACAGGAGAGACGCAGTGGCGGAGAGCATCAGGAGCGTCTTCTCTCCACAGCTGGACGAGTCCAAAGCCACCGCTTTATACTTTTCTTACCTGCATGCCCATCACATGAACATGGTTCACCCAGGTTCATTCTCGAAACACCTCAACGAGACACTAATCAGGAACAACATTGCACCTGTTGAAATAAGCGACAGTGCCCCTTTAAAATAGATCCTTAAGGCAGTAACCCACTCAACGACTTTACAACGACCTCAACCCACGCCAAAAATGGACCATGACCTCCCTGACTTAAAACAAAGTCAGCAAAACCGCAGCCCCGAAGTGGCCAGTCAGTCCCCCTGGGATCACAGCTCCTCCAGCGACACCGTAAATCTCCGTGATCCTAAGACATGTACTCCCAGCGACGACAGCGACCATCGGACTGTAACTTCAGTCAATGGTTGCGACCAGGTGATGGCGACTTACTCCACACAGGAACAAGACCCTCGAGCTGTAGCGTCAGTAGATGACTTCGACACGCAGGCCCAGGACCTGAACATCTTCCTGTACATGGGTGGCGGGAAGTTTGAGGCCCCGCCATTAGCAGACAGGCAGATGTTGGAAGGTCTGCTAAGAAGTTCCAGCCCCCTAGACATGGCAGAAGCCGAGCAAAGACGCGACGCCACGAAATGGCAGTCGTTAGCATGATGAAAATTGTCCAACAAAATGTTCTACACTGGTCCCTTAACGTACGTAACGAACTGTCTAACTTATACTATCAACTAGACCCAGACATTATTCTGTTAAACAATACTGGCATAAAGGACGAAAGCAAGCTGAGCATTTGTGGCTACACTGTATACCAGAGGAACATGACGGGTGAGCTGAACGACGGTGTCGCTGTGGCCATCAGGTCACAGCTGAGTCTCAGAGAGTTAGATTTCGAGGATTCAGTTCTAGGAGTGCAGGTGGAGACCACCAGGGGACCTGTTATCATATGCACGATGTATATCTACCTCCTAGACATCCTTATTTACCCGAACGAAACCTCAACCAACTGCTGCGCGACAGAAAACCAACATACATCATAGGGGACTTAAATGCGCGCCACAACATACTTGGATACGGTAATGAAAACAACGTCGGTGTGTCTCTGTTTGACAACATCAGAAGGGGAAAACTGCAATACCTCGGGCCAGATTTCCCGACACTGATCAGACGTGGCAGTGCCGCAACACCCGACATAATCCTTTCTTGCAACGAGGATCCATCGGTACCAGCGACCACCTGCCAGTCGTCGTGGATGACCACGGACTGACTTCACTAGACTGGCGGACGATAGCTACCTGACGGAGCGTATAGCTCCTGCAGATTTGTTATCTGTGTTATCCTAAGATGTTCTAAATCGCCGTTATCGGCCTTATACCAAAAGCAGGGAAGCTTCCAACCAAAGTCGAAATCTTTCGACCAATATCGCTACTAGAGTTACTAGCCAATTTTCTCGAAAAATAGTAAACAAGCGGCTGCGGATGTCTATAGAGGACGAAGACGTGCATAATCCCCGCCAGTACCGAGGCACATCCACCGCCATAGCTCAGACCTACGAGCAGATCGTCAACACCATGCCTGGCCGCCTGCAGTGCAACGTAGTGCTGAGGCACGTCAGAAAGGCGTTTGACAAAGTTTGGCACGCGGGGCTGCAGTATAAGATCATACAACTGGGGCTACCAGGAAACCTGACGCGCCTGCTGTGCAATTTCATTACTGACCGCAGAGCCAAAATCAAGAAGAATTCTCACTCTCGAGCGGTGTGCCTCAGGGCTCTTGTCTCTCACCAACCCTTTACACGCTCTACACGGCTGACCTGCCACCCCCAATCGCCGGCAGCGAGTACGTCATGTATGCCGACGATGTGACACAGTTCGTCACCTGCCCAGGAAGGTCCACGGCAAGGATGGCGCGACTCACTGCTCGGGCAATAGAGGATATCTCAGGGTATGGACATAAATGGAAGATAAAAACAAGCAAAACGAAATTCGAGGACATACCCATAACCAAATTCAAGCCGGCGCCATTGATGATCGACGACGAAGAGATTGAGTACTCTAAACAAGGCAGGCTGCTCGGCCTCATCATCTCTGGACGGGCATCATTTCCCACGTGAAGGACAGACTAAAGAAAGCCAAAGTCACCGCCGCCAAATTAAAACGTTTTAAACTGATGCCTGAGAAGATACAAGTCCACCTGTACAAGGCGCTGGTGAGGCCCGTGTTGGAGTACCTACATATACCACTCGTCACGCTTCCAAAACAAGTGTCTGAGGTCAGCCAGGGACCAAGCGCCACCCTACCAGGAAACAATGGAAACCATCCACCTGAGAAATAAAACAGAGGCCCTCAACGTCTGGTTCCATCGCCAAGGGAAGAAGGTGTGGGACAAGCTCCTGGACGACCCTCACAGCCCAGACCACCGACGCGGGGAAGACATCAACGCCTGGTGACCCCAGAGTCTGCCCGCACTACAACAACCCAACCCGCGACCCATCAACGAGCCACCTTAGGTTAAAACTCAGATGATTAAGATCACATTTAACGTCACAACCTAGTGAGTCCATAACGTAATACAGTATAAGATTTTAATAAACATGCAACTGTAAAATCAATCTAGTCATTGTCAACCAAAGTAACCATTGTGTAACCTCATCCTAAATCCTAGGTTAGCTTAGTTAACCAACAAACTCTGTAATATGTAAAACAAGGGGTGTCGTCCCTCTCTGTTTAACTCATTAAACTTCTTTTCCAACCTTTCCCCCCACGACTATATGTTGTGACTTCTCTATCCCTCATGTCTGGCTGTGCCTTGAGCCCCAGCATGCCTTCCATCCTTTCCCCACCTTAACTTAAAAAAAAAAACATAAATCCGGCCAGAAAAGATCCCGCCAAGCCGTTGTCCATTTCTCGAAACATCAGATATCCTGCTGCTTGCTGGGCCGTCAGGTCACGGCCAGCAAAACGGGCAACATGTGTGCCGCCGCCTATAAGAGGCAACAGCAAGTAACGTCATCAAACAACGGTGAGGACGATGGCGGGCAATCAGTAGTGACAGCGACTGGTGACACCACAGGACAACAATAGTGACGTGTTCAGGTAAACACCAAGAGGAACGGAGGTTAACCAAATAGAGTACTCCAGTAGATGGGGGGTCCTTGTTTATCACACTGATACTGTTAACAAGTTTAATGGATGGTGTCTGTCATAATGGCTGCTTTATTTACATCGTGTGGGTCAGTCGCCTCTAACTCTGTAGTTAGACACCATCCTTACCCCTCCCCCCCCCACTCCCCTTAGTGTAGGATCTGTAGGGGGAGAGATACTGTATCCGGCACACTCCGCCTGGTGTTGTCAGTATTTCCAATGTTACTTTTTATAATTTTATTCTGTAAATGTTTTGAGACTTTTATAGCTCAGCAGTTAGATCATGTATTTTGACCTGCCAGTGTTATAAGATAATGTTAGGGAAGGAAACCAGAAGAAATCCCCAAGTTTATAACAAGTTATCTGATATACGTCGTAAGTAAACTGACGTCCAAACGTTAATATTATAATGTATTACTACACTTCAACAACTAAGATATTTAAGTGTGTATTCTAGGGCAGTAATGGACAAGTTGACGGTTCTGGGTAAACACAAGAAATACACTCTGCTGTGTTCGTAGAGTGATACGGTATATGTAATGTGAAATAAAACTTCAAAGTCCTGTTATAATAGTCGAGATAAGTTTATTTCTCTAGAAACAGGGCCGCCATTTGCAATGACGTCACTAGTTTCAAACTCATCGCTGAAGTCGGAAGTAGTAGTAAGGATGGCCTCTTCAGACCCCAAATGCCACGTTCAGATAAGTTATAATTTTTTTTTATGGTCTAAGTCATAGACATTTCGTAAGTGAAGAAATGTGCCGTGAAGAGCAGCTTCAAACATAGGTTGGATGGATATATGAGCGATAGGGGTTGGGTGTACATGGGACTGCCCAGTATGGGCCAATAGACCCGCTGCAGTTTCCTCCATTCTTATGTTCTTTTGGACACAAAAAACTCCCATGTTCACATCAGCTCAGCTGTCATGTATTCTTACCTGGTAGACTTTCTCTTTTTTTCAGTGCATTTACAGAGTACATCAGTACTAGATGGAGATTCGGGTAAATTTAGAAGTAATGACATTGTTCGGACTTTGTTTTGAGAATGCCTGGTGCTTGGTAACATGACAACATAGTGCTGTTATTATTTTGATGATTCACTAATGAACCACTGGGATATATCATCATTTACTGTATATTAATTAGTGGGTAAAATTTTACTATAACTACCATAAGTATTTTGATGTTTAGATTCGAGATAGGCAATACGGGTATTGGGTAACTATTAAGTTTTGGTCATCAGTGTATCTAGACATGCAAACGATGTTCTTTTCTGGTGGTTTGCGATGTGTTATGAACGATTTAGACCTTCATTCCTATCAGAAATCACTAGTTTTGGGTTACTACCCCCCCCCACATTACCGATGTATGTTAAGCTAACTTCATAACTCATTATACCCTAACCTAACCTAACCTAACCTATGACCTGTATTTTCTTATGCGATCGAAATATGTTTTGCGACAGAAATCTTATAGAGATAATGTGTCTAATGTTTAAAGTACTTAAACCAATAGTTAGTATCTTTAGGTTCCCCAGATGACCAAAACCAAACTATCAATATTGTTTGGAATGTTTATACTATGAAAATTGTTGTATGGACTTTGTAATATTTATATATTTAAATTAGTATTACTGTGTTGCACAATACAGCACAATAATTATCTAATAATATTCATTTACTGAGCCAATCAGCCGAGAAGGTTGGACAACTACAGCTGGCTGCTTCCCGCTGGGAAGCTCACCCCAACCAGTGAAATCACAACCAATCACAGAGCATTTCGCAGTCACGTGACTTTTTAGCAACTTTAACCCTCATTTTTTACACGTTTTGGCCCAATTTATTTTAAAATATCATTATCATAGTGAATTTAAGCGTTTTCTTTACCCATTGACCTGCCATCTTACCAAAAAATTCCGACCGTCAACTCGTCCATTACACTAGTCATCAAAAAATACAGAGTTAACAGATACTGTTTATGTCTTGGGTTGACAGGCAGTAACCTCCTCGCCCTGACCTCCTAACTACTGAACGTAATAACCAGACAATAGTTTAGCTACACATAATTATTTCAATGCTTCATCTAAATTTTTTTAAGTGTTTAACCAATACTTACGTAATATTTTGGCCTCACTATAAACACTGTACAGATAATTGTAGACTTAGGCGTCGAAGTATGAGTAATTGGCAACTGTCGCAAAGAAAATTCTCCTCTTGACAAAAATCCTCAATGTTTGGTTTTCAGTCAGTGACGATTCATAACATGGACGAGGAAACACTGTGTTTTGGTAGCTACTTTAAACATTACTTTTGAAACTATTTACCTAAGAATTGTCACTTGAAAAGAGTGCAAACTATCGTCTTAATCGTGTTTAGTTTAGTTAGTCTGTACTGTTGATATTTGTTATCTGGACGAGGGAGGAGCACAGCGTGTGGACATTTTCGTAGTTCACTGCCTTATCGTGAATTAGTCTGAAAATGTTTTACCTTCCCGAACATACGACTTGTAACCTTGACGATATTGAAACACAATGAAGGATTATGCTATGTAAAGATACAGGTTTCAACTGTCAAGAGAAAAGTTTGTTGATAAACCCCTATGTGACGTTACAACAGTGAAGGTGAAGTAGCTGTTCTCCCCAGTACTCGCGTCTCCTTCGGGATGCTCTCGGTGTTGGTGAGTAGGAATTTTTTATTGGGCATACTAATGACGGGTTACTGCTTTGTGCTCAAGATCAACTTTGAGTGTTAGTGAGACTACCAGACTTTGCTTTACCAACATGGAAATTTGAATGAACTGTCATCTCATTGGTCGAAAATTTGGGAACCTAAACTAATTGATTTTGTATTGAATAAAAATGACGGCAAACTACGTGAATAACACCTGTGGCGATGCAATTTTTCGAGAAGAAACATAAATAGCAATACTGGGATGAGATTAACTGTTATTGAGGTCAGGAACAACTTTTCGTCTATACAAAGACTCTAAAAAGGTTAGTTTAGGTTTGTGAGAGTTGTAAAATATTTTTGAATTGAAGTTTATATACCAATGAAAACATTTTTTTTTACTTGATTACAAAGCGTCTGCTATCAGTCGTTGCGGCTCGGTCGACGGAACAATATACAATGAAGACTGAACTGTAACACTGGCGTCCCTGTGTGTAAAACGTTGTTGAATTATGCAAGCTGTTAAGGACCTTTAACCGCGACTCATAAATTCCTCACCCGTATTTTAACCGTAACATAACCATAACCCATCTTAACCTAACCTAAACTACCCTAAATTTAAGCTACAATTAACGTGACCTTAAAACCTTAGCGTAACCAATTTTAAGACACATTTGTTGTCGAATATTTGTTATTATCACATAAGATATACACCAAAATTGTCGAAGGTAACCGGGGTGGTAGGGTAGGTCCTGTGATGGCAGGCGAAGTATTGACGGAGCATCACACCCCAGTCTTAGGGTTCCGTGGACAGAGCTGTAACTTAAACAGTATATTGCCATTCAAACGTTGAAATGTGAAAATTATCTTTTGTTTTCATGTGTCCAAAAAGTAATGATAATGTTAGTGCTGTTGTAGTTTAGGTCGTGAGAAGTGACGATAGTTTATGTACTTGTAGTACTTGTGATCTGTAGCCGTCTCTAGCGTTGACATTTGAAACGAGTCCTCACTGCCTTCATCTGCCGTAACCTAAAGGACTGTTTTAGTTTTAGTGGTATTTTGGGTCATGCGGGCGGTCAGTGGTGTAGGTATGGGCCCAGACAGGAATATGGTCTCGGTGGGAGGAGCAGCACCACCAGGACAGGAATCGGGTTTATTTTAGTTCGAAATTGTACCAAACGCAAATTGGCGCCATCAAGCAGTTCAATCTTAAAAATATAATATGGGTAATATGACTCGAAATTCAACATGTAAGAGAATGTTTATTTGTAAATTTGTTCCCCGTCTTCTTGCCTAAAACAAACTCTTTATTCTTATGAACAACGATTATTTTTTTCACGTGCGTGGAGCTTCAAATGCGTTTTTTTTACCGGAACGTCTCTTCTATCTTGCGTTTACACTGGCCAGCTGATTTTCCACGAAGTTATTGATTGGTCTTCGTCTTGAGTGTGTGTTGAAGTCTCTAGTGTGATTGATGTAGCGTCCAGACAACAGACATCCTCCAAAATAAAACCTCCTCGCCCTGTCCGATACTTCACCTGGATGACGTGAGCAGGTAGTATTAGTTGTCGTAAGGTATCGTAATTCTCGTCGTAAGATTTCTTGATATATTGTACGAGGGATGTAAGTGAATTCGAGCCAATATATATAACTTTTTTATATCAGAAGAGTAAGATTTAAAATGAGAATCTTCGGAGAAAATAACAAGATTATTACGTTCTTGGTCAGGAATATAAAACGTCAGTCACTTGGTACATATACTATATGTATTTTATTTTTATAGATTATGTCTGAGAACATCGTCAAGGAGAGCCATGAGCAACTGCGTATTTCTTTACAGTTGCTTAAAAATAATATAAATACAGTCTGGCCGGGAAGGTTGACGGACTTGAGGAGAAGAACAAGCATATTTTCTTTATTTAATCTTTGAATTTTTTATTTTTTATCAGGGAGAATCAAAGTCAATTTTCGTCTCTTTTTTTTTTTATTTAGAAGTGAATTTATTTTAATGCGGTGTTGGAGTTGGACCCACAAAGGTTCGTAAGATAACTATTTCTCTTAAATGAAAATCCCGTAGTTATTTTTTTTCCTAATTGGTGCTAATTGTAGGTATCTAATTAAGCTAACATAAAAAATTTGCTATTTTTGGATGTTTCTGTGAATTAGCTCAAATCAAACAGCTACAGTATGTGCATCCTTTTATCTTGACTTCCGAGATATACTTATCCAAAGAACCATTGTGATTCTGACCCCTTGCCTGATGGTCTGCTGTGGAGTTCCGTATATTCTCTCTTCTGAACTTTATTTATTTTGATAATTTAGCAACAACAGAACAGGTACAACACACGTACAGGTACAGAGCAAAGAACACAGGTATATATACAATATTACAGGAAGATATATTGAAGTGATATCACAATACAAACATTACTCACGTAAATAGGACATTATTATATATCTTGTTAGGTCAATGGACAATGTTTTGGTAAGAAATTTCAGACCAATGTATACATTATTAAGTCACTTCAATTTGTCGATGTGATTCGAGGTTTTCTGAGCAATGTTACTTGACCTGTTTCTGAACGGTTCTCCATTCCATAGACGTTTTCGAACGATGTGAATCTTCCGAGGCTTCAGTTCATATATTACATGACTCGGAGTGGATGCCGTAAATGGATACTAACGCCATGCCAGTCATATATGAGGGTCACTTCAATTTACAATCACATATGTGTTACTATAGGTGGACGGCGGTTCTGTTGTCTGCAAGTTCCTTGATTTGAAACCTTATTTCGGTGTTAAACCGATGCAATTTACATATCAGTAACATGGCAGATCCCATGTAGACCGATATAGTGTATATTGCTGTAGCTGTTCACTCTAACATCAAGTACTATTTGCTTAGTCACTCTTCATAAATCAGACATATCGTGAACAACATGAGTAGGCAGATTGTGAAACTCAGTATGAATGAAACTCCGTTAGTACAACTAAACGACGTAATGCTGAAATGTCCGTTTTGAGGTCTGTCTCTGTTATGATATTCCGAAACACTTCCATTTAATGTATATTTCAGTATTATTGCTATCACT
This sequence comes from Homarus gammarus, assembly GCA_958450375.1. Lineage (NCBI taxonomy): Eukaryota > Metazoa > Arthropoda > Malacostraca > Decapoda > Nephropidae > Homarus > Homarus gammarus. The sequence continues at coordinate 920,128 of CAUDMG010003662.1, read as the reverse complement.
AGTCGGTGGTTTGTTTACATATGCCTTGCTTCTACCCAGCACGAGACATACATCAATATAACTTAATGGATTTCTTATTATACTAAAGTGTTTAGTATGCCATACAAGGACGACTCCCTCCCCCAATCCTATCCCCATCTTTAGCTGTTGCTGATATGGCGAGCACACATACCAACTTATGATGATGCACTGGGGATCGTGTCAAAGCATTTCGTCTAGCGCTTCAAATTGTAACGACTAAAAATCTAACGATACATATTTTTTTTTTTGGGGGGACTGCACATTATTAAGTCATGTCAACTTGTTTGGATAGTGTACATTATCATCTCAGTTCAACTTGTTAGATTAGTGTACATTATTAACTCACTTCGACTTATCAGATAAATGTACATTTCTAATTCGCATGTAAAGACACACACACATTAACGTCACTCATCAGACTGTAATGAGAACCTAATTGTGCTGTATACAGGAGTGTCTGTATCCTCCCCCCCCCCCCCTCCCACGTATGATCATACTCCTGCCAGCGCCGCATGTTTTGTTTGTTCAGGAAGCATGAATTATGGAAAGTAACACACACACACACACAGACACACACACACTCACGCATGCTCTCTCTCTCTCTCTCTCTCTCTCTCTCTCTCTCTCTCTCTCTCTCTCTCTCTCTCTCTCTCTCTCATGTGGAACTCAATTTGTTTAATGGAAGAATCGGCCTTGTTTTGAAAATTGAATATTAATCTGGGTCTGACGAGAGCCAGACGTTTTACTGGTGTTTGTAATATTGGTTCCATACAAGAGTGATCATAAACTAGATGGTAAAGATTAATGGTTTTGTGAAGGAAATGCAAAAGTTCCTCTTTTTGATAAGGACACGGTTAAGAATGCATTCTAATTCGCTAATTACCCTTGTCTGACTTTATATACCAGTGAACGTTGTATCCTGTACTGGTGATATCATTGTCATAGCCTGTCATGCCCTTGTTTATAGTGCTGTCATAGTCTTGTCATGCCCTTGTTTATAGTGCTGTCATAGTATTGTCATGCCCTTGTTCATAATGCTGTCATAGTTTTGTCATGCCCTTGTTTATAATGCTGTCATAGTCTTCTCATGCCGTTGTTCATAGTGCTGTCATAGTCTTGTCATGCCCTTGCTCATAGTGCTGTCATAGTCTTGTCATGTCCCTGTTCAAGGTGCTGTCATAGTTTTGTCATGCCCTTGTTCATAGTGCTGTCATAGTCTTGTCACGCCCTTGTTCATAGTGCTGTCATAGTCTTGTCACGCCCTTGTTCATAGTGCTCTCATAGTCTGCCTTGCCTTTGTTCATATCAGTGTCGAAAGTTGTCACGCCTTTGTTCATAACGCTGTCATAAGCTGTCACGCCCTTGTTCATAACCCTGCCATAGCCTGTCACGCCATTGTTCATAGCTCTGTCAGTCTACGACGCCCTTGTTCATAACCCTGCCATAGCCTGTCACGCCCTTGTTCATATCACTGTCATAATCTGCCACGCCCTTTTTCATAACACTGTCATAATCTGCAACGCCCTTGTTCATAACACTGTCATAATCTGCCACGCCCTTGTTCATAACACTGTCATAATCTGCCACGCCCTTGTTCATAACACTGTCATAATCTGCCACGCCCTTCTTCATAACACTGTCATAATCTGCCACGCCCTTGTTCATAACACTGTCATAATATGCCACGCCCTTGTTTATAACACTGCCATAATCTGCAACGCCCCTGCTTATAACACAGTCATAATCTTCCACGCCCTTCTTAGTAACACTGTCATACTCCGCAAGCCCTTGTTCATAACACTGCCATAATCTGCCACGCCCCTGTTTATAACACTGTCATAATCTGCCACGCCCTTTTTTGAAACACTGTCATAATCAGCCACGCCCTTGACTATAACACTGCCATAATCTGCGCCGCCCCTGTTTATAACACTGTCATAATCTGCCACGCCCTTGTTCATAACACTGTCATAATCTGCCACGCCCTTGTTCATAACACTGCCATAATCTGTCACGCCCTTGTTTATAACACTGCTATAATCTGCCACGCCCTTGTTTATAACACTGTCATAATCTATCACGCCCTTGTTTATAACACTGCCATAATTTATCACACCCTTGTTTATATCACTGCCATAATCTCTCACGCCCCTGTATATAACACTGTCACAATCTGCCACGCCCTTGTGTATAACACTGCCATAATCTGCCACGCCCCTGCATTTAACACTGTCATAATCTGTCACTCCCTTGTTTATAACATCGCCATAATCTGCAACGCCCTTGTTTATAACACAGTCATAATCTATCACGCCCTTGTTTATAAGACTGCCATAATCTATCACGCCCTTGTTTATAATACTGCCATAATCTATCACGCCCTTGTTTATAACACTGCCATAATCTGTCATGCCCCTGTTTATAACACTGTCATAATTTGCCACGCCCTTGTTTGTAACACTGTCATAATCTATCACGCCCTTGTTTATAACACTGCCATAATCTATCACGCCCTTTTTTATAACACTGCCATAACCTGTCATGCCCTTGTTCATAACACTCTCATAATATGCCACGCCCTTGTTTGTAACACTGTCATACTCCGCCAAGCCCTTGTTCATAACACTGCCATAATCTGTCACGCCCTTGTGTATAACACTGCCATAATCTGCCACGCCCTTGTTTGTAACACTGTCATAATCTATCACGCCCTTGTTTATAACACTGCCATAATTTATCACACCCTTGTTTATAATTTTCCCATAATCTGTCTTGCCCTTGTTTATAACACTGCCATAATCTGCCACGCCCTTGTTTGTAACATTGTCATAATCTATCACGCCCTTGCAAATAACACTGCCATAATCTATCATGCCCTTGTTTATAACACTGCCATAATCTGCCACGCCCATGTTTGTAACACTGTCATAATCTGTCACGCCCTTGTTTATAACACTGCCATAATCTGTCACGCCCTTGTTTATTACACTGCCATAATCTCTCACGCCCTTGTTTATTACACTGCCATAATCTGCCACGCCCTTGTTTATACCACTGCCATATTCTATCACACCCTTGTTTATAACACTGCCATAATGTGTCACGCCTTTATTTATAACACTGCCATAATTTGCTACGCCCTTGTTTATACCACTGCCATAATCTGCCACGCCCCTGTTTATAACACTGCCATAATCTACCACGCCCTTTTTTATACCACTACCATAATCTGCCACGCCCTTTTTTATTTCACTGACATAATCTGCCACGCCTTTGTTTATAAAACTGCCATAATCTGCCACGCCTTTGTTTATAACACTGCCATAATCTGCCACGCCCTTGCTTATAACACTGCCATAATCTACCATGCCTTTGTTTATAACACTGCCATAATCTGCCACGGCCTTGTTTGTAACACTGTCATAATCTGTCACGCCCTTGTTTATAACAGTCATAGTCTGCCACTCCCTTGTTTATAAAAGTCATAGTCTGCCACGCCCTTGTTTATAACAGTCATAATCTGCCACGCCCTTGTTTGTAACACTGTCATAATCTGCCACGCCCTTATTAATAACAGTCACAGTCTGCCACGTCCTTGTTTATAACAGTCATAATCTTCCACGCCCTTGTTTGTAACACTGTCATACTCCTCCAAGCCCTTGTTCATAACACTGTCATAATCTACCACGCCCTTGTTTATAACAGTCATAATCTGCCACGCCTTTGTTTGTAACACTGCCATAATCTGCCACGCCCTTGTTTGTAGCACTGTCATAATCTGCCACGCCCTTGTTTATAACACTGCCATATTCTGCCACGCACTTGTTTATAACACTGCCATAATTTGCCACGCCCTTGTTTGTAACAGTGTCATAATCCGCCAAGCCCTTGTTCATATTACTGCCATAATCTGTCACGCCCTTGTTTATAACACTGCAATAATCTGCCACGTCCTTGTTTGTAACACTGTCTTAATCTATCACACCCTTGTTTATAACACTGCCATAATCTATCACACCCTTGTTTATAACACTGCCATAATTTGCCACGCCCTTGTTTGTAACACTGTCATAAGTTATCACGCCCTTGTTTATACCACTGCCATATTCTGCCACACCCTTGTATATAACACTGCCATAATCAGTCACGCCCTTGTTTATAACACTGACATAATTTGCAACGCCCTTGTTTGTACACTGTCATAATCTATCACGCCCTTTTTTATAACACTGTCATAATCTGCCACGCCCTTGTTTGCAACACTGCCATAATCTGTCACGCCCTTGTTTATAACACTGCCATAATCTGCCACGCCCTTGTTTGTAGCACTGTCATAATCTGTCACGCCCTTGTTTATAACACTGCCATAATCTGTCACGCCCTTGTTTGTAACACTGTCATATTCTGTCACGTCCTTGTATACCACTGCAATAATCTGCCACGCCCATGTTTATAACACTGCCATAATCTGCCACGCCCTTGTTTGTAACACTGTCATAATCTGCCACGCCCTTGTTTATAACACTGCCATAATCTGCCACGCCCTTGTTTATAACACTGCCATAATCTGCCACACCCCTGTTTATAACACTGCCGTAATCTGCCACATCCTTGTTTGTAACTCTGTCATACTCTGCCATGCCTTTGTTTATAACACTGCCATAATCTACTACGCCCTTGTTTATATCACTGTCATAATCTATCACGCCTTTGTTTATAACACTGCCATAATCTACCATGCCTTTGTTTATAACACTACCATAATCTGCCACGGCCTTGTTTGTAACACTGTCATAATCTGTCACGCCCTTGTTTATAACAGTCATAGTCTGCCACTCCCTTGTTTATAAAAGTCATAGTCTGCCACGCCCTTGTTTATAACAGTCATAATCTGCCACGCCCTTGTTTGTAACACTGCCATAATCTGCCACGCCCTTGTTTGTAGCACTGTCATAATCTGCCACGCCCTTGTTTATAACACTGCCATATTCTGCCACGCACTTGTTTATAACACTGCCATAATTTGCCACGCCCTTGTTTGTAACAGTGTCATAATCCGCCAAGCCTTTGTTCATATTACTGCCATAATCTGTCACGCCCTTGTTTATAACACTGCCATAATCTGCCACGCCCTTGTTTGTAACACTGTCATAATCTGTCACGCCCTTGTTTATAACACTGCCATAATCTGTCACGCCCTTGTTTGTAACACTGTCATATTCTGTCACGCCCTTGTATACCACTGCAATAATCTGCCACGCCCATGTTTATAACACTGCCATAATCCGCCACGCCCTTGTTTGTAACACTGTCATAATCTGCCACGCCCTTGTTTATAACACTGCCATAATCTGCCACGCCCTTGTTTATAACACTGCCATAATCTGCCACACCCCTGTTTATAACACTGCCGTAATCTGCCACATCCTTGTTTGTAACTCTGTCATACTCTGCCATGCCTTTGTTTATACCACTGCCATAATCTACTACGCCCTTGTTTATAACACTGTCATAATCTGTCACGCCTTTGTTTATAACACTGCCATAATCTGTCACGCCCTTGTTTATAACACTGCCATAATCTGTCACGCCCTTGTTTATACCACCGCCATAGTCTGCCACGCCCCTGGTTATAACACTGCCATAATCTGCCACGCAATTGTTTGTAACACTGTCATAATCTGCCACGCCCTTGTTTATAACACTGCCATAATCTGCCACGCCCTTGTGTATACCACTGCCATTATCTGCCACGCCCCTGTTTATAACACTGCCATAATCTGCCACACCCTTGTTTATAACACTGTCATAATCTGCCACATCCTTGTTTGTAACTCTGTCATAATCCGCCACGCCTTTGTTTATAACACTGCCATAATCTACCACGCCCTTGTTTATAACACTGTCATAATCTTTCATGCCCTTGTTTATAACACTGCCATAATCTGTCACGCCCTTGTTTATACCACCGCCATAATCTGCCACGCCCCTGTTTATAACACTGCCATAATCTGCCACGCCCTTGTTTATAACACTGCCATAATCTGCCACGCCCTTGTTTGTAACACTGTCAAAATCTGTCACGCCCTTGTTTATAACACTGCCATAATCTGCCACGCCTTTGTTTGTAACACTGTCATAATCTATCACGCCCTTGTTTATAACACTGCCATAATCTGCCACGCCCTTGTTTATAACACTGCCCTGATCTGCCCCGCCCTTGTTTATACCACTGCCATAATCTGCCACGCCCCTTTTTATAACTCTGACATAATCTGCCACGCCATTGTTTATAACACTGCCATAATCTGCCACGCCTTTGTTTATAACACTGCCATAATCTGCCACGCCTTTCTTTATAGCACTGCCATAATCTACCACGCCTTTGTTTTTAACACTGTCATAATCTATCACGCCCTTGTTTATAACACTGCCATAATCTATCACGCCCTTGTTTATAACACTGCCACAATCTGCCACGCCCTTGTTTATAACACTGCCATAATCTGCAACGCCCTTATTTGTAACACTGTCATAATCTGCCCTGCCCTTGTTTATAACACTGTCATAATCTGCCACGCCCTTGTTTGTAACACTGTCATAATCTGCAACGCCCTTGTTTGTAACACTTCCCTAATCTATCACGCCCTTGTTTATAACACTGCCATAATCTGCCACGCCCCTGGTTTTAACACTGCCTTAATCTGCTGCGCCCCTGTTTATAACACTGTCATAATCTGCCACGCCCTTGTTTGTAACACTGTCATAATCTGCCATGCCCTTGTTCATAACGCTGCCAAAATCTACCACGCCCCTGTTTATAACACTGCCATAATCTACCACACCCTTGTTTATAACACTGTCATATTCTATCACGCCCTTGTTTATAACACTGTCATAATCTATCACGCCCTTGTTTATAACACTGTCATAATCTGTCACGCCCTTGTTTTTAACACTGTCATAATCTGCCACGCCCTTGTTTATGACAGTCATAGTCTGCCACGCTCTTGTTTATAACAGTCATAGTCTGCCACGCCCTTGTTTGTAACAGTCATAATCTGCCACGCCCTTGTTTGTAACACTGTCATAATCTGCCACGCCCTTGTTTAAAACAGTCATAGTCTGCCACGCCCTTGTTTATAACAGTCATAGTCTGCCACGCCCTTGTTTATAACAGTCATAATCTGCCACGCCCTTGTTTGTAACACTGTCATAAACTGCCACGCCCTTATTTATAACAGTCATAGTCTGCCACGTCCTTGTTTATAACAGTCAGAATCTGCCACGCCCTTGTTTGTAACACTATCATACTCCGCCAAGCCCTTGTTCATAACACTGCCATAATCTACCACGCCCTTGTTTATAACAGTCATAGTCTGGCACGCCCTTGTTTGTAACACTGCCATAATCTGCCACGCCCTTGTTTGTAACACTGTCATAATCTGCCACGCACTTGTTTATAACACTGCCATAATTTGCCACGCCCTTGTTTGTAACACTGTCATAATCCGCCAATCCCTTGTTCATATTACTGCCATAATCTGTCGCGCCCTTGTTTATAACACTGCAATATTCTGCCACATCCTTGTTTGTAGCACTGTCATAATCTATCACACCCTTGTTTATAACACTGCCACAATATATCACACCCTTGTTTATAACACTGCCATAATTTGTCACGCACCTGTTTATAACACTGCCATAATTTGCCACGCCCTTGTTTGTAACACTGTCATAATCTATCACGCCCTTGTTTATAACACTGCCATAATCTGTCACGCCCTTGTTTATAACACTGCCATAATCTCTCACGCCCTTGTTTATAACACTGCCATAATCTGCCACGCCCTTGTTTATAACACTGCCATATTCTATCACACCCTTGTTTATAACACTGCCATAATGTGTCACGCCTTTATTTATAACACTGCCATAATTTGCTACGCCCTTGTTTATACCACTGCCATAATCTGCCACGCCCCTGTTTATAACACTGCCATAATCTACCACGCCCTTTTTTATACCACTACCATAATCTGCCACGCCCTTTTATATTTCACTGACATAATCTGCCACGCCTTTGTTTATAAAACTGCCATAATCTGCCACGCCTTTGTTTATAACACTGCCATAATCTGCCACGCCTTTGCTTATAACACTGCCATAATCTACCACGCCTTTGTTTATAACACTGCCATAATCTGCCACGGCCTTGTTTGTAACACTGTCATAATCTGTCACGCCCTTGTTTATAACAGTCATAGTCTGCCACTCCCTTGTTTATAAAAGTCATAGTCTGCCACGCCCTTGTTTATAACAGTCATAATCTGCCACGCCCTTGTTTGTAACACTGTCATACTCCTCCAAGCCCTTGTTCATAACACTGTCATAATCTACCACGCCCTTGTTTATAACAGTCATAATCTGCCACGCCTTTGTTTGTAACACTGCCATAATCTGCCACACCCTTGTTTATAACACTGCCATAATCAGTCACGCCCTTGTTTATAACCCTGCCATAATCTGCAACGCTCTTGTTCATAACACTGTCATAATATGCCACGCCCGTGTTTGTAACACTATCATAATCTGCCACGCCCTTGTTTATAACACTGACATGTTCTGCAACGCCCTTGTTTGTACACTGTCATAATCTATCACTCCCTTGTTTATAACACTGTCATAATCTGCCACGCCCTTGTTTGCAACACTGCCATAATCAGTCACGCCCTTGTTTATAACTGCCATAATCTGCCACGCCCTTGTTTGTAACACTCATAATCTTTCACGCCCTTGTTTATAACACTGCCATTGTCTGTCACGCCCTTGTTTGTAACACTGTCATAATCTGTCACGCCCTTGTTTATACCACTGCAATAATCTGCCACGCTCATGTTTATAACACTGCCATAATCTGCCACGCCCTTGTTTGTAACACTGTCATAATCTTATACCCTTGTTTTAACACTGCCATAATCTGTCACGCCCTTCTTTATACCACCGCCATAATCTGCCACGCCCCTGTTTATAACACTGCCATAATCTGCCACGCAATTGTTTGTAACTCTGTCATAATCTGCCACGCCTTTGGTTATAACACTGCCATAATCTGCCACGCCCCTGGTTTTAACACTGCCATAATATGCTGCGCCCCTGTTTATAACACTGTCATAATCTGCCACGCCCATGTTTGTAACACTGTCATAATCTGCCATGCCCTTGTTCATAACGCTGCCACAATCTACCACGCCCCTGTTTATAACACTACCATAATCTACCACACCCTTGTTCATAACGCTGCCAAAATCTGCCACGCCCCTGTTTATAACACTGCCATAATCTACCACACCCTTGTTTATAATACTGTCATAATCTATCACGCCCTTGTTTATAACACTGTCATAACCTATCACGCCCCTGTTTATAACACTGTCATAATCTGCCATGCCCTTGTTTGTAACACTGTCATAATCTGTCACGCCCTTGTTTATAACAGTCATAGTCTGCCACACCCTTGTTTGTAACAGTCATAATCTGCCACGCCCTTGTTTGTAACACTGTCATAATCTGCCACGCCCTTGTTTAAAACAGTCATAGTCTGCCACGTCCTTGTTTATAACAGTCATACTCTGCCACGCCCTTGTTTGTAACACTGTCATACTCCGCCAAGCCCTTGTTCATAACACTGCCATAATCTACCACGCCCTTGTTTATAACAGTCATAGTCTGCCAAGCCCTTGTTTATAACAGTCATACTCTGCCACGCCCTTGTTTATAACAGTCATAATCTGCCACGCCCTTGTTTGTAACACTGCCATACTCCGCCAAGCCAGCACGGTGATTGATGGAAAGATATGAAGAGTAATTATGTTAAGATTATCCGAGACGTGATGTGTATTAAAAGTAACGTTGTACTCGAGATTATATGTCAACAACTAACTGCTTATACGTGTTGTTTGTGTTCTCTGTTATTGTCTCTTAATATACGGTAACAAATTGAGACACTATGAGATTTGATCAACGGGAGAGATTGTTTTTTCTTCTAAATTGTTTATTATTATTTTTTAAAGAATTGTTAACTTGAATATTTTAAGTGAGGGATTTTATTTATTTTATTATATAGCGAATGTGGTTCAATAAAATTTAAGTTTAATGCTTAACTATTAAAAAATATAAAATTATACATTTTACTGAGAATTGATCAATCTTTTGTGATAAATTCAAATGGCTAAAATTTGTGCTATACCTTTGAATAACCAGTTCTCAAATCATCAAAGTCTATTTAGGTCAATTTCCCTCACCCATCAACAGCATCCATACACACTTTTGACACCTTTAAGGCTGCCTTTGTGTCGTAACTTAGTTGAACCAGTTGGAATCGTTCTCGGTAAACTTACGACGCTCTTAGAATCCTGGTCAAGATCCGCATTAGAGTTGAGAGATAGACAAGAGATAATTTTTGACTGGGATCAATATGTAGAATATTTTTGCCATCAATAAAACTAAAAAAAAAATCCATTGACATTTTGACTCCCACAAAATTTAGCAGCTAAGGGATGCCAGGGTCAGTATACCTGGCGTAACCTTATTAACTCTTCCCTTGTATTGGTGTTGTGTAGATATGCGTAGTTAGACAGCTAGTTAGATATCGTTTTATATATACTGCAGACACGCATAGTTAGGCAAGTAGCTAGAGCGAAAGCGTGTTGTTAATATGCTGCAAGAACACGTAGTTATAAAGGTAAGCCAATAGGCATCGCTTTATTGATATGTTACATAGTTAGATATAGATAGATATCGCTTATTGATATACTGCAGACATGCGTAGTTAGACAGGTAATTACATAGTTATAGACAACAATGACCTTCCACTCACGCTACCATGCCAGCGTCGGTAATTAACGTCTACATGGCATTTAAAATACCTCTCTTTGTGACCTTCCAGTTTTCAGATTACATTCCTTTTTAACCTGTGGCCCCTGACAGGTTTGCATGTGTGGCCCAGAGCTGTTGAAGGTCAAAGTGACAGGAACAAAGGTCAATCGTTCAGCTTTAAAAATAATGCCTTCGAGCTTTTAAATTAGATTTCTTTCATTATTTAATTGAATTTTTTGAAGCAGATGACAACTTAAGAAGGAATTATGTCTTCTGGAGTTTAATATTTTGGTCAAATGTTTTGGTCATGTTGGGTCAGAGCTTCGAGGTCATGGGATCAAGGGTCATTCAGTCGTCTCTGAGTTAGTTATTATCCTCATATTTTTACATTGATTTTTAGGTCTCCGCTGCGGTAGCTCTCAGCGATTTGTGGTGATGGTCGCGTTTGTTATTATTATTATTATTATTTTTATTATTATTATTATAATTATTATTATTATTATTATTATTATTATTATTATTGTCGGTGTAGAACATATTTTTCTTCAATAATTAGATTTTATATATTTATTGCCGAGCGAAACTGTAATCAAACTCTTACGTTAGACTCTCAAACTATCACAATAGGCTCTCAAACTCTCATATTATGCTACCAAGCTCTCATATTACACTCATATTAGACTCAAATTCTCATTAAACTCATATTAGACTCAAACTAGGTCATTAAACTCATATTAGACTCAAACTAGGTCATTAAACTCATATTAGACTCAAACTAGGTCATTAAACTCATATTAGACTCAAACTAGGTCATTAAACTCATATTAAACTCAAACTATCTCATTAGACTCTCAAACTCTCCCATTTGACTCGCATTAGACTCTTAATCTCTCACAAATAGACTCTTAATCTTTCACATTTATACTCTTAAGTCTTATCTCCAGAGACGCCTTGTGCTGGTCGAGGTAGTGTCCGTCTAAGACTAAAGGATACACAAAAACTCCTTTATATTTTCAAGGCCATACAATATATCCCGCTTACCTGTAGAACACCTGGAGGTACATTAACCACAAGGTAATGACTGACTGCGATATAGTATAATTCACGTGAGTAATTTTATGTTATTGTTGTCGAGTCATTTCTTTAGCTTCTAGACTTTGCGGAAATAGTTTAACTCTGTCAATTATTTATGTTTAGGGAAGTATTGTCTTAAGTCCTACATTCTGATTGGTTGTTTGTTCGAGTAAGATAGAATACTTTGGGTTTTCTGCCTTTAAATTTTGAGATTAGTATCGGTAGGGTCAGTGTGTAAAGTCCAGGCCGCACCTGTAAACATCTGATCATGTCTCTATTTTCATATTTGTTTGGTTATTTCATATATTATTATTATTATTATTATTATTATTATTATTAGGTGGAGTAGTTGTAATAGTAATAGTGGTTAGTAGTACTGACAGGTAAAAAGTGTGTTCTCATATTTGCTTGGCTTTTGACTTGTGAGTGATTCTCCATTGCAACAAATACGTTTCCAGAGATGACAGAAAATCTTCAGAGTAATATCTATTAACGTTTAGCGGATAGCAACCATTTTAAACAGACCGACAGACATATTAACTCATGCCAGACTAACAAACATATGATCGTCAAATCAATTGGGCATTTTTCTAGGTTTGATATTTGTTTAAAACGTGGACTGAATCAAGAAGGGTAACTGATCAGGGGTATTATGGCTGAGTAGTTATTATATAGAGACAAAGTTAATACATCAGTCTCCCTGGCGAATTCCCCAAGTTATATTCAGGGTTGACGTGATGTAAACCAACTGATTTAAAACTGATTTAAAATGCATTTTAAATTAGCATTTTTTGACACTATTCAGTCATAAATGTATATTATCAAGAAATTAGTTTTGAGGAGTTTTCTTAATACAGTACTGTAATGCAATTAACATCCACTGTAGTAATAAATTGTGAACAATAATGAGGGATATACAGTACATACAGAACGTAATAAGATTCTGTACTGTATACGCTGAACACTGTAGTCCTCTTTGTGTTTTTACATAATTTTAAATAAGTGAAATTATTTAAGTACAGTGCTGTGCTTAACGTATTATGGAAAGTAAATTGTATTACGGTAATTTAACAATTGCAATCTTACAGGTGTGAAAAAAATAAGAAAATTTATTAACGCCAAAGACAAAACTGGTGATTTAATGTTTGTTTGTTTGTTTGTTTGTTTCTTGATTCATAAAATTATCAGGAACATTATTAGGTATTTTATTTTATTGTTTAGTAATTTTAGTTTCACATATAAATATGAAGAGAGTAAAGACAAATTTGCCAATAGATTAATTTGCTTGTTTGTTGTTTAATCTTCAGTAAATCATCAGTTATTAATTTATTTTTATCTTAGTAGGAGCGGCCTTTATAAATAATGCATAAAGTCATTCTTCCTGTCATATTGTAAATCTTGGTCTTATTAAAATAAACTCAAGTATATTCTAATTTACCTGTCCTTACCTGACATATATAACAATAACTATATAAAAACATAACTTGAAATACAGCTTTGTATGTATTGGTAATTTTTCATAGTGTCTCAAATGTATTTAGTTTTTATTCATTTGTGGTTTTATAATTTATGACAATTACAACGTTTATGACATTTATGACACCATTGCCGAAGAGGATAGTCGAGGGTGACTCCTCTCTGTTCCTCGCTAGCCTTTACTACTGTTTGCTCACCTATACCAGTGTCTCTATTACCTGCCATTTGCTATGTCTCTCTTCTGGCTCTCTCACATTCTCTCATTGTCTTTGTCTATTGCTGTTTTTTACCTCTCTCTCTCTCTCTCTCTCTCTCTCTCTCTCTCTCTCTCTCTCTCTCTCTCTCTTTTTCTTTCTCTTGTTCTCCCCCGTCTCTCTGTCTGTCTGTCTTTCCATCTTTCTTTGTTTCATAGTTTGTCTCCCTCTGTCTGTCTGTTTATCTGTCTGTCTTTCTCAGCCTGTCTGTCGGTCTGTCTGTCAGCTTGTCTGTATACTTAGTCTTATCTCTCTTTTTTTCGCTCTCTCAGTCACTTTATCTATTCATCCTTCAAATTCCCTTTCCATACATCTTCATAATCTCTCATGTCCTTCCATCATCAAACGTTGCTTCTTTATGCCTTTATTCCCGTTCTTATTCTCTTCTCTTCACTCTATTCTTCTTCTCTATTCTACAGTTTTTTATGAGTCCCATCTTAAAAAAGCTTGTCGTCTTTTACTTACATTCTCTCATTATTCACCTGTGTTTTCTTCTCCTCCCACCTGTTGTCTCTTTCCCCACACTTGTTTTCGAATCCATCCACACCTGTTGTTCTTCTCCCCAACACCTGTTATCCCTATCTCCCATACCTGTTATTTTTCTCCCCACACCTGTTATTATTCTCCCCCCACACCTGTTATCCCTCTCTCCCACACCTGCTATCCTGCTGTCACACCTTTCCCAAACCTAATTTCCTTTGCTTCCACACCTGTTGTTCCTCTTCCTCACACCTGCTGTCACCCTCCCTCACACCTGTTATATTTTTTTCTCTTACCTGTTATCTTTCTCTCATACATCTGCTATCCTTCTCTCCCACACCTGCCATCCCTCTCTCCCACACCTGTCTTCCTTATCCTCCACACCTGCTGTTCCTCTCTCCCACACCTGCCCTCCTTATCCTCCACACCTGCTGCCCCCTCCCCTACACCTGTCATCTTTCTCTCTCACACCTGCCATCCATCTCGTCCCTCATATGCCATCTCTCCCACACCTGATATCCCTCTCTCCCACACCTGACATCCGTCTCTCCCACACCTGCCACCCCTCTCTCCCACACCTGCCATCCATTTCTCCCACACCTGCCATTTCTCTCTCCCACACCTGACATCCCTCTCTCCCACACCTGCCATCCCTCTGTTCCACACCTGCCACCCCTCTCTCCCACACCTGCCATCCCTCTGTCCCACGCCTGCCACCCCTCTCTCCCACACCTGCCATCCCTCTCTCCCACACCTGCCATCCCTCTCTCCCACACCTGACACCCCTCTTTCCCACACCTGCCATCCCTCTCTCCCACACCTGCCATCTCTCGCCCGTACACCTGCCATCCATCTCGTCCCACATATGCCATCTCTCTCACACCTGCTATCCCTCTCTCCCACACCTGCCATCCCTCTCCCCTACACCTGTCATCCATCTCGTCCTACATATGCCATCTCTCCCACACCTGCTATCCCTCTCTCCCACACCTGCCATCCCTCTGCCACATCTATTTTTCCTCTTTCCCACACCTGCCGCCCTTCTCTCTCCCACACACCTGTCATCCCTCTCTCCCACAACTGTAAACCCTCTTCCACACCTGCTATCCATCTCTCCCACACCTGCCATCATTCTCTCTCATACCGGCCATCCATCTCTTTCACATCTGTCATCCCTCTCCCACACATCTGCCATACCTGTCTCCCACACCTGAAATCCCTCTTCCACACCAAATATCCCTCTCCCTTATACCTGCCATGCTTCTCCCAAACCTGCCATCCCTCTCCCACACCTGCCATCCCTCTCTACACCTACCGCCCATCTCTACACCTACCATCCCTCTCTACACCTACCACTCTTCTCTACACATACCACCCCTCTCCAACACCTACCACCCCTCTCTACACCAACCATCCCTCTTTACACCTACCATCCCTCTCTACACCTACCGCCCCCTCTCTACATCTACCGCCCATCTCTATACCTACCGCCCCTCTCTACACCTACCACCCCTCTCTACACCTACCACTCTTCTCTACACCTACCACCCCTCTCTACACCTACCACCCCTCTCTACATCTACCACCCCTCTCAACACCTACCACCCCTCTCCAACTACCACCCCTCTCCAACACCTGCCATCCCTCTCTACACCTACCAACACCCTCTACACTTACCATCCCTCTCTACACCTACCACCCCTCTCTACACCTACCACCCCTCTCTACACCTACCATCCCTCTCTACACCTACCACCCCTTTCTGCACCCACCACCCTTCTCTACACCTGTCACCCCCCTCCAACACCTACCACCCCTCTCTACACCTACCACCCCTCTCTACACCTACCACCCCTCTCTACACTTACCACCCCTCTCTACACATACCACCCCTCTCCAACACCTTCCATCCCTCTCTACACCTACCACCCCTCTCTACACCTACCACCACCCTCTACACTTACCATCCCTCTCTACACCTACCACCCCTCTCTACACCTACCACCCCTCTCTACACTTACCACCCCTCTCTACACCTACCACCCCTCTCTACACCTACCACCCCTCTTTACACCTACCACCCCTCTCTACACATACCACCCCTCTCCAACACCTTCCATCCCTCTCTACACCTACCACCCCTCTCTACACCCACGACCCTTCTCTACACCTGCCACCCCTCTCCAACACCTACCACCCCTCTCGTTTAGCTCCTCTCCTCCGCGTCTTCCATCTCCTTCCCAACGCGTTTATTTACACACACACACACATTCATATCTCATCAGTTTCCAGTCTCCTTTTCACTACTTTTCAGATTTTAT
Source organism: Homarus gammarus (assembly GCA_958450375.1). Taxonomy (NCBI): domain Eukaryota; kingdom Metazoa; phylum Arthropoda; class Malacostraca; order Decapoda; family Nephropidae; genus Homarus; species Homarus gammarus. Next base: position 903,624 of record CAUDMG010003662.1, on the reverse strand, counting down.
CAGCCAATTCGCCATTTCCACTCACATCCTTCCCTCATATTTTTTTTTTACATATTTTTTTCCTCGTTTAATAACCAGATTTTCTCCTTCCATGAAAAACTTTCCATTTGCTATTTTTGCCAGTGTTTTTGTTGTTGTTTTACTTATTATTATTATTATTATTATTATTATTATTATTATTATTAACTTTTAACATCCGCTAAGGGCCGCTCTTACTTGTTCTTCTATTATTTCTTACCCTTTCTTCACAGGCCCATCACATAAAAATTAGCTTCCCCCCTACCCAGATTATTTTCCCTAAGGGTTCAATACCTTAATTTACCTGAAGAGTTTAGGTTAGGTTAGGTTTGGTTTGGTTTGGTTTGGTTTGGTTTTGTTTGGTTTGGTTTGGTTTGGTTTAGTGAAGCTAGGTTCGTTTTAGCACTAGGATGATGAATAATATCCTGAAATAAACTAGTAGGGCTAATCTTCAGGTGATCCCGGGCCGCTTTTTTTTTTTTTTTTTTTCATTCTGTTAATTTTGGAAATAATTCTTCTGCTTTTAAGCCACCGCCTCTCCCTTCACTAGCTAAGTTTGTCTAGTACCGTACGTGAGATGCTTCACTACAAATCACCATACACAGTTGTCTTTCTCTCTCCAACTCCCAATATATTTTGACCTTTGTTATAATTTTTTTTTTTACTTTATTGGACACCCCCCTCCCCTACATCCTGCATGTGCAAGGTGAAGCGCAGAAGCGCTTACAGCGCCCATCTGGGAAGCATGCGTAGAAGCCTGAAGAGTCATAGGTTTTTGTCACCAAGTTATTGGAAGATCCAACAACTTTCCCTGAATACGAATTCGCAACTATTCGATTTACAACAGGTACCTACTTTACTGTTAGGTGAACAGGGACCAAGGGGACTAGGAAGTGTGTCCTCTGTTATAATCGATTCTGAAGCATCTATCATCACTCTCCCGGCACTCTAGTTATCATCGTTTTTTTCATTTAGTTCATAAATAATACTCAGAACTGTCACCTGGGCTGTTTTAGGTAACGCGAGTGTTTCATCTTCACTTGACTTGCAATTTTAAGTTTCAGTTTTGTAATGTGTTGTTTCTCCTTTTTTATTGGGAAGTGAGGAAATGATATCCACGATGGTCTATAGAGTGTAACTGATGGTACTTTTAGGGTATATGTTAGTTTAATTCTGTATGCTATTGGCACACAGATGTTTATGATTTGTATAAATTCACGATTATTATCTCAGAAAATAATTAGATATTTTGCGTATTTATATGGATTAGCTTAAAAGTATTTAATATTAATTTAATTTTACAGTTATTGACCCAGTGGGGATATATTTGATATTTAAAGTACACCCTCTCACAAATACAGTGTTATCCACGTTTGGCCTCGATGGTACATTTGCCATTCACTATATTTAGAGAGTAAAAGCCGATCATATTTCATGACATTTGTAGCGGCAAAGTTAGCGATATTATTTTTCAAGGGTGGATACGTGAGTTTGTAAATGTATCCGCTAGTATGGACTCGTATTATTTACAGCCCAGTCAACTACTTCACCCCCCCCCCCTCCCCTCCTCCCCGCTAAAAAGACCAGAAATTGTGAGTTATAATGTTAATGAAGTTGTTTAATATTGTCATTGGAGATTTTTTTGCATTGGGAAGATAAATCACTTTGTTATTTTGTTTTCGCTATGGATCGAGTTAATAGAGTTTTTCAATGTGTGTGTGTGTGTGTGTGTGTGTGTGTGTGTGTGTGCTTGTCTCTATAATTAAAAGTTTTATAATAGGTTTGTTTATTTTCTGTGTGTGTGTGTGTGTGTCTCTTTTTTCTATGTACCTCTTCAATTTTTGGTTTATTTAATCTCACTTTCTATACATCTTTCTCTCGGTTCATTGTCTTTGTTTGTCTGCCTCCTTTATTCTCTATAGTCTCTCTCCTTCTGTTGTCTCCATCTCTTACTCTGTCTCACTTTTCATCTCCTGTTCTCTCTCTCACCCTTCATCTCCTACTCTCTCTCCCTCTCTCTCATACTTCCAATTACACACGCACAATATGAAACGCCCACTGTATTATTTTTCATTCCATTTATGCATATACTATAGAGATCATCCTTGTACCCTAGACCACCTGCTCCACCACCATCTCCACCTCTACCTTCACCACCACATCCAGCATCTCCTCCTCCACCACCTCCCAACATCACCATCTCCAACATCTTCACCACCGCCTACAACAGTATCACCCCCTCCACCACCATCCCCACCACTAGCTCCATCAGTGTATCCTTCACCCAGCCTTCACTCAATACTCTTACACTGGGCGTCATTGGGCGACTCATATCCCGTCTGTTTTTAATTTTTAAGAATCTGTATGAGAGAAGCGAGGCGAGTGCTTGCAGGCCGTCAGCCGTCCTGGGATATGAATATTTCTCTTCTTATTGATTGGAAATTCAAGGGGAGGGGGGGGGGGGAAGAGAACCTAGGGGGGCTTTATTGAATATACATTTACATAACACTAAAAATATTATTAACGGTGCATATATTTTAGTAGATTATATCATATACTTATTACTCTCTTAAAACATAGTTGACAAGATTACCTGGAGAATGAAACAACAACTCCCTGCCAGTTTTATTTGGTAGAAGAAAGGGTAAAAATAACTGATGAAATGTAGATAAAATTGATAAAAAAAACAGCCGAGTTTGTAGTGAAGATTTCCCCCAATAAATCAATATTATCATTTGCTACAATTACCTGAATAATATACATTTTTTTATTAAGTTTCCCTTGGTAGGTTATTATGTTATACTTACAATTTTATAATGAAAATTCCTATTAAAAATCTCCAGTTATCTTAGGAAATATTATTAAGTTTGGATGAAATGTTAAAATGTTTGTTAGATTTTAGGCATTCTGTTATTACTTCGTTATGTATCCTGCGAGTTGTCTTCTGTATTTTTGTATTCTGCGAGTTGCCATATGTATTGTTTGCCTTCTGCGAGTTGCCATATGTATTGTTTGCCTTCTGCGAGTTGCCATATGTATTGTTTGTTTAGTGTTCTGCGAATTGTCATCTGTAGTTTTGTTTTCTCCGAGTTGTCATCTGTCTTTTTTGTATTCTGCGAGTTGCCATGTGTATTGTTTGTAATCTGCGAGTTATCATATGTATTTTTTGTTTTCTGTGAGTTGACATAAGCATTCTTGTACTGTATTTTGTGAGTTACATCCTGTATTGTCCAGGATTTTGTATTTATGTCCCCTTAACGTATAATTGGGGAATTGTTGCAGGTGTAAAGAATGCAAAACATCTGAGATATTTCATGACTGTACCGAATACTTCAATATATGGAAGCGTTATATGACGGGTTTTGTTTGATGTGGTTGACACGTGTTGAGTGGCACCATTTTATGACGTGTGTGTGTGTGTGTGATGAGTTTGTTGACAGGTGCTTCTGACTGGCTCCGTAGGACAAATGTTGTACGGTAATCTCGGTATGATAACATGTTCTGTGAAGAGACTCTTATGCTGAGTGACAAGTGTTGAGTGACAAGTGTTGTGTGACAGGTGTTGAGTGACAAGTATTGAGTGACAAGTGTTGACTAACAAGTGCTGAATGACAAGTGTTGAGTGACAAGTGTTCAATGACAGGTGTTGAGTGACAAGTATTGAGTGACAAGTGCTGAGTGAGTGTTGAATTACAAGTGTTGATTGATAGATGTTAAGTGACAAGTGTTGAGTGACAAGTGTTGAATGACAAGCGTTGAATGACATGTGTTGAGTGACAAGTGTTCAATGACAGGTGTTGAGTGACAAGTGTTGAGTAACAAGTGTTGAGTGACAAGTGTTGAATGACAAGTGTTGAGTGACAAGTGTTGAGTAACAAGTGCTGAATGACAAGTGTTGAGTGACAAGTGTTCAATGACAGGAGTTGAGTGACAAGTGTTGAGTAACAAGTGTTGAGTGACAAGTGTTCAATGGCAGTGTTAAAATACAAGTGTTCTATGACAAGACCTGTATGATAAGCTACACAAGTGATGTATGACGACTGTTGTCATGAAGACTTAGTGTTGAGGTTAAATAATGATGGTTAATTATTAGTTGTTTTAGTGCCTGATGAGGTTTTTGTTAACATTTGTGTATGTAATTTTAACTGATACATTATAGTTGAAGGTGAAGGTTTTGACAACATTTATAAACCACTTAGTTAAAATTGTTAGATTTTGATAACATTTGATTGCATGATTTTAAATATTGCAATTTTTAAAGCATTTTTAACATTGTTAAATTTTGTAAATATTTGATTGTTATTCTGACTATTATACAACATAATTACCGAGGTGTAGATTACAGAGAAACGTAATTTCTAAGTGTGCGTGAATCAAGTCGAAATTCATATAATTTAACCATAACAAACAAGTCTTATATATTGTATTTAACATTTTCATAACAAATCTAAATTGTTTTCTAAGAGTTTTCTCACCACACAAACTCGACTTCATAAAACAGAAATAAATAAGATAGTGTAAATATTCGTGAAATGGTCTATTTAGACAACCTGTCCACATATTAAACAAAAGAATAATTTCATCAGTACATCAACAACAACAACAGCAACAACAACAAAATTAATAATAATCCAACCACAATGATTAGAAATGAGATAATTATTAACATTTAGTATCATTCCTATAATTCTGTATACACAAATAATACCGTATATAGAATTTTCTTTCGTTTAAATTTCATCAGCAATTCTGAAAAAAAAGTCATGATACATCTATAATTACAACCAGAAAGAAAAACAACAGTGAGTAATACAACCTGCGAGAAAGAGACATATAACTGTGGTGTCTATAATTCTTCCCTACAATGTGACGACCTGTAAAAGAAACACTGGATTATAGCACGGAATTGATATAATTATGTAACGTTAGAGATTATAGTCCATGACATTATGGAGGAAGATAAAAAGGGGGATTTAACATGTGTTTGAGCATAAGAGAGAACGAGACTAAAAAATAAAGAGAGAGAATGTTAGACTTACATTTTAAGGCTATCATATTTTGGATATAAGATCACAGACGGGTGGCTGAGGGTTTGGCTAGAGGACATTGGTTGAACTAGTTACTGTATAGCCCTTGTTATTGTAGAACTAATTATATTATTTGTATTGTCCAACTAATTATACTCCTTGTTATTATAGAACTAATTATACTCCTTGTTATTGTAGAACTAATTGTACTCATTGTAGAACTAATTATATTCCTTATATAACTAATTATACTTCTTGTATTGTAGAATTAATTAATGTGTACTTGTAGAACTAATTACACTCCTTGTTATATGCTGTCTGTTCATGTACGAGTAGAAACCAAGAACCAGTCACATACATGAGTTTTATCCTGATGTGCATTACATATTTACGAGTGAAGAAGTTCTTATTGTCGAACTGAGGAGTATAAATGGTACAAATTTGGAGCTAATCGTTTGATATATACAGTATATATTTTTTTTACCGTCTGGTGTTGTGTTTTCATAACCAGACAGTGATATTTCCATGACATTAATAACACTTTAAATTGATTTCGATATTTCTCTTAATTATGGATTGTTTTGTGTGTGTATTGAGATGAGTGAATTCTTATTGGCAAAACATATGGCGTAAATACCATGTCGTGCCGTCAGATCACAACACTGGCCCTTGTTTTGATCATCAACTCACGTTGTCTTGATGATCGCCTTAAGCTGTAACTCATACAATAACTAGTTAACATCAAAATAACACAGGTGAAGATACAAAGTTGTTTTCACATGAATTTTTTTTCTCAAGGAGCTTGTCTCATGCAGCAGACATAAAATGGTGCATGAGGCAGCTCTAACATGTTGTCGTCTAGCCATGTGTTAAATATTTATGAAGTAAGGTGAGGTACTGGGTACTATCTTTGGTTAAAAGGGGGTAATTTTTTAACATTCACAAACAAGAAATATATGGTATGTAATATTACGTTTAACTTAAAGCATACGAGAAAGTTGAACTGGGAAATAAGTTTCGCTAAATGTTGAGAAACATGGCAATAATATTATCACACTAAACGTAACATCTTACAGTCACTCATTGTTCGTGTCCTCAACCCATCAAGATTTTGTCTAGACTTTCAAACCTTTGAGGAGAATTACATTCTAAAGATCTGACTCTTGTTTTATTATGTTCAGGTTATTTTTGTAAACAAATATTTGCCAATTACTATAGTGTGGAAGATATTGCAATACAGAGTAAAATATGTAATCAATGATAGGCTGAACCTGTAACAATATGACTGCATTTAATTTAAAACATCTGGGTGACGTGCAGTGTCTTGTAACTTGGCTCAACATTAAATTCCCTTTTGAAATGTTCAACAAAATCACTCTTGTACCCCCTTGACTCACCACCAACGAGATTTGTATTTCTCCAAGAAACAACAACAAAAAAATGCCTCAGTGTCGACCTACCGTATGGCAGTCAGTGTACATTTTCCTGTAACCTGAGTGAGGGGTGATGAAAAAAAAAACCATCGTGGCCATAAGACACCGAACTTTGGCAGTAAAGGAGGTAAAAGTCCACTGTTTCACGCACACACACTATCATCACTGAAGGAGATACACGCGAGCGATGATGCTGTGTAACCTTCAAGTGTGGCATACTGGGCCTGTAGCTTGTTCGGCTATTTGATGCGTTGGATCAAATACTCCTCTGGTGATTAAGCACTCCAGTGGAAGAGTCTGTGTTGTATGAACACACTGTGTTGATGTTAATATAGAGGTCATAGTTAAGAGCTGCACCTAGTGGATTTATATCGCCACTGGGCACGATGAAGCCCCGTAAGACATCAAATGAGTGCTATATTAAACATCTGAATGCTGAAGGTGTCCTTTGTCACTTTTTACCAGGACTAAAGGATAAACACCTAATACAGGCCTGCTTATAGTGGATATCACCAAAAGGATGAATCTGCTAGTGGTGTCGGTGTAAAAGTTAAAAGCTTCTTAGAGCCAAACGATACACGTGGGCCAGGCAGCAGCAACATGTTGTTGGCCTCGTCTTCACCTGACTCGCTCTAGGCTACCGAGTCTCCAGAACCTAAAACATTGTAAACAAATCTAAATAGAACCTCTAGTCTGAGCCATCACTTCTCTAGAGCTCCAAGCGTTGTACAGTTTTGTACTACACAAGTTTGATATCAAGAAATTGCCGAAGACCTTTGAAAGATCCGAGAGATATATCGTCAATATCGAAGTTGTGGGATCTTGGTGTGTTTACTGTACTGTATCATGTCGCGAGTCAAGTACGGTAAGATGGAAAGTTGGCACACGTATTGTTTGATTGATTTTTGTGTTACGTCAAGAATGTTATAACTTTTACCTCCGAAATTATTGGAAATGTTATTGAGAAACACATTAATTATAGACGACCTTCCTGTCGCGTTGATTTAATATTTTATTTTGTTCATTTTAAAGTTTTGAGGAGAAGAATTATTCAACTGTTTTACATTATTTTGTTATAAAACATTTTTTTAAACCTTTTTCTGCGTTACTCTTCATTTATTTCGCAACGCAAAATGTCCGGAGACGTTAGTGATATGCTGCCATAGTAATATTTGGTGAGTAGCGTCTGTACACTCCTCTCACATGTCAACGCGACGATAAAGTACAGACAACAAGAGGACGCCACAACTTCCCTTTGATATCAGAAAAGGTTATCGGAGGATTTGTATTGGTTTTAGAAATATTTTAAATGCGATACAATATATATATATATTTTGATAATTATAAAGCTAACACCATCTTACCCGCGGTCCTGTTAGTGTGAGAAATACAATTATCTTCTCACCTGTGAAATATTTGTCTACCAAGTCTGTGAGGGAGATTACTATGCGCTCACGACTCCCTCCATTCACTTCTGACTTAGATTATCGACTAGTTTATTCATCAAATGTATCCTATTGTATTGGCAGTAGAAATACAGTACTTACCCCACTGCTATCACAACTTAATATGTTTTTCAAAGATTCCGCGTTATCCAAGTGACCTTCGTGTCCGTGTTTCCCTCGACGTTCTAAATTTTGGCTTAATTATTAAAATCGAGGGTAGACGGCACTCTTCCCGAACCTCCAATATGGAGTAACCCAGGACTGGCATTCGTGAAGCAAAATTGTTTACTTGGTTGATTTCTTGTCTTCGTCTTCGCTAATAATATGCGAGACTTTGATAAATACGGAAGATATGGATAATTACTGGCGATTGACTTTATACTTATTTTTCTTTTTAGTTAATGTAGTAAAATGAACAGAAATCACGAGTAACAATTTTATTTCGTGAGAACCAGACTAAGCCATGAATGACCTGTGCAGCGAGTGATCTGACTCTTGGAAGAATAAGTGGGGCTATTATCATTATTATTATTTTTTTTTTAGAAACACTCATTTTCATGGTAATGTATGTGCTCTTTTTGAATTAGAGGGGCGAGGGGGGGGGGGGTCACTAACCTACTGATACACTAGAGAACACGTCAGAAGACTCCGTTATCCGTCTTATAAAGGCCTGTACAAATATGTTACAGCCACATACGTCTCTGCTGCTATTATATATAGATATATTTATTTATATAATGTATTCATCCCTAGTCTAATATGGCACATTTATATAAGTGTGTGAGAGATTATATTGGTGCGCTAACAATAGTTCCCCAAATGCGTCTGGCTCTAATTGTGCGTTTGTAAGTTATAAGAAAGATTGTGTTATGTACTCGAAGGTGTAGTGAACACCTGCTCGCTGGTCCTCCCTTAAGTAAAAGAGAGAGAGAAGAAAAAAGAAAAATATTTGGTAACAAAGGTTGGTGAATATCATAACTAGAAGGAACAGTGTTTGAGTCGATCAATACCTTCCATAAATTTGTCGTCCTAAAAAATAACTATAAACAATGGTGGACTTAACTGATGTCTCATCAGTGATATAGATAATAAACTTAATTCTCTCAACAATTAATTATTTAATGTGGCACTGAATCTAATGTATATGATAAAATAAATATTTATATATATATATATATGTACACATCGTTCTGAGAGTGATCATTCTTCTGTTCCCGTAGAAGTTATTTTTGGTAGTTTATTTATCCATTATAACTTTTGAAGATTATTAAATGTATTTGCACTCCCAATGCAATTGCAATAACAGGGAGAACCTTGAAATGTACTTTAATGGAGTTGTAAATTTAGAAGTCAAAATAAAGCCTACCAAGAGCTGCGACATTGGAAAACTCAGCCGTGTCAATATTGTTGTTGCTCTATTATTCTGGCCGAATAAACTGTGTCAATTTCAGTGTTGCTGAAGATATGTTTTGTTTACGAATATATATATATATATATATATATATGTTTTGTTTACGAATATATATATATATATATATATATATATATATATATATATATATATATATATATATATATATTGATAAAATCACACAGGGAAAAGGGGAAACAATGGAGCACCTTAGCTTTCGTCTTTATTCAAGACATCTTCAGAGGCAACTGAATTACATGGACGGAGAGAGGCTTAAATACACAGAGTGACCTTATTAAACATGAGGTCAGGTCATAATCATGACATCCACTAATCCGTATACTAACACCAACACACACGCAGAGGAGCTTAAGAGAAAGGGCGACGTGACTAGTCAAGTTAAGTCCATGTAATTCAGTTGCCTCTGAAGATGTCTTGAATAAAGACGAAAGCTAAGGTACTCCGTTGTTTCCATTTTCCCGTGTGATTTTATCAAGATATATATATATATATATATATATATATATATGTGTGTGTGTGTGTGTGTTTTGTGTTTACGACTGAATGGTTTAACAATCAAGGTGACGTAATAGGAATAATTCAGTCGTGTAATTTATGTATTGACTAATTTATTGAATAATCAGGTGGGTTTTTTTCGGGGGTTAATTTGCACTCTTCATATATTTCATTTAGACGAGGAATAAAATTGACTATAATGACTGAATGAAATAATTTTATGGAAAACAATAATGAAAAAGAAAGCAAAAATATTATGCTGTCAGAACTTGAATGACCACTCCGTAACACACAATGGTAACTAGAACCTCAGAAGCTATAACGAAGATGCTATAACGAAGAATCTATAATATAATCAATCAAACATTTTGAATATAGTAACAAGGTAACAATGATCTTAATAACAAGTAACATTAAACTCACTAGGAAAAAATCCCACTTTCTTTCTTAGCATTAATAAACACGTAATATACAGTTTTCTGTTTTAAATATTTTGTGTGCATCCATAGCGTAAAACTTGAGATGAAGCTCCCTTGTATGAGAGACCATCGTGGTATTTGTACTGGAAATCAGGGAAAATAAAACACTCCAAGTGTCTACAGTTTCCTCCACTTCATGTTTAGATATCTACGTATGGATTGGAGAGCGTCCAACAACCAGGCTATGATTGGTTGGAGCCCTTTACGTCATGTATCAAAACAGACGACACGAACCAATCAAACTTAACCTATTTAACCTCACCAGACCTATCCAAGGATTGTATTGGTTACGTTTTATTTGGTTCTTGTCATCTGCTGTCACCGTGAGAATGTTGTTAGAATTTCTAATGTATTATTATAAAACAAAGTGACGTCATATTCTTTAACCACTCATAGCCTGGCTGCTGGACGCTCTTTCGCCACACCTTACCCTCCATCCTGCGATTGGCCAATGAGAAGAGAGTGAATTTCTGATGTCTTCTGATTGGTTTTGTGTTCTGTGTTTACTTGTCCATATATAGCGCTGAGACTCCCAAGTTCGTAGTTATGAAAATAATTCATCCATGATTTCGTTTTTGTCATATCTATAATTTTGGGGGGGGGGGGGGGGGCTAATTTTCCTCTTGTATATAGCCTTTCTCTCTTGCCTATGATTCTCTTGTTTATTTTTTCTCGAGTATAAATACAGTTATGCATGAATATCCTAATAATTGTCAGTTTTAGAGCATTTGATTATGTTTTTCATTATTTTATTATGAGGAAATTAATGTAGTTATATATTAGTAAAATATCTCAGGCTTTACTAGACACAGTTTGGCCTCTGTTTATTATAAAGTTATTAAAACACTTTCAGTTATAATAAGTCATGATGTATTTTTCTTGTGTGGTTTACACACGTTGATTTTTGGTGTGTGTGTGAGAGGAGCGTCGGGAGAGGGTGAACTGGTGTGTGTGTGAGAGGAGCGTCGGGAGAGGGTGAACTCACCATGAAGTGGACGAGTCTGCATCACGTATCACTTTACCCAAAGGATGTTTTGCCTTCCGTTCTGACTTGGTTAACAGTTTACCTGAATATTTTTCTATAGCTGCTTTGTACCGCTAAATGCCTACCAGGTAACTCAGGAGGAGGAGCTACCTGTGTTACTTAAGTTAGTTGATTGAATTATAGTGCCCATAAACGAAGTATTATTCAACATGTTGTATTCTGTATCATACTGTATTATCGAGTATGTTTTTTTTACAATACGGCAGCAAATATAAAACAGCTGCTGGTGTGTAGGTGTTTAAATGTATATAATTTATTATATACTTTACGTTTTTAACTATATCTACTCATATTGAAACCCGCTTTTCTTCTTTGATCATTTTGGCTCATGAAAAGTCTAGTTAAATTATTGTACAAGTCCGTAAAAGAGCACTTAAAGAGGAGATGAAGAAGTCTATTATGAGAAAATTTAAAGAAGATAATTATTTCTCTACTTGTGCAACCAACCAGCTGCCCAAAACATTATCTCTTATTTGTTTATTTTAGTAGAATTTACAGTAACCCATCTAAACCCATAAAATGTCCAAAACCTGCCCAATGTTCCCAAGATGGCCTAGCTGTTGGCCGTCGCTATAAGGAGGTCGGGAACTCGGGCTGGTCAGAAGGATCGGGCTGGAAGAGGCCGTGCTTCTCCTTTAGGTGGCTCTTGCGCTTGTCTGGCCTGGAGAATTCCTTGCCACACACCGGACAGGGGAAGCGCTTGGGCCGTCCTTCGTGGTACAGGTACGCGTGTCGCTGGAACGAGTACGACGTCTTGAAGGTCTTGGGGATCTGTATACGTTCACATTCGCTACACTTGTATACACCGTCTTCCAGGCGGCCATAGCGCATCAGGTCCAACCCCCGAACCTTAATACCCATCTGAACCCCAGAGGCGGCCTCCTCGGCAGACATTATCGGGGCCTCCGGAAGATCGATGCTTACAGAGGGAGTCAGGCCAGCACCACTTCCCATACCCATCATGCCGCCTAAACCCACGCCTCCACCCACGCCCAAACTGGAAAGCCCTACGCCCGCCTGGAGCAGCGAGACGCCAGGAGGCAGCACAAGGGCGTTGGAGGTGGGTGGAAGCATAGAGGGAAGCTGCCTCAGTGGGTCTATACCTGTGTTACATACACTCTCACTCACACACACACCCTCGTGGCCTGGCAGTGGCCGGCGCCCACATACAGGGTCAGCTGGCCGCCCACGGGCTGAGTCACGTCCACATGATACAGCTGTGGAAGGGGCCCGGGGGCCTGGTGAAGGGCGCGGCCGGATTGTGGGCGTTTCCTTGGGACGACTCATCCTGACGCGCCACTCTGTAGGAGAACACTGGTCAAGCCGGCCCGGGGCTACAAGCAGCCGGGCACGGCACACTAAACCAAGTAGAGGACAAGATGACAGAAAATAATCCGGGAGAAAAACTCGGGAACAAGACCACAGCAACAGTCTTAAGGATTAACCAAGAAGACATCAGGGAGCTGAAGTGACATGATGAAAATAAGAATATAAAGGAACAATACTGAAGTTGATCTTGAGAGGAGAATCATAGTGAGGATTAATTCTGGATTCTGTCACCTTTATGTGACAAGAGAATCCAGAAATAGAAACAGATATAAACTTAAGACAACAAATATAATAAACTACAGGACAAGAACAAGGAGAAGCTTAGCTGGGACTTAAGGGGGAGAGTATGATAGTGGGCCCTGAACCTCTAAGGTTTGTAGGTTAACTTTTTCCTATACTTGGGATGTGAGACCTCATCCAGCTGGCTCACTTACATCACTGCACAAGGATGGTGATCAGAATAGCGGTGATTTTGTTGATGGACGCGAGCGTATGTATGTGTTGTCTTACTCCAGCTACCTGGACATTAATAAACTACAAATCTTTGAGAATGAAAGTCTAGGAGTCAAGATTCACGAAGATTCTTTAACTTAACTAATTCTTATATTAAGAGAACTTATTTTAATGAGCCCTTGTGTTAAAAGCACCGCGTATCTAGTTAAGAGTCTTGGTGATATGTCCTTACTATTTTGGACTTCATAATTTTGTACTGTGGGTTTTATTTAACAAGTCAGTCAGCTGAGTTAAGTCTCCATTAACGAGGAAAATTAAACGTACGAACCTTGAAGCATTGATTCGTGGATACTTGAAGGATATGGATGAAGATGGAGGTACGAGTGACAACAACTGGGGGAAAATGGAAGAGTTTGTTGGAGGGAGACTAATGGATTACTGGAATGATATATCGAGCGTGTTTAGGGGCTGGCTGAAGGTGACGTTTGAGGAGGCCTGCCCAGGGGAGGGAAGGTAGGTAGGGGAAGGGTAAGTTTAATGGGTGTCGAGAAGGGAGGGAGAGAGGTGTTGAGGTGACCTTTTGTAAGGTGTGAGGACCCTTGGTGTACTAAAGGAAGGGGAGGTGGGTGATGAAGTGAAGGGTATATGAATAAAGTGAAGGGACGTTGAATGAAGTGAAGGGACGATGAAGGGAGTGAAGGGGAGATAGCTGAAGTGAAGGGACAATAACAGAAATCCCTAAAACTCGATATTTATTTTTTTGTAATCTATCAAGACTGATAAAATAAACATTCGAGTGAGGAGAGGACCAAGAGTAAGGCTGGTATGCTGTGGAGAGAACATTGTAACATTTAATAATATATAGACTCTGTTTCATTAAGAGTGTGTTACTAATTACACTGGTCAGGTAAATCACACGTTGACACACCTGGACCCTGGGACACAGGCGTACACATCTGGGGTGACACATTGTTGAAATATATCTTATTGGACAATGCTATTATATTTAATTTATTGTTATATTGTAGAGTAAGATGAAACCTGTAAGGACTAAATTTACGTCATTTTGGGCTTAAATTTAGTTCTTATGATTTTTTTCTTTTGTTTCTTTAATGTGTTATACTTCTTATCATCATTTATCATCATTACAATTATTAACTCTTATCACCCTATTACTAGGTACCTCATCCCTGCTTATTGTTGGTCATAACATCTCATTATGTGAGATATAAACATATGACAAGAAACTTTTACCCATTGAAAACGTAGAGTGACTTCGAGGATTAGGACGACCCACCGGCTATATTTCCATGGATTTCTCCACAAGGTCGTTTGACTCAATAATAACGATACAACAGCAGTTTAGGACAGTTTATCGCTGCACCCAAACACGTAATAGCCTTAAGAGATTGTTTTAATGAGAGGAATATGTTTTTTATACATAAATACACTCATTTGGTTGTGTATTTTTGTATTATTCATTTGTCACATATCCACCGTAAACTCTAACTTGGCTTACTGCATATATCAGGTTAATCCCAGGTGTAAAAATATGAATACGAAAAATACTTATTTATTATTTAAGGATGTCAGGATACAGGAAAAAAAATTAAACAAAATATATGAACAATGAAAAAAACACGAAAGAAAAATTACAAAAAATAATAATCATTCAAAAAAGTGTAGCGATAGGAAGAATGTTTTACTACTGCTCAGAGACGGAGAGAAAGAGTGTGTGTGTGTGTGTGTGTGTGTGTGTGTGTGCGTGCGCGCTTGAGAGAGAGAGCCGATTTCACTGAGAATGGGTAGTTGTGTATTGTATATATTGAACTTGTATCACTTGTGGTATTTTTTTTAATACTTTCTCTTCTTTCTCTTTTGTAGCCTTCAAGTACGATGACTCAACTCCCTAAGTGCAGTGTCTTCTCACTCAAGGGAATAGGTCATCGTGTTCATAAAGGCTAAATCATCGTATTCAAGGGATTGTGATTGCACTCAAGGGGTTGCCATTGCACTCAAAGGGTTGTCATTGCACTCAAGGGGTTGTGAATGCACTCAAAGGGTTGTCATTGCACTCAAGGGGTTAAGTCATCTTACTCAAAAGACGAGTCATCTTACTCAGGGGTTGAGGTGTCTTATTCATTGAGCTAATTCATCGTACTCAAGGAGTTAAGTCATCGTATTCAAGGTGGTAAGTTGTCGTTTTCAATGGGTTAAATCATCGTATTCAAGGGGTTAAATCATCGTATTCAAGGTGTTAAGTCGTGGACTTGTGAAAAAGACTTAGGGGTACTTGTAAGCCCGGACCTACGGCCTAGAAAGCAGTGCGTTAATGTTCGAAATAAGGCAAACAGAGTATTAGGTTTTATATCTAGAAGTGTAAGTAATAAGAGTGTGGAGGTCATATTGCAACTATATCTTGCGCTAGTCAGGCCGCACCTTGACTATGCTGTTCAGTTCTGGTGCCCTTATTATAGAATGGATATCAATTCACTGGAGTCGGTGCAGCGAAGAATGACGAAAATGATTCCGGGACTTAGAAACCTTCCCTATCAAGATAGATTAAAGAAACTAAACTCGCATTCCCTAGAAAGACGAAGAGTGCGGGGAGATATGATAGAAGTATTTAAGTGGGTGAAAGGAATCAATAAAGGGGATATAGAGAAAGTTCATATAATATCCGAGCAGGATAGGACTCGTAGCAACGGATTTAAATTGGATAAGTTTAGGTTTAGGAGGGAGATAGGAAGAAACTGGTTCACAAATAGGGTGGTAGATGAGTGGAAAAAGATTAGGATCTTTGTAGTAAATGCTGGAACGCTGGAAAGTTTTAAAAGAAGGCTAGATAGATTCATGGACGATAGAGAGTGGTTGTAACTCTCGACAGGAGCTGCCATGCGCCGACCTACCGGCCTATTGCAGACTCCTTATTTTCTAATGTTCTTATGTTCTTAAGTCGTCGTATTCA
>CAUDMG010003662.1:877500-885000 GCA_958450375.1 Homarus gammarus | reverse complement strand
TTACTTACAACATGAATTCGTTCCCCTCTCATCCTATTGTAACTTTAGTATTTTCATCTGGCTAGCGCTAGACGATTACACTCAGCTGAGGAAACCCCTTCGGTATTGGCAGTGTTAGTGTGCACTCTAAACCCTCCCAACTGATATACTGTACAGTGTACACTTTCCCTCCTCACCCCCAGTCCCTCGTCTCCCCTCTTAGAAAAACACCTACCCCGACACACCCCTTCCCTCTCCCTCCCACTCACTAGTGAATGTTTCGAATACACTCTTTAGAGTTCGGGGTTCACACCTCAAAGGGAGAGAGGATTGGCAAAGTTAAGTTGTAAACTAGGGAGTGGAGCCAACTGTACATTGTTTGTATACCTGTACTGTCTATGCTAAATCAATGTGAACTTAATGACGAGTTTACTGAATATCCATCCATCCATCCATCCATCCATCCATCTATCCATCCATCCATCCATCCATCTATCTATTTTTGGCTGCGTCATCAGGTCAGTGCTCGCCTCTCCTGACAAACTAACTGGTTGACCGATAAAGTGTTTTCCCTCTGAGGGAGTATTCTCAAACGAGTCCCATTAAACACATGGTGATCAGTATTTGAAAGGGTCAACTGTGTCAGTATTATTGGTGTTCACATCGTATCTGTATTATTAAGGCTAAATAAACGGTTTCAATTTCGCTAATAAATCAATAACACAATAATGACCAGTTTCTAGTTATTATGTTTTTCACTTGTAGTTTACTAATTGTTATACAAGACTATTTCTCTACGTCAGTATATTCAGTTCTTTATCTGTTCCTCTGGCGGTGCTGGACCTCATAGCGAACTGCACGACATATATTGAGAATCTGTCGTCGAGCGTGATATCTTAACCTGCACAGCTGTTGTTCAGTCTTTTCCTGGAGATGAACACCTGTTCCTGTTCCACATTATCAAAGGAAATGAAGTTTAGTGTTAGTTTGGTATGTAGACGTGTCTTAAACTGTTCAGTGGTGTGGTGGTCATGGCCCTTCGTAGACTATCTCCACAAACCCCTTCATTATGGGGACGCCAGACGATTTTCTTCCCCACTGATAATACTGTAGTTCACTTGTATCGTTTGAAAGCCTTGGTCTCATCCCTACATATCCTGATTTGGTCCTATTTACCTACTGATTTCGTAATGTTAATCACTTTGTATGAAGAATGAAATATACCGTATACACAGGAGAAGTGGTGTAGGTAGTACTCAGACTGTGACGTAAATATTGCTGTTTACAGTGGGGGGGGGGGGGACTGGAGTTGGAATCACGATTTTCACCAGAAGTAAAATTATTAAAAAAATTATTTACCGTAGATAGATTTAAACATTATTTTTAGACGAAATTAGGCATTGCACACAAGGTTTCCTGAGCACAAAAACACCTATTCAACTTTTCTTTTTTTTGTGGACACGGAAGGTTGTTTACATGGAGTTTATAGTACAGATAGGAGACTTGTGGAAAGCCCAACTTATGGATAGCAAGGTTTTATCTCGAGTTGAATTCGCAGAGGAAAGCGCTTTTGTGATGAGCTGAATAAACGTGTCAAAACTAAGCTTAGGATCAAAGTCCGTATAAAACTGCGGCTTTGTTTCAAATACAGCTATACCGATATCTGTTTCACTTGGCTGTCTGTCTGTCTGTCTGTCTGTCTGTCTGTCTGTATTTGTGTTATACCTACCTATCTCTGTACATATAATTTTCCCAAAAAATATCGCTACTTTTTCTGTCCTTATAATTTCAAACACTGGACGAAATGCTTTGATATATTCGCCAGTGCATCGTCCGATGTTGGTATGCCGGCTCCCAATATTGGTAACAGTAATCAAACATACACAACATTTATACTTATAAAATATCTGCAGGAAAAAAGTTATTGGTCATTTTTTTATTTTTTTTTAGTTCTCTGTAGGAAAGTGTTGCCAGATAATTTGATCCACACACATAGTAGATAATGTTATACACTAATACCTGTGTTGGACTGTATCGCCAACTAGTGGACTAAGACAACTCAACACAATGACCACAGCTACCCCAGGGGTAACGATACTTTTTTGGGGGAGACTGCATCTCTCTCTCTCTCTCTCTCTCTCTCTCTCTCTCTCTCTCTCCTACAGTAACTGACCTAAGAATCCTCTGACCCTCATCACACTTGACCTTATAATCCTAGAATGACCTCTACCTCTTCGCTTGACCTCCCACTGTCCAAATGACGTCACCACTAGACATCAGAACGGACACCATACAACTAAACACTGTGAAAACAACAATCACAATCACTAAATGAAATCTATCTGGAAAAGTGAAGAAACAAATAAATCTTAGCGTTATTCTCCCTTCATATTAATGTATTCTAATTTGCATAATGACCAATTCTGCATAACGGATGATTATATTATTTTCTTATACTTTGTGATCAAGTTTTGAAAAGTTTTGGAATCACATATTATAACTCGAATGATTCATCTTATTCCACTGGGGTTTTGTTTCATCTATTAACTCTTACAAATACACACACAGATTTTATATATATATATATATATATATATATATATATATATATATATATATATATATATATATATATAGAGAGAGAGAGAGAGAGAGAGAGAGAGAGAGAGAGAGAGAGAGAGAGAGAGAGAGATATGTTTATTGTGTAAATGCATCATACAAATTTACATTATGTCTGCCTGTATATAGACAATGTAGGTGTGTTATGTCTTAATGTCGTGTATACAAGGCGATATTTTCCCGGGTGAACTAACGTTTTCTTTTGTGTTTCTATTTTCCTCTCTTTCCGTTTACTTCCACCTGATAC
Organism: Homarus gammarus; assembly: GCA_958450375.1. Classification (NCBI taxonomy): domain Eukaryota; kingdom Metazoa; phylum Arthropoda; class Malacostraca; order Decapoda; family Nephropidae; genus Homarus; species Homarus gammarus. The sequence goes on along the minus strand of CAUDMG010003662.1, from coordinate 882,155 downwards.
AGACAGTTGTAAATACACACATATACATGGACGGACACACACAGACACATGCACACGGAAGGACACATACTCATGCGCACGGACAGACACAGGCACACGGACGGACACACACACACAGTAATCGGTTCTTCCCCCTCAAAGCTGTGAGGGTAATTTTGTGTCCATAATTCAGTTTTATCTCCCACTTAATTTCTGCTGAGTAATTTAATCAAACTATCATAGAGGGAGTTGATAGGAAAGCTTTAATGAAGATTGATACCAATTTTACTGGTGAAGGGAGAACCAGCCACAATTATCATCAAATATTAAAAAAAAAGTACAATGGGAGGATTTTTATTCTTTGTGGTCATGATTTTGTAATTTTTTTTAGTTATATCTTAGGTGGTAATATATTAAAGGTAATAAAGGGTTCATTTGGTGAGTGAATGATGTTATTTGGTATTTAATGTCATTTCATTGGTCATTATCACACCACAGTCTGTCTTCTAGCTATCATCTCTCGTCTATGTGTCTAGTATGTGGCCTTTGCTCTTCACTGAGTCAGTCTTGTGCAGGGTCGAAAATTTCTTTGATCTGTTTGATTAAGTTTGGTATACACGAGTTAATATGCTTACAAGAACTAAGGTTGGGTCCATGCAGACACACGCACGCACGCCGGAGTTAAATCTTGCAGCCACCGAGATTTCCATTTTATCTTATCGAATACGAAGCCATTTGTGTGTAAGGTGTTCATAATATGGCCACCCGCAGCCTCTTTCTTCGGCCCAGCGACCTTGAAAATCTTATAATATACATGATGGACAGTGTCTCAACAGGCGAGTCTTTATTATGTAAGGCACATAACAAGGGGTCAGTGTGGTTGATATTGTACTTGCTCACAATCACTACCAAACTGGAAAGTTAGTTACCCATTCACAGCTGGGTGGACTGGGGTGCCCCGACTCGGAACCAAAGACCCTTAGGACGGGAGGCGACTGCTGTATCCACACAACCACCTAGGTTACTTTACCTGTCGTAGTTATTAACCTCCTGAACTTATAACAGAGGCCCTTCCAGGACTATTGGTAGTTTTAAAATCTTCTCTGGATACTCAGCTCGACACGAAAGTCCTTCGTCTTTGTATAGCTCTTCATCTCACTGCCTCGCTCCTCACTGTAAGCAAGTTATCCGTGGCACCATGTCGGCGGATCAATATAGTCTTGGTGCCTTCAACTGCAGTAGCTCCGGGGAGTTGGTGGATGGCTCATAAGACGCGAAGAAATCAGTGTTATGATCAAAAGAAGCCGCACCTCCGCCTCTTGTGCAGCACAAAGAGAACCTTGGGTCCTCAGACCACATAACACTCACAAGTACCCTGATGGGGGGAGGGGAGATCACTATGTTGCCCGAGATGATAGCAGGTAGTTGGCGTGAGATTACACGGGCCTATCTACCACCGCAGCTGAAGACATTTGTAGATAGCTAAAAGGAATTCCAAAAGAGCAACAAGTTCAGGATACTTACAAATAGAAGATACACCTCCGACCTATAAGGCTCAGGTAATTTTAGCTCTTGAATAAAAAAAATCTCAAGTTTTTAAATCCGTTGGGCGCCAGATTCGTCGAACCCCTTAAAGACCAGACTGGTGAGCCAAGTGTTCCAGGCTGTTAGTGCATCAAGTCAAGGAGAAGGTGCCTCTTATATTAGTTACCTACGCTCTGCCGTTCAAGAAATAGAGACCATAATTGTCATGTAATATCTAGTTGTAGTGCACCTATTTTCCTATTTTACAATTCTCATTTTCTTCTTGGTAAAAAATAAAAAATAATGAGGAATGTTAGGAGGAAGAAATATTTCTTGTTGGTCTCACAGTAATGTTTGCAGTTTTATATCAGACCTAAACTATTTCCTAAGTATTCAAACTCAACTCACACACTGTACACATCAACCACACAGATTCATACAATTAAGTTTTATCACATTTGCCAGCCTCCCACCAGCCTCCCAGGCCTACCAACATCCCGTTTCCTGTGGCCCTTTCTAATCTATTTCACGCTGACTTCCTCAGCTCCTTTGAACCACTATCACAGGCTGCGACTAACAGCCCGCTGCTCATTCCTATTATCGAGCAACACAAGAGTAATTACTATGGACTCCAGCCTCCAACAGTCCAGGATAAGCTTTCGATGACGATTTTCGAGCGCTCTTGTCCGACGTCACTGTCCCTCGGCGATAAGTATTCCAGCGAGGGAATTGCTCATTCAAGGCTCCACTATGGTGGCCTGTGTCGTGAGGGTCGTCACTTATGGCTCGTAACTTTCCAAGAGGACTCGGCTTTACTTGATGTCTGTTCTCTTAGTTTGCCACTCTACGCAATTGGTATTTAGGTAACCTTTACGAGCCTGGTAGCTGGAGTTTATAACTTTACAGATTGTGCTGTGGAGCAGTATTTGGTTAGATTTAGTGAGGAAGACTTGACTGGTGGGGGATTATTGCCTCACATAAACAGTCTAGATGCTGCGTCTCCTGGGGCGGCAGGATGTCGCTGATAACAGTCCTTCAGGAGGGTGGTGGAGGAGCCTAGGAGCAAACGCTTAAGGTAGGCAGTCATAAAAGGAGAAAGAAGCTGTGTGAGTGATCTGTGGAAAATCAAGAGAAGTATACAGTGTTCACGAAGATTTCTTAACAGACTGTTTATATTTATCATTGTTGCAGTGAAATGTTTTCTTTGCGTATACAGTAACTTTAATATGCGTTCATGAAATTTCACAAAAGTGTAGATAGTTCAGCAAGGTCTGTCTGATGATCAGGTGAGCTACAGGCGGCCAGAGAAATGCGTCACAAGTGTTATTTGTCTCACACGTCTCAACTGTCCTTCTGGTGGCAGTCTGCGAAGTTTGTCTCTATTTGTGTTGTGTCTCTATTTGGTTGTATAGTCTCTGTCATACGCTTTCAATGAGTTTACAAACATGCATCTAGAATTGTGTATCTGTGCATGAATATCTGTGTCTTGTATAACACACACACACACACACACGTGTATGGATCAGAAAATATGCTTACTGTCATAACGTAAAAAGTAAACACGTTGTAGTCAACAATGAAGTAGGCGGAACACAATATTTATTTGTTTTACGTAATCATCTTTTGTTAAGTGAGAGACCCCGTTAGTGACGAGGTAAAGAAATACAAGTAACCATTGCATTCTTTTTGTTTCACGTTGGTGATACAGGAACTGCCTGGGCTTCTCTATCACTTATTTCTTGATATTTATTAACTTATAACCTCAACTCTTAAATTCTCTGAAATTCCTGTTGGTATTTTTTGGAAGTTAACAGTTGCACGCTTTATATATATATATATATATATATATATATATATATATATATATATATATATATATATATATATATATATATATATATATATCAAGCATGCAACTACACCCTATACTCCTACTCTTGTAAGCCTCGTCCTCTTGTCTTGCTAACACTCAGGGTGGCAGGATGACTGTAGAACTAATTCTTAACTTTGAGCAGCCTACGTGTTGCCTCAACCCACGGACAGGTTCCTAGGTCACTAAGGAGTTAATCCATCATCAAGAAGTGCTCTCGATAACTGACTCATTATACTGACGAGTGTTTTGGGTTGGTGCACCGGAAGGACCTACTCCTTCACTCCCGCTAGGCATCGAACTCGCAGCCATTCTTTTGGGAGTCTGTGACTCTGTATATATATATATATATATATATATATATATATATATATATATATATATATATATATATATATATATATATATATAAAGGTTTTATTTATATCTGTATTTTTTACTTATATATTACATTTACATATTATATTTACTCTATTAATTTACTTATCAAACTATAAACTTGGCAAGTAAAGACAACATCAAGACACAACACTACCATGCACAAGGTAAAACATCAACAAACACCAAACATACAAACCCTTAGTAATGAGAAATAAAAGACAACATTTTTCCATAAACTTTATTTTCCCGCTCGAGCTATAAAAACAAAGTGTGGAGGACGTGTAGAGTGCCTCGGAGGCTTGTACTATTGGGTCAACCGGGATCTTAGAAAATGGGATACAGGAACAGAGAACGTGATGCGTGGTTATCAGAACCTCACACAAGACAGTTGAAAAAGTCTTTTTTTATTATTATTATTTTTTTATACAAACATACACCGAAAAAAGTAGCACTTCAGGACCTAAATGCTTCTATAGGTTATTAATTTTTTCATGTATATAAAATTATAAAAAACAGGTCGTTTTTTTTTCGTTTTGGGTTATGTGCTGTGGTATGTACAAAAATATATGATTATGATAACCACACATTACAATAGATAAGTCCATTGGATTCATCAGTCAGCCAGCAGTTTGGCAAGTCACTAGGAAGACTGAGCGTGACTCTACAGTGTCAGGTAGCTTATTGGGTCCTCTCTGCCTACTGTTAACAGGAGCCGTTTTGAACATAAACAAAACACTAACAAAAATTATACCAATAATTTACGCTCCACAAGGCATGTTATTGTTGATTGACTAAATGAAAGTTAAAAAAAAAAAACTGTATTTTATAAAATTCTTATGTTTAAGATTAAGTCACTCTTGATTATCTAAGGTTTTCATAACTATCCAAATGAACACAACTT
>CAUDMG010003662.1:630000-872500 GCA_958450375.1 Homarus gammarus | reverse complement strand
AGGCTGGGAGACACCGAGGATACGTCTCTGAAGATGGTGTGACCCTCCTTGCCCGGGCGATGCACCGAGCGAATATGCGACATCATGTTATCTTTGCGCTTAAATTCTTTGCCGCAGACATGGCACTTGTGGGCGCGGCGGTCCGTGTGGACGGTGATGTAATGCCGGTGGAAGTTGGACGGGTGCGTGAAGGTCTGGAAGCACTTGGAGCACTTAAAGCCGTTGTCCTGGATGCAGTAACTCATGATGGGCACCGACACTTTGTTATTGTTGCCCCCACTGCCGCCCCCGCTGCTCGGGGAATTGGAAGTTGGGGAAGACTGAGTGGGTTTCTGTGGAGAGGACGTGTGTGGGGAATGAGGGGAAGAATCAACAAGTTCACGTTCCCCCTCACGTTCATAAACCCCGTGAAGCCCGAACTTGAGGGGGGCGCGGAGGGAGGCAAGAAGAATAGATCCGTGGAGGTCTTTGTCATTCTTGAGGGCCTCGTACGGATTCTTGAGCATGGCGGCCTCTAGAAGGTTCTTGGTGTAATACAGCTGGTCCATATCAGCGACAGGTGGTGGAGGAGGGAGAGGTGGTGGCTGCGAGGTGGTCTTTATCGCCGGGTGAATTAGTCCGCCATGGGGGTCGTCGTGGTCGTACTCATGAGTGGTCCACTCCGGAGCATGGCCTGCAACACAGAGACCGGGTCAGCCCAGGATGGTATACCTTCTACAGCGCCTACTGACACCCTCAATAACTACCCCACTACAACATAAGTTGATAAATGCGTTCACAGGAGGCAGGACCAGTGCGTGTTGGGCTCATTGGTGACAGTGACATAACAATTCTAACTCAATATTCTTAATGACAAGCATCACCTAATATCAGCCCCATGTATTGGTCCAGTCTCTTGGGGGTTAACGAAGCGCCTTGTGTGTGTCTCAGGAAGGAAATAAATCCACCTTGAAGCAACACTGGCAACTTCTTTAACCTTGAACGTATTGATTTGTATAGTTTTACCTCAGACCTTATGCAACGCAACGCTGATTTCTGATTGGTTGAAAATCACGTATGCTGGTTTTCGGCTCCAATCAGAAAACAGCTTCACGTAAACAAAAACAGGTCTGGTAAAAAAAAAAAAAAGAGAAAGAAATAAGGTTAAAACAAAACAAAAATAAACAACTTAAATTGGGAAATACCAAAGAGGAAATTCATAACATGTAATATAACAAATAAATTTTCAATTATTTCATGATTTTTTTTGTTTTTTGTTTTTTTGAGTATAATGAAATGTGATAAATTTAATAAAATAAAGATGAAAAAAAAATGAGAGACAAGGGATAGAATAACCAAGACCAGCAAGAAGGTATACCATCCCGCCATCCACAGTCCCTGCAGGTGAACTTTGACCTCTCCCTCCACATCAAAGGTCAAGGTTCGGTGCCTGTTGACCGCCGAGCAACATTATACACACTTGCTGAGCCAGTCCTAGTTTGTGTGTGTTGGTCGGTGTGGGTGGGTGGGTGGGTGTGTGTCTGTGTGTTGGTCGGTGTGGGTGGGTGGGTGTGTGTCTGTGTGTTGGTCGGTGTGGGTGGGTGGGTGTGTGTCTGTGTGTTGGTCGGTGTGGGTGGGTGGGTGTGTGGGTGGGTGGGTGTGTGTCTGTGTGTTGGTTGGTGTGGGGGGTGGGTGGGTGTGTGTCTGTGTGTTGGTCGGTGTGGGTGGGTGGGTGTGTGTCTGTGTGTTGGTCGGTGTGGGTGGGTGGGTGTGTGTCTGTGTGTTGGTCGGTGTGGGTGGGTGGGTGGATGTGTCTGTGTGTTGGTCGGTGTGGGTGGGTGGGTGTGTGTCAGTGTGTTGATCGGTGTGGGTGGATGGGTGTCAGTGTGTGTGTGTGTGTGGGTGGATGGGTGTCAGTGTGTGTGTGTGTGTGTGTGTGGGTTGGATGTTGGTGTGCTTGTGTGGGTGGATGTCGGTGTGTGTGTGTGTGTGTGTGTGTGTGTGTGTGTTCAGTTGCTACTGGTCTTGTCGAATCAACAAAATCGTCATACATTCAAAGCTCAGTTAATAATGTATTTTACGTACAATGTTGCTCGTCACATCAACATCTCAGAATTATGTGCAGAAGTACAGTGACATGCAGTGCTGACATGTGATAATGGTGAGAAAAATATTGTGATCATGACCGCAAGAAAACACACTTGTCACATCTGCCTGTAAGGGGAGGGGGTGAGGGAGGGGTGGTAGGATGGGGGGTGGGGGGGCTAGTGTGACCTTATATGACCTGCCTGAAGGTGTGGTACTCCTTGACGTCACAGGAGGTGGCGGTTACTTTAATGTGACTCTCTCTCTCTCTCTCTCTCTCTCTCTCTCTCTCTCTCTCATGTTGTTTGTTTGTCTGTTTCTATTTTTTTTCTCTCTCTCTCTCTCTCTCTCTCTCTCTCTCTCTCTCTCTCTCTCTCATGTTGTTTGTTTGTCTCTGTATCTAGTTTTTTTTCTCTCTCTCTCTCTCTCTCTCTCTCTCTCTCTCTCTCTCTCTCTCTCTCTCTCTCTCTCTCATGTTGTTTGTTTGTCTCTCTGTATCTAGTTTTTTTTCTCTCTCTCTCTCTCTCTCATATGTTGTTTGCTTGTCTCTGTATCTAGTTCTCTCTCTCTCTCTCTCTCTCTCTCTCTCTCTCTCTCTCTCCTGTGCCATGGCGGATCACTCCTAGCTCCCACATGCCCAGTCTAACCATCTTCCCATCTTTCAAGTATATTTTAAGACATTATAAGCAAGTAAACAATGTAAACAAGCAACATATATCCACTTGTTTATTTACCCACAATGCTATAAAAAAACACAGGACTTAAGAAATAAATATAGATGAACAAGAACGGAGATTATCACACACATTAAAGATGATCATAAAAAAATTAACTGAATATTAGACACCTCAGCTTATTTCACCTGAATGTTAACTACCCTAATGCTATTCTTGGTCGTTAGGTTAGGTTTGGTTAAGGTATGTTAGTTTAGGTTAGTATAAGGTTAAGTTTGGTTTGATTAGGTTACTATAGATTATGTTAAGGTAGATTAGTTTCGGTTATATTATATTAGATTTGGTAGGTTAGGTTAGGTTTGGTTAGGTTCAATTAGATTAGCGTTAGTAATTAATCAGATAAGAGTAAGCTAGGGTGTCTAATCTTCAGGTGATTGAACCCTTCTTCAGTTTGTGCGAATAAATTTTAAACAAAGAAATTTATATTATTTGTGTTTTGGTAATGTGGTGACAAGCGATCTCCCTCCATCACATAGTAAACCATCTTTGTCATGCCTCAAGATGAAGATCAAAGAACTATATGCAGTCTGTCATGCTCAACTCCAATGCTCCAAGAAAGTTCAAATAAAAATAAAGGGATTATTATTCTGTCCTTAGATCTGGGTGGGGATGGGCGTGGTGGGAGGGAGTGAGGAAGGGAGGGGGGACTGATGGGGTAGGGATACACGCATCGCCTACTGTCAGAACCTCGCAGGGATAATGGAGAGTCAATATTTGTTTTTGGTCATCATGGAAACGGATATTAAATTATTATGATTATTTGTTGATGTTTTTTGTTGTTGTTTTAAAGAGACATTCTTAAACGGAACTATGGAAAAAAATGGCAGTTGTTCCATGCACGATATGCAGAGAAAAATATATATATATATATATATATTTTTGAGTTTTGTGAAAGTGACTTGGGATTGTAAATGTATCAACAAGTCTTCCCCTGGTTAATTTTTTCACCCGTTTATGGACTGACTTAGTAAATATCGTCACTTTCACAAACTCATAGTATATAAAGAATACACAATACAGTAAAGAAAGATAAAACGAAAAAAAATATTATATACAACATTTTTTGAGTCTTGTATAACGAATGCAGGAACGAATAGATATACTGGCCATCAAGCAAGTCATGAGAGAAAAACCACCATCTAAGAACCCATGCATTACAGAGTTAGGATTCTTACCTCAAAACTCCCAGATCTCTTCCAACATTTAATCTTCTAAAAATGCCGGGAAAATTAACCAACAAATATTTTAAATTTGTTTTGAATTCTAATTAAAGAAAAAACAAGTAGAGAAGACGTCACATGAATGGTTACGTTGTATTTCTTTATCCATTGTCATTATATTTTTCTTCCTTATGTTTAGTTTCTTGCTTGTGAAGACATTTAAGAATAATTTAGCGTTAACTTCGGAGATTATCGTTTGGTTTATCTAGCGTTCTTTACGAATTATTATTATTTCATTATAATATATTTTTAACTTCAACGTACTGTACGTTTCATGGAAGAAAATATATATTTCCAATTTCTAACTGTGTGTTGGATGTCTCCTTAACTCACGGCTTTTGGGAATATGCATATCATATATGTATTCTTAAAACGAGTAAGTAGGAAAGGAAAGAGATTAGAACAAGCGTAACCCTCTACCAGTGCCAGAATATACGACCTTCACCCTTAAGTAATACTTTAACAAGACCCATCTTCTCCCACAGCCTCCCGACGTCTCCAACATTCATGTTAGAAGGAGCGTCTGTGTGTTTTCTTTCCAAAATTTATTCCAGTGACTGTACTCCGTATTATATTTAGTTTTATTCTAGAGAAAAGTAAATAAATATTTTTTATTTTCTAACTGGTTTACAAGGGTGAGAATAATTTGCTGAGAAAGAAAACACACTTGTTGTTAGTAATGAAAAGAGTCTAGGTCAGTATCCCTCGCCAAGACCCGGATGAAGAATGTAAACAAGTGTCAGTACATACAGTTTTAGTCAAGGTTACTCGCGTTTCCGTCGGATCAGGGCTACAGATTACCTCTCAATACTTCTTTAAACAAAACAGAATGTTAATGAACTAACAAAATATTGGATATAAACAAAATTAACCGCCATTACAGCAATATGATCCTGATCCGACTGGATACTGAACGAGTTCTTGTTACATATGAAGCTTGTAAATGAATCTATAGAGACTGGTGCTAATGATGTCTAAACTAGGATGACATGTCTATGGCTTATGACTGACAGACAGACAAAAGACATATACGACTTCACAGGAACATATTTTGTGCTATTTATACAAGTTTCAAGTACAGGACTGGCTTTATAGCAGCACTTGTTATGGATATACAGGGAATATATAAGTATGGGTATATCTGTATAAGGTTAATATCATGGTGGGAAAATAAGACTTTATAATCATCAATGAATCATATATCCACGTGAATTAATAAATAGTATGTGTCAATAATCTCGATACACTGGAAAGAGGATGTATCCCAAGTTGTATATATATATAGTCAAATGTAAGCAATAATCTCAATATATGTCAACCAGAGTTATCCAGGGAAATATACCCCAGTTGTAGTGAAGAAGCTCTCATCCTGAACTCCATCGAGAAGCATAACAACCTGAATAACATGAAAAGGTAATTTGAAGAAAAAAATATCTAGATCGAAAAGAATGTAATCCCGATAAGAATTTTTATTTTACATCTTTGAGCTTGAGTGAACCCGGGATTTACCTCCGTTGGAATAACCTGGTGTGACTTGTGATACCTGGATGACGTCACTCACCTGAACCTGGCGACTCCCTGGTATTTTCCTGTTCATCTTGCGGCAACCTCGTCACCTCTGCAATGATAGAAAACGGGAAATTAATACCGAAGGGGAGACTGTGCCGGATAGCTGTTTTATTCCACGTCAGAAAACGAGACAACTATAATTACGGGGATCGATAGTTGCGAGGTGATTGATAAAACATATTTATTTATTCACCGTGTTTTTACTCACTACGATTTTGGGGAAAGCTGGAAATACTGTATATCTTGATTTTGGGAAAATTTGGGGGTGTTTTTATAATCAATAGCAATATATTAGTAGCTAGAAAAATGAATTATATTACTGCTTGGATGATTATACACACACACACACGCGCGCGCGCGCATGCACCTACCCTACACACATTTCCCTTCCATCTTTCCTTCCTGTCTCCATATCTTTACTCATTACTCAGTTACTAGTCTTTTATTGCTCTTCCCTTCCTCTCAGATGTACCCATTATTCCTTCTTTGTCCATTCTCTCTTTCCCTCTCCATTACCCATCATCTCTCTTCCTTTCATTCTCCTTCATTCTAATCCAAAACTCCTCATTTATTTTACTTTAATTACTGTTCTCATGTTCCTTTGTTTGTCTCTATTCACTTTTTTCAATTCATCAACTTTATCAATTCCTTTCCTTCTATCCTTCTTATGTTTTCGATTTCCTATTTCCTCTTACTCTTCCTTCTCTATTTATTTTCCTTGTATTCTTCACCCACCTCTTCTTCTCCTCCTCTTTCCCTTTCTCTCTTCTTCTCTTCTCTATATTCTTTTCCCACGTCATCTTCTGCTCTCTTTTTTCTTCCTCCATTCTTTTGCTAACTCGCACACACGCACGTACGCACACCTCTCCCCCCCGTCTCCTTCCTCCTATATTCCCCCACCTCCCCCCCCCCCTCCCACACACACACACAGTAGGACAAACAGGCAGGACAACTCACCTTTCCCTTGGCTTTCCCCTGACGGTCCCGGAGTAGATTCCCCACTCTGAAAGGCGGAGAGAGAAAAAAACTGGATCAATACGCAGCTCGTAACCAACGCTGCCTTACACCACTCTGTTTCCTCTCCACTATCCGTGTGTGTGTGTGTGTGTGTGTCGTAATGAGGATAATGGAAGTAAAGTGTGTGGATGAGAGTGTTTGAATGTGGGTGTAGAAGTTTAAAAGGTGTAGATGCGGATATAAGAGTTGTATTTATAGTTCTGTATGTTTTATTGTGATATATCTATCTATCCATTTATTTATCTACTCGTGTATATATTGTAAGTATTTATAATGATTTTATATATTTTTTTTATTAATTGGCTTACATATATGATAATTGATTTAAATAATAGCATAAAATACCTTTGGTTGATAAAATTAATAATGGAACACCTGTGGAAAAATGGACATAAATGCCAAAACATATGAGAGAGACATTCCAGGCAAGGTTCTCTCACCAAGTAGCGTCCTTCACCGAGTCTCCCACACTCCCTATCTTTCTCCCACGACCCCCCCCCCCCCGCGACCACCACCCTATATCACCACCAACACCCTACAACACTACACCCCTTTACACCACGACCACGACCCTACATCAACACCACCTTCATCACCACCTCCTTCACCTCAAACATCCACCACCACCACCACCAGCTTACACCACAACAACCACTACAAACCTTTACCACCACTCCACCACCTACCTCCTTCTACCAACAACCCACCACCCACCCCTTACCCCCCACCCCCTACCACCCCAGCCCTACCACCCACCCCTTACTACCCACCCCTACCATCCACCTCTACCACCCACCCCGTACCACCCACCACCCGAAATGTCCCTGGAAACTTCCCTCCAGCCAAAATACGTAGAGCATAGCAGCGATATCTCCAGCGATTGTATTACATATCTCCACTAGTTATCTCCCCCCCCTCCCCTTCTCCCAACAATTGCTGGCGTGGGCAGAAGCGCAGCGATAGTATCTATGAGAATTTTGCAAAGCGGAGCCGGGGCTGGTGGTTTCCGTGGCAACGTGGTGGTGATCAATATGGCTGCAGGGAGAGCGTAGTTGTAGTGATCAATACCAGCCCTCATGGAGCGACTTACCCCGGGCAGCCCGACCTGGCCCTCGCTCGCTCTTGATTGGCTTACGCCGCCCTCACGCTTTTTGACGGATTTATTTCTCTTTGGCATCACAACAACGATTTAGATATTTGATTGTGTTATTTTCCCTGGAGCGACTGTACGTTTATTTATCTTCGTTTTATTTTGCACAAACACCTATGCGAGAGTGTAGGGTGGGTGTTTGTGTGTTATGTTACCCTAAACCTGATTTGATCGTATTGTGTCTCTCGTCTACATAAACTCCACAGATGTGTTTGTGTTCCGTCACTTAGGGACTTGGGATTACTCGTCTTCGTTTTCTATGCACAAACACATCTGATTTGATCGTTTTGGATCTCATTAAGCAACTTGGGATTAATTTGTCTCTTTCGTTCTATTCAGGTGACGAAGACAAATATTATTGTTATAGAGAATCGCTACAGTTTTAGAACAACACCTCTGCCGTAAGGTCAGATACGACACAGATAATTTCAATAACTATAGAAGAGATTAATTACCCAATAGAATCAATGCACTAAATAAACTTCCTTTGTCTCTGTCTCTCCGTGCCTGCGTGTCTCAGCACCGCCTTATCTCACGGGGTCTTCAGGACGTGAATACATAATCAAACTCAACATCCGCGCCACACAAATTTTCGACAGATGAAAATGAGTGGTAGTCAGCAGGAGGGGCGAGATGCGCGCTCCTCCCGACAGGATGACGTACGCTGATGTTTTAGTCAATAGCGCTGTGTAGGAATACTATTAGTCATATAGGGAACGCTGACTCCCGGAGGGGCGCCAGATATTCCCACACATTACTGAACGCCAACGTGGTGGTTTTAGATTTTCTCGAGATGATGAGGAAGGAAAATGATCCTCTTTTGACGTGTTCTGGAGCCGTTGACTTGAGAAAATGAGTTTTTACATGTTTTAGAGATCGTAATGGATAATAGAGACGTATTTTTCATGTTCGTGAGCCATTGAGGGTAGAAAATGACTCTTCTTTAGAAAATGACTCTTTTTACATGTTCTTGAGATAATAATGTATGATAATGACGTATTTTACATGTTCAGGAAACCGAGACTAGAAAACAAACCTCTTGGGATAATTTTTATACAGTACCCTTTAGAATATGAGTCTCTACAGGTTTTGGAATATACAAGTTAGAAAATTAGTCATTGACGATTATTTTGAAACACATTGAGGATTTTCTTCTTAATAAAATTATTGATAGAAATCTACACTTTTTTTTACATTTCTTACAGTAGTTAACATCATGGTATGTCAATTCTAAGTCATGGTATCTTTATGTTCCGTGAAAATTCACTTTGTTGGTAACTTTCAAAGATGTGAGTTATTTGATTTTTTGGGGATCACCTGAATATTAGACGCCAGCTTATTTCACCTGATGATTAAACACTCTTAGACTACAGTACCTGGGGGTTAGGTTAGGTTAGGTTCATCTTTTCCTTGTTTGGTTTTTATTGGGTTAAATTTATTTGGTTTGTTAGGTTATATCAGGTCAGGTGAGATCAGGTTAGGTTAGGGTAGGTTTGCATTAGACTACATTAGGTTAGGTTTATGGTTCATTTTGTGTTATTTGGTTAGAATAGATTAGCGTTCGAGTGGTTAATCTTCAGGTTAAATTAAACTTGTGGGTTAATTTTCAGGTGAATCAAATATTTTAGCTGTGATTTGGTGGCTGGTGGAGTCGAGGTAAAGGTGTTAGTCTAACTTCAAGAGTGCATTAATGTTATTGGGTCTAACATTACAGTGTCTCGAATCTAATGCACTTCAGGGAGTGATCTGGTTACTGGTCGTTTAAAGAGAGAGAGAGAGAGAGAGAGAGAGAGAGAGAGAGACGCTAGGTTACCGGGGAGAAAAATTGAAATTCCTGTCACTGCGCCTCGATTCTTCACAGTCTCCCCCACGAAGAAACTTACGATTTATTTTCTATTTATAACTTTTCCAAAAGTGAAAATAGAGCAAATTTCATAATGTCTTTAAAACATTAGTGAAAAAATACCCTGAAAACGATACTATGCATCTCATATTACACAGTCTACACCCCACCTGTTTTAACACACATACCTCAACACCTTTTCAGTACTATAAGTCATTCATGTACGTAAATACACACACACACATATGTATATATACACTGGCTGGGTTAGGAAGCTCGAGTGTGCCAACAGTGTCGCTGCCTCACTCTAAACCCCGGGCATCAGAGAGACCCAATCCCCCTTTAAGTCCACTCCTCCCCTCACAATCCGCTAGTGTATGGGGCTTCCCCTCACACGTGTCCACCCACTCCCCGTGTCCGAAGGCCGCCTAGGTCTGACTGCCCCTCCTTCACTCCGCCCTTCCCGGCCCCCACATTGACGCCCATGGCTACACCTTGCTACACAGTGCTCTTTCTCTCCCACCGGAAATTACCATTCATTCTACTCCCTGGCCATTACGGACGCTCTTTGCCGTGCACTACCTGCGTATATCGTTCACTACCGCCCAGTGCCGTTTTCATTGCTAGAGTTCGTTGTTCATTGCTTTGAAAATCTTTCACTACCTCAACATGATACTTAACACTGATTCGAAAGTAAACTTCGTCACCTGTTTTCAAGTTCCTCACAGTGCAGACCATCCATGCCTATACCCGTGTTGCCAGGTGTCAGCTGCCACCTAGCTTTGGCTACCTTTGGTGACAAGTGTCATAACTACCCGATTGTGGATGCCCGCATACTAGGTGTCAGGTGCCACTCCGCCATGGCTACCCGAGGTGTCAGGTGCCACTCAGCTATGGTTACCCGAGGTGCCAGTTGCCACTCAGCCATGACCACACGTGGTGCCAGGTGCCACTCAACGATGGTTACTCGTGGTGTCAGTGTCAGGTAACAGCTAGCAGCACGTGAGCCACACATCATGTAAGCCCCGGCAGAGCTGGGAAGCCGTCTAAACTTCTTCACGTGGTGCCCCTCGTATGACCTGAGCCATGTATAGGTCTCAATCTATATTTGTTCAGCTTAAACGTCTAGTATTAAGGAACTGAATCTCCCTTCTATAGCACTTAGTTTATATTTATGCCAGACATTCCACATTAAATAAACAACAACGCTTATTATTGTTGTTAATAAATTCAAGAGGTGATGTACTACAGAGGAATTTGTGTGGAATAGAATGACGTAATCCTGTATCTTGCCGTCTGTAATACTCTGACTGAGAGGTTTCGATTGTATCTCAGGGGGCTTCTGTGTTAGGCAATTCCTCGTTTAGAGATTAAAATTAAAGGAACATCTGTTTTATGGTTAAGGAATTATGCAGTTTAGAGATAATATAGGAATTTATGCTTGTCAATATGTTGGCTATCTTATTAGTGACTGCCTTACGAAAGTCTAATGCCCATTTAACATATCGTACATAACGACCCTCTGTAACGATCATATGCTCCCATGACAATCCTTCAGCTTCTCCTAGCTACCGTTCGAAGCGTCCCGTTGTCGCCGCCGCTCGCCACCACCACCTCTCGTCCTCCACCCGCATGCCTCCTCCCAGGTATCCTGAGTCAATCTGCTGACACAGCGAAAAAGTTTTGAAAGAGATTTCCTTCCTCAGGGCGGGTCTAAAATTTGGTAAGGTGGATGAGGGGGAGTGAGTCGTCCCTAGACTTTTTAGTATTATTTTTTATAGTGGAAACTTAGCGGTAAGGACGGGTACTGGACCTCTATCAAGTATGTAATTATCGAGTTCCGGTAGATATTTGATATAGAGTTTAGTGATGATTCATGGAAACAGCAGCAAACGATAATATGATGATAATGATAATAATGTGAAGAAGACGAATATTTGTGGTAATAATAATGATGATTGATATTGATAATACTGTACATTATACATATTATTAATTACTCTTATCGGTAAAAGAACCATTAAAAAAAAACACGTTCAATCAGCAGTGCCATAAACCAACAGTGCCATGAACCAGCAGTGCCATGAACCAGCAGTGTCATGAACCAACAGTGCCATGAACCAGCATTACCATAAACCAACAGTGCCATGAAGCAGCATTGCCATAAAGTAATAGTGCCATGAATCAACAATGCCATGAACCATTAGTGCCATGAACCATTAGTACCATGAACCAATAGTACCATGAACCAACAATGCCATGAACCAACAGTGCCATGAACCAACAATGCCATGAACCAACAGTGCCATGAACCAATCAGGCGAGTCCGCTGCGTAACTCGCCCTGAGGATCATGAAAGTACTGCAGTGGGTCGCCCGAACCTCGATCAATAAGGCACAAGACTTCCCCAAGTTTTCCGCCCACTTCACGCCGGGCGGTGGATCGTCTGGCATGATCCCTCACCTTCCCGAACGAACAAATGTCTCGTGTCTGTAGATCCGTGTGGGCTTCATATTCTAATTGCAGGATTTTTGATGTTTTTACGAAAATACGTTTGTGTTTTGATGTCTTTGTTTTCCAAGTATTTAGTTATTTAATTATTATTTGTGTTAATTATATATACATTATTATTTTTTATTATTATTATTATTTTTTTTGGGGGGGGACTCCAGCACAAGTATTCAAACATTGCCTGGAGTTCACTTCCACTACGACTGGAGAACGCAGTGACCTTTATACATCGATCTGGTACTTGAACAAACTCATATTGTAATAGAGATTTTATTTTTGTTCGTGTGATGGCTTATTAGTTTCTATTTTTTTCCCTTGTTATGATCTTAATAACAGTGTGGTTGGATAGAGGATGATTTTTAAGTATACAGGTTGAGCTTTTTTTTTTTTTTTTTTTTTTTTTTTTTACAACTGAGTAAATTCATATTTCATATATATTTTTTCATCCTCTTTTCGTCTCATGGTTTTATCAGTCTGGTGGATCTGTTGTATCTGGGAAGAGGAGTAAGTGGAAGATGGTCTTATTTTCACTGATCCAAATTAGATATACTTAATGAAGATTTCTGATTACTTTTGATATATTGATGGCTTTGGATTTTAAGTCCTTCCTTCCTTCTTTCCCTCCTTCCTTCCTTCCTTCCTTCCTTTGTACTTTTCGGGTTGGGTGGGTTGAGGTAGTATTGGGGAGACCATGGAGCCACACCCCCTCTGGGCACGTCACACCCCTATGGGTAGGCCACACCCTCTGCCTGTGGTCAAGGCCTTTACGTGACCTTGTGATCATCTTGCCGTAGTCTCCCTTCACCTTAAAGTTCCTCTATTCTTTATCCCTCCCCTACAATACTGTATTTTCCTCCACATAGAGGCTATTGTTCACCCTACCTTAGTAACTACAGAACTGTATCCTCTTTATCTCCCCTGTAACCCATCCACCATCCGCCTCCTGGCTGTAGTTCTTCTTTACCCTACACTGTAGCACCTTTCACTCACTGTAACTATCTCCTCCACACTGTAACACACACCCCATTCCCCCACACTGTAACCCTACCCCCCCCACCCCTCTCGCTGTAGCTCGTTATTCCCACACCCCTCCTCACTGTAGCTCCCTCCCCCCTCCCTAACTATAGCCCCTCCTCCTGACTGTACCCCCTCCTCCCCACACACCCACCATGGAAGGTAGCGCAGCGTCCAGCCAAACAGTAATCAATAAACGAGGGGTTGCAAGGCTGGGAGTGCTGCTGGGTATGGCTTTGTTCCCAGCCCTCCACCCCTCCCTCCACTCTTCCCTCCCTCCTTTTCTTCCCTCCCTCCTTCTTTTCTTCCCTCCTTCCTTTATTTTCTTCCCTCCTTCCTTTATTTTCTTCCCTCCCTTCCTTATTTTCTTCCCTCCATCCCTTCTTTTCTTCCCTCCCTCCCTTCCTTTTCCCTCCCTCCCTCCCTTCTTCCCTCCCACCCTTCCTCCCTCCCACCCTTCCTTCTTCCCTCCCTTTCTTCCCTCACTTTCTTTCCTCGCTTTCTTTCTTCCGTTCTTCTTTCTTTCTTCCCTCCCCTCGTTTCTTCCCTGCCTTTCTTCACTCTTTCTTCCCTCCCTCCTTACCACTCTCCCTCCCGCCCTCCTTCATTTCTTCTCTCCCTCCTCTCATTTCTTCTCTCCTTCCTTCCTACTTCTCTCCCTCCTTCCTTTCTTCTCTCCCTCCTTCCTTTCTTCCCTCTTTTTCCTCTCTTCTTCACTTTTTCCTCCCTTCCTGCCGCCCTCCTTCATTTATCCTCTCCCTCCTTCCTTCCACTCTTCCCTCCTTCCGTTATTCTTTACTTTCCTCCTCTTGCCTCCCTCCGTTCTTCATCAGCTCTCTCTCCATTCTTCCACCCTCCCTCTCTCCCTCCTACCCTCCCACTGCTCCTCCATCTTTCTTCCCTCCATCCACCCACCCTTCCTTCCCTTCCTTCCTCCTTCCCAACCTCCCTTTCAGACTAATCGTGTTTTTTTCCTAATCCTTCCCTCCCTCCCTCCAGACTAATCTTATTCTCTTTCCTCTTGATCCTTCCCTCTCTCTCTCTCCCTCCCTCCCTTCTCCATCCACACCCCTCTCACCTTCCCTCTCTCTTCATTCTCTTTGATACTACGATCTTCCAACTCTTTCTTATTCTGTTTTCCACTTTTTCTCTTCTCTATTCTTCTCTTTTCCTTTGTACCTTTCCCGTCCTCCTTAGAATCCTCAACACAAATAGACGAAATAATTATTCCTTCTCAACACAAATACTGTTTATTCAGTTATAAGATACCGTCAGAAAATAATATTTGTCTCCAAACACGTATGAGTTACAGCGAACAAAGGTAAAATGATTAATTTCGTTATACATTGGAGCCTCTCTCTCTCTCTCTCTCTCTCTCTCTCTCTCTCTCTCTCTGTCTATCATCAAACACTAATCTCCTTATGATGTGAGACACTCGTTTCTCCCTTACGTTCACGTGTGTTTTCTTAGAGCTGCTGAACCATACATGTTTGGGAAAATTTATACTCTCTTCATTATTCCTTAGTGGCTGAGCTCGGCAAGACGCTTCTAAGGCTCTTAGGATCCATTAGCAGAAACCGGACGCGGAAGTAAGCTCACAATGCTGCCATGTTACTTTATCTTAGAAACCAACAAACATCTTTTTCGTGTCATTAAAGTTTCGGCCAGAGTTGACCTTGTCGAGGAGCAGTGAAGCTAAAACAGTCTTGCCAACTAAAGAAAAACTCCTCATGAGGGACAGGTCTTGAGGGACTCCCGACCCTTATGATCCTCCCCAGCCGTCCAAGAATAAAAATACCGTCCTCTTTGTTTGGTCACCATCGGTCAAGTTAGCCAGGAGGTCTCGGGCTCATATTGACACGACGCGGTGCAGAGGTGATCACTGGCCTTAGTAACCATAACTATACCAATAGGATCTGGGGACCTGATTCTCCAAAGGTTGTGAGTTCTATTATTCCTCCGTCTGGTTGGGGATGTAAGAGAGTTATCCAATGTGCTAATGACAACGAGGTTATACAAATATCCTGACTGCATAATTAATGTGTCTGTTTAGGTAAGATTTTTTTTTTTTTTTTTTTTAGAATCTGGACCAAGATTATACCAAATAATTTAAAATATATTGAATAGTTTTAGAGGGGGGGATATAAGAGCTAAGAGCATCTTGAAAGAAGAATCCGATAGTCTTGCAGGTGTTTATACAAGAGAGAGACAAGCGGGGGCGTTCTCAGAGTAGAGAAAGAGAGGTGGAGGGGAAGAGGGGGAAGATGGAGAGGAGGGGGAAGGAGAGGAGGAGGAAGAGGAAGAGGAGGAAGAAGAGGAGGAGGATGAAGAGGAGGAATAGAGGATATAAATAGATAGAGCTCCTCCCTCGACTAACATTTACATAAGGAATCAATGGCCTTCTCTCGCTCTATCTAAGGTTACACTACGACTCCAGGCATCTCCGTTCCCGTTCCCTGAGTTTTGCGGTGAAGTTAAACAACGTGGTAGTACTGACGCTGTTGTTCTTGCTGCTGCTGTTGGCGCTCCTCACACCCTCTTACTGCTACAACGACTACTACAACCGAAAGTACTGCAACTACTAAAATTTTTACCGTTTCTATAGAACTACTATTACTACTACTACTACGATTACTATTACTACCTATATTCTACCGCCTCTTGTTTTTACTATTACTACTACTAATGGTGGTCGCTCTGTGACTAAGAAACAAATAAACACAATAATCCTATATTACGATACAAAATAAATAAATACCACCATACTCGTAACAATAGTAGATGACGGTCCCATCTTCGATACGACCTACTGTAACTCGTTCAATATCTTTCCACCCCTCCTCGGTTCTTCCTCTACGAGTTAAAACAACACTAAAACAACACTAAAACTAAACCCACACATTACGAACAGTCAAAACCACCCCTCCTCCTCCTCTTAATCCCCTACCCCTTCCCCTGTAGTTGGTGTGTTTTACGAGCCAGAGACTGTGGTAGGGAACTCGTAACAAGGCGGTCCCAGGCGCTACGAGACGTTAGTAACTACGGTTCACACGTGTTCTGTAGTCGACCGCGCTGGACTCGTTGGTAGGCTGGTAATAGATGCAGAATGGTATCGAACCCTGGGCGGTGTACCGTGCGAGGAGAATTTGATGGCAGTGTGTCGGCACGCTGGGTCGTTCGTGCGTGTGTGCAATTACTGTGACTGTCTGTCTTGCTTGTCATTAATTTAGCACAGCCTGTTAGCCCAGAGTCATGTGTGTGTGTGTGTGTGTCTGTGTGTGTGTGTGTGTGTTTACGTATTGAGTATTTGATTACGTATGTGTGTTCTTGTGTGTATTCTTGAATTGTTTACATGTTCAAGCGTGTATTGTTTTTTTTTGCGTGTAAGTGTTTGTGTCATTCATTTACTTTTGTCTTTGGTTAATTTTATTGTCGATTACGCACGTGTGTTGTTATGTGTGCACGTGTGTATGTGTATTCGCTCTCGTGTATGTATGTTTGTATATATGACTATATACGTTTCTACACAAAACCTTTTTTTTTAGTAAGACAAATTAGGATACAATTCCTTCCCATCACAACACTTATTACTGTCAGCTATTCATCTTGTGGCTTGATTACCTGCCTTTCTCACAGTACGTGTTGTCATCAGGTGAGGGCCTCAGGTGTGCTGGCTGATGACACACACACACAGAAGTAGTATGCTGACCTGATCTCCTCACGTGATTGACCAAGTCTTAAAACCGCTGTCTAATAAGCTCAATATGAGTGTCTGCGTGTTAAGCACCCCTAATTAGCACACTTAATTGAGTCCATATCACGTGCTAACAAGTCTCTGTTATAGCTTAATAACTACCTGTTTCTCACGCACTAACACTAGCTAACAATCACGGCATGAGGAGCTAACAACTCTACCCAAGTGAGGGAGAAAAGGAGAAGAAAAGGAGACGAAGAAGGTGGAAAGAAAAATAAGAAAAGTGAAAGAGAAGGAAAAGAAGAAGAGAAGAAGAAAAATAAGGAGAAGAAAAGAAAATAACATGAAAAGGTAAGAATAAGAAAGAAGAATAAGAAAAGATGAAGAAAAAATTGAAGAAAGAGAAAAGACACCTAGAGTGAAAAAGAATCGTTCGTTTCGTGCTCATCGATTTCCAGCTTGTAATTGAGCCTTTATGAACTGAAGTATGTGCCAATTGTATGCTAATTGACGTAGTTATGGTCTGAATGTTAGTGTGTCGAGGAGAAACACAGCAGATAAAGCGATTCTTGTCTAGGAAAAGTCATCTATTTGTTTGTATATATATTTGTGCAAACTCGAATGTCCCCGTGTTTATTTTTGTCTCATTCGAATGCTTATATGTTGACAGTTTGCTTATACGAGGTCAGTATATCAGGTCGGTGACACACTTGTATGTGTGTTGTATGTATGTGTGATTGTGTGTGTGTGTGTGTGTGTGTGTGTTTACGTAGCTATGTACTGTGTGTAATGGTATTATAACAAAGTTCAATTGAAATTGTCTATCTACAAAATAATTGCATACATGTGTACGTGTCAAAATATTTGTGTATCGCGTGTGTGTATATTAGAGGAAACGCTAATGTAAGTATATTTTATGTGTTCGTGTGTTCACAAAGATATTTCAAAAGTCCTGCCTGTGTATCAGTGTACGCACGTATGCACACTAACTTCTGAAAGCATTGTTCACGCAGTTCGTGTATACAATATTTATTTACAAACAAGCAAAATTTAAAACAATTTGCTCTTGATCACTATAAGATATGGAGGTAAATATTCGTGCTGGCAGAGTGTGTGTTGATATTTCGTGTGTATACTTGCGTCAACAACTACACCCCACCCAACTATGTACACAGTTTTCTGTTAGTGGTTTCTGTGTACACTCTAAACATGTGAGTTAGCCGAGTAGCTTAGATAGTGTATGTGTGTAAGTGTGTGTACTTACATATACATTCGTACACATAAGATATGAGATCGCTGTGGACTTAGCCAAGAAAAATATTGCTTGTGTACCCATCGGTGTCACCTATACCTGTGTATCTGTACAATAACGAGCTAACAAAAAAGATTAATACCTCCGTAGTCAGGTTGGGACTATATACTGGTGAGCCTAAATTGTAAGACTTAATGCAGGATAGAATTCGATCTGTTGACGAATCCAAGGAAGAGTTACTCGTATAATTATGTCTTCTTGTGTCCCAAAACTGAGTTACGCTTTATAGAAACATCGACATAGTATAATTATGTCTTCTTGTGTCCCAAAACTGAGTTACGCTTTATAGAAACATCGACATAGTATAATTATGTCTTCCTGTGTCCCAAAACTGAGTTACGCTTTATAGAAACATCGACATAGTATAATTATGTCTTCCTGTGTCCCAAAACTGAGTTACGCTTTATAGAAACATCGACATAGTATAATTATGTCTTCCTGTGTCCCAAAACTGAGTTACGCTTTATAGAAACATCGACATAGTATAATTATGTCTTCCTGTGTCCCAAAACTGAGTTACGCTTTATAGAAACATCGACATAGTATAATTATGTCTTCTTGTGTCCCAAAACTGAGTTACGCTTTATAGAAACATCGACATGGTATAATTATGTCTTCCTGTGTCCCAAAACTGAGTTACGCTTTATAGAAGCATCGACATAGTATAATTATGTCTTCTTGTGTCCCAAAACTGAGTTACGCTTTATAAAAACATCGACATAGTATAATTATGTCTTCTTGTGTCCCAAAACTGAGTTACGCCTTATAGAAACATCGACATAGTATAATTGTCTTCCTGTGTCCCAAAACTGAGTTACGCTTTATAGAAACATCGACATATTTAACCAATAATGCAATCGGTAAATCGAAGCGTTGAGCGTATCTAAATGACTGACCATATACAGTATATATACGCTTCAGTGCAAGCTAACCTCAAAGAGAGAGAGAGTGTGTGTGTGTGTGTGTGTGTCGGCATGTGTGAAGGTGTGCGTGCTTCTGTAGAATGACCGCTCGCGTGCTTAGGTGTCGGCTGAACCTTCCCCGCCCCCTTCTCTCCCTCTCTTCCACCCTCTCTCACTCCCCACCCTCCCTCACTCCCCCCTCCCTCACTCCTCACTCTCTGTCACCCCCCCTGTCACTCCCCCCTCTCTCACTTCCCACCTTTATCTCTCCCTCCCCCCCCTCTCACTCCCCAACAGCCAGCCCCGCTTATGTCGTTCTCAACATGTCACACAACAATCCCAAGTCTCTTTCTACACGTATTCGTTGCTCTGGTAACGAGCGACTTCCTTGTGCTATTAAAAGGTGGATTATCTCATGGTTTTCTTCGTTGTTTTAGTGTTTATTTAACTTATTCGTTGGTGATTTTCTTTTCTTTTTCTACCCTTTTATGTTATTGTTGTTTATTTACCTTATTCTTTTGTGATTCTATTTTGTTTTTCTCAACTGTTTTGCTATATTATGTTTATATACTCTCTCTCTCTCTCTCTCTCTCTCTCTCTCCCCATCACTGTAATAAGGCAATAAATAAAACTACTAACAAAATTTTACATCGCAGTCAACGGGTTAGAGAATAAAAAGAGTGAACAACAGATTAAAAGAATGAAAGTAAAGTGTGAAAGAATGGTAAAAAAAATAAAAAAAGACTTAACACGTATGATCGAGCACAAAAAGAATAAACGGAATAAACAAGTGGCAGAAACAATATTAAACGAGGGAATTTATGTAAACTTGTAAAGGAATATGAAATTACAGGTAGCGTTAATAGCAAGAACTGTAACCCCTTGAGACTGATGAATTAAACGCTCATCCTCAAGGGGTTTAAAGTATTATCCTAAGAGTATCATCCTGTTATACACGTGTCTTTGAAAGGTTTAAACTATCATCTTGAAAAGGTTAAACTAACATCCTTAAGGGGGTAAAAATCATTCTCGTAAAGGTTTTAGGGTATGATCCGGTTAAACCATTGTCTTAAAAGGTTAAAACATCATGCTTAAAGAGTTAAATTATCATTCTGTTAAACCATCATTTTCAGACGTACATTTTAAACAATCGATGATACTAACTATAACAAGAAAACAGAGAGAAAGAGTTGACAGGTGGTTGATACAAAGACAGATTAGACAGGTGGTTGACATTAATACAAACAGGAAGTTGACAGGTGGTTAACATCAAGAGAGATTAGACAGGTGGTTGACATTAATACAGACAGGAAGTTGACAGGTGGTTGACATCAAGACAGAGAGTAAACAGGTGGTTGACATTAAAACACAAACACACGCACACACACACACACTGCTGGTAAATACGACCTCACAACCTCCTTGTAATGTGTTGTGACAGATTGAACGATGACAGTGGTATTTGTCCCGGTGGCGTGAGACGGACGAGATAGAATTATAGTGTTTACCTCAAATACACACAGAGCCCAACCTCGGCTGTGTCACATTAGCCTTTGAAGTTTAATAAATGGACCGAAGCGACACTATACTGCTACTAGTATTGCTATTAACGTGACTACTACTACTACTACCACTACCAACGCTTTTACTACTACCACCTCTAACCTTCTACTTTCTCTTCTAGACTACAAGCATCGTTAACCAACTTCTTACAGCAGGTAAATACAACACCTTTATCAGACTGATACATCGCCCTTAACAACAGTACAACACATAGTGCAATCTTAACAACACTATATCCTTAACTTTGCAACGCTCTTAACAACTCGACAGCGCCTTAACTCCACCACAATCTTAACTATAGATCGCCATTAACACCACCACAACATAACACCCACTACAACTATAACAAGGTACAACAAGCAAGGAGCCTCACCTGCCTTGTGTCGTTAGAATTATCTATTCATATCAGTCCTGCAGTTAAAAAGAAGAAAAAAAACATAATGCGACACAGCGTGAGGCGGACGATCAATAAAGACTACACAGGGATGAAAATTTTCAACCAATAAGGGACGCTGTGGGCGGGGCTTAGGTTCCTCATCTGCCAATCAATATCTGTCTAGTTCGAACCCCCACCTCTTTACTGGCCAATGAGCTACGCCGTACGAATAGTGTGGGATTTACTCATTTGACGCAACTAATTTTGAGGTTATTCGGCCTTGTCATTAACCACACTGCTGGCTTCCAACACACCCATAAGAAACATACACTCGAAAATGGCCTCCCCGATAGCGTTTGAGAATGATGTCATAAAGGAACAAGATTTCTGAAGGAGTTGCTGAGGTTTGTGAGGCTCAGGCGGCCTCCACTGGTAAAGAGATACCGCTGCGCTACAGAATATACCCTTCGGCTACTTACTGATAACTGCGACGAGTCTCTCCCTCGCAAATCAAAGAAAATAGTTCAGGAATAAAGATTTTAAAACTGCCTCCGGCTGAGAGAGAGTGCCACAGGGGCTGGAGTTTTCTCTTAAGGCTCAGATTCCTCAAGTTGCATTAGGGAAAAGCGGCCTAAACGACACATACGGTGTCCTTACCAACGTGGTACGAATTCCTAGACGAAACTTGAGGTGCTCTGCCCTGTGACTCGCCCTCTAAGAAGCACTTCGATTGGCGAGGTGGTAATGCTTAAGCGATATTTATGAATAGAGCGCGAGTCTGCCGCCTCTTTTCAATCATCCACTCTACTCTTTATATTTTAAGCACGTGTTCCGTCTTGTAGCGACTAGTCTAAAATATTTATGGCTTCACCAGAATCAGAATCGGAAAGGTATTCATAAACATCATCACAAGCTCAAATTTAGTTGTAATTTACAGGTGAAGTAATTTGGTGAAAATATGTTACAAGTTCCTCACTCTGGCTGTGGATACAATTGTACCTGCAGTGATTGAATGAATGATTCACTTTTATCACCTGTAAATGTACGTAGAAGCTACTGAAATGACCGAGTACACAAAGTAACAAACTATAACCCAACAGGAATTTATCTTCAGGGTGTAAACCAGACATAGTGGTGTGACTGAAGAAAACTGACACTATTTCTTCCCGACAGAAGCATTAACAAACACTCATCCACCCGGAGACTCTTGTAGTCACTCGATAAAAAAAAACAATAACAAAAAGAGGTTGGGTGTCCCCTTCCACGGATTTATAGTGCGGAGAAACTTGAATAATTCTCTTTGTTAGCGAAGGTACGAGAACCTCATTTTTCGATATCCAATATAGGAGGGAAGAGAGCCATACATCATACTAACGAGCTCACCCCATGGCTGAATAGAGTTTCCTGCTCCTAACATAATGTCTCGCCGGGGGGAGGGGAGGGGATAGTAAAAATCTCTCCACGATAATATTTCTCCCGTGTGGAAATCGAACTGTTTGCTGGGATGAAAGTGATTGTGACGGCAATTGTTCGGGCTAACTCTAAGCTTGTATTGAAGGTAGAATCTCACAGTCTCTCGTACGGTAAAATCTGCCCACGATAATATCTCTCTCCGAGTGGGAATCGACCTGTCAGTGGGAACCCGGAATTGGGGGAATTGACTGTGGTTGTGTTATTTCAGGTACCTCTTTAAGTTGTCCCGGGTCCTGGCTCCTAATTCCCAGTGTCGTAAGTTAAATACTCTTTCTAAGTAGAGATTCAAGAACCCACTTAACTCGCTCAGTTAAAGAGTGACTAATTAGGCATCGAACACTTATAATGGCTAACAAGTGCGCTGAGACTCTACTGTTCCTGCATTTGTTTTCTTTTCCTACAGTTGAAGGATAAAATATAACTTAGGAATATTTGAGAATTGGTGACTGTGGTTTATTCCGATACTTTCATGAATGGGTCAGAGGAGAAAGGTTGTTGGGGTGTGTAAAAAATAGAGATCTATTTATTTGTGGCTCTTTCATGGATTACTTTGATAAAGGATTCCAGGTTAAGGCTAAAGTTGAAAAATCCCTTAAAATCCTAAAATCCCGTCCAATATCTGAATGTCAGGATGAAAAATGGATAGAGAGGGGGGGGGGGGGGGTGAGGGCGCTCCACCTACTCCCTTCCTCACTCACCCCCATGAAAGGCGAGTGGCGGAAAAATCAATAGGTAAAACACTATCATCTGAACGTTGCACCATTCCTATCGACCTCCCTCATAGAAAACGGGAATCAAATTCAACGTCAGACTACGCTATGCTGCCTCATCTGTTGTCGGCGTCGCAGTATCGTACACTTTCTCCTATTATCAATGAATAATACAGGAAGTGACAGAAAGCTACATCAAGGAGACTGATACACTTCTGATAGATACTTGATCTGCGTGGTAAATTATTGGAAACAGAAATAGGAAGGTGGAAAAGTGATTACTGCACGTCGTCGCTTGTAGATAAAAGTGATTGTGATCAGTATTGAACGCTTCCAATGGCGTCAATACCAGGATTTATTACCCAGGTCGTCGCGAACGCTTAAGTCTCAAGAATGCCGACAAAACAAATGGCTTCCTCGGTGAGATTAAAAGCCCCCTTGATTAATGACGCTATGTATAATAATAACCGAGCCATTAACAGGTGAAATACGGAGGGTTTTTTTTAATTCAGTAAAGTTTGAGACGAAAAGAATATAATGGATGGAACAAAATCGAGCGACTGAAACTACGACAAGAAAAAGTAAGACGAAGAAAATGATGATGTCTGAAGCGAGTATTGATCGTGTGTAAATTCCAATGCAGCTCCATCACCCACCTCCACCCTCCCTGCATCACCCACCTCTACCCTCCCTGCACCACCCCCTCCTCCCATCTCTCCCTCATACCCTCTCTCCTTCCCCCCTCCTTCTTGCCCTCCGTTTCCCCCTTCTTTCCCTCCTGCCTTCGCTGCTTCCTCCTTCCATTACCCCTTCCTTCCTCCCTCTCTCTTGCCCTCTCTGTTTCCCCCCTCCCCCTGTCTCGCTGGTTCCTCCCCCCTTCTCCCTCTCCCTTGTTTCCTCCCTCTCTCTTCCCCTCCTTCCTCCCTCCATCACAACTTCCCCCACTATTACCCTTTCCTTATCTCCCCTTTACCTTCCCAGCTTCCTACCTTCCTTCTCTCTCAGTTCTACCCTTGTCTCTCTTCCTCCTTCCTTCCATCCTTTCTCCTCTCCTTCTCACTTAAATGCCCCTGCACTACCGCCATCCCTTTTGAAGAGGGAGAGGGGATGGGAGGGATGGGAGAGATGGGAGGGAGGTAGAGAGGGAGAAGGAAAAAGTATGAATAGATGAAAGTTATGGAGGCAGGAAGTGTGGTGAGAGGGAGGGAAAAAAGAGGAAAGTGAGAGTACTCTTCAAAATTGGCGTTGCCTTTGTTTATCATAATTCGAAATTGGTTTATGTGGTAGTGTGGTGTGTGGTAGTGTGGTGTGTGGTAGTGTGGTGGCTAGTATGCTCTGTGTTAGTGTGATGTTTGGTTGTATGATAGTGTGGAGTGGAGTAGTGTGTGGTAGTGTGGGGTGTGTGTGTGTGTGTGGTCTTGTTATAATGTGGTGTGTAAACTGTGGTAGTATGATGTGTGGAATACGGTGTGTGGTGCGTAGAGTATATTGCATGTAATGAGAGGTGGTGGCAGTGCATTGGTGGGGGAGGGTGCAGGAAGACATGTGTGTGTTTGTGTGTGTCCCCCCTCCCCCCTCCCCCCCCCCCCAAGATGGCAACTTACGTTTGGTGTGACAGACAAGGAGGGGGGGTGGAAGGAGGGACGGGAGGATAAAAGAGAGACTGAAGGAGGGGGCGGTAGAGGGGGGGGGGAGGAGGGACAGTAGGAGGGGAGGAAGGAAGGGTTATGAAAATGTTAGTATATCGTTACAAAACTCTATTGACGTCTCATGCGGGATCATCAGCACAGCGACCCGTCACTTCACCTTCACACCCACCCAAGAATCTATGTCTCGATGGTTAAATGACATTTATATCGTTGAATAACCGTAAAACGACCGAAATTATCACAATATATTCCACTTTGTCATAGAGAGGGAATCGACAGCTGCCACTAGCTTAATCTGCTGCGCCTTAAATAATGACAATAGATGAAAGGCTCTGACAAAACAGGGCGGCGCTGGTTACGGCTCACAGGAGTTTATTGATCCCGGGGTAAATTCTTCCACACGCCCAGCACAGTTTGTTTTTGTTAGATACGCCAGTTATGACCATAAAACAACCATTCCTCCACACACACACACACGCACAATCACACACACACACAATCACACACACACACACACACGAGACTATAATTTGACCTTCTACCTAGCTTATCGTCCGTGGGAGGGGCGGGGTAGTCGAAGGGAGAAACGTATACCCTAATCATGGCAGCTTCCCGTGTGATGGAAGTATGGGAACTGATTTTGGAAAAATTTAAAGAAGAGAAATATGGAGAAGAAACCTCGTATCCGACACAGTTGTAGACTTTGATCCAGATTCCCAGGATCCTTACGAATATGTGTCTTACCCTGGAAATTAAGGTTATAAAAACTCATTAGATTCGATAGAGTCTCAGTGTAATATTGATGCTATTTGAGCTGCCATCTTTTATACCTAAAGGTAAATGAACTTAGTAAGAGACCGTCTCACTTTACCATCTTGGGAAAAAATGTCGGTACGAACCTTTGAGAATCAGTGCCATTGTGGGCTGGCATTCTGTACTCTATTATTCATCACTGCCTCGCTGGAGTGCCAAAAATAAACCACAGAGAAAGTTTTACTGTCAAATTATTCGCGGAAACTAATGTAAACATAATTTACATAAAAGTACATTGATCAGAATTTGTTGTCTAAATATACTACAAACATTATTTAGAGTAAGTTGATCGGGATTGCTCTTAAATGCTAAAGATATTGTAGTAAGAATTTGTTTTCCAAATAGCGTGCCAAAGCACCTTTGTGGTGTTTTGAGGTACCATTATGATCTTTGAACACACAATTATGGTGTTTTGTGGTGTTAGGAGGTACCAATGTAGTATTATGAAGTACCAATTTAGTGTTTTGTGTTGGCGCCTGACTCTGTTTTACTGTGTGTCATTGTGATGGTCGTGATGATGGATTGTTCTGGGAGGTAATTACGATAGTGTAGTGTTAGGGATAAGTGAGATCTGTCTGATATACGGAGCGCGTGTAATGTTTCTCTCTCTCTCTCTCTCTCTCTCTCTCTCTCTCTCTCTCTAAATAAGGGGAATACACAGCAACAGATGCCGGAGAGAGAGAGAGAGAGAGAGAGAGAGAGAGAGAGAGAGAGAGAGTATTAATACACTATCATGCACGTCTACCTCGTAAATGAATGATCTTGAGAGCTGAATGACGCATCGTGGTAGTGAGAATACAGCCTGGGTTAATTACCAGCACTCACTCTCACTGAAGGATGAAAGAAGAAGAATGTAAAAATATGAGAGCGAAATAGATGGAGATAATCGAAGAAAAAATTGAGGAAATGAGACATATGGAAGGAAAAAATGAAAAGAAATGAAAGGGAATAATGGGAGAAAAAACATTAACGGGAATAACAATGAATAAGTAATAATTTATATATGAAAAATAAACAAATAAACAAACCCCCGAAAAGGTAGAAAATAAAAGAACACAGAAAGAAAACGAAGGAAAAGAGAAAAGAGAAAAATACAATAATAAATGATTTTTTTAAGTAGTCGAAAAAAAAATGTGAACTAAAATTAGATAAATACAGAGAAAAGGAGTTTATTAAGGTACTGTTACTGCCCTCCTGTACACTGACCACACCATCTATAATTCACAACTGACTGACTCTTTCATAATATTCAATGTAAGCGTAGCGTTTTATTCAACAGGTGTGACGTAATGCTCGTCCATGCGTTATTCACGTTACTGCAATAACTAAATGTAGAACTCCAGTAACAGACACAATTTATAATACTTTGGATGTCACTGTTACAAGGAAATATTAATAGTATGACTTATAGAAGAAATAACTTATAATAATGAGAATGTTATTAGGAAAAATATTATAGTTCATCAGATTTCGTTTCGTTTTCAGTTCGTTTTTACCACCGTTTGTGCGGATGTCGTTGCGTCCCTCCGCCCAGGAATTGTTAATATTATAACTTGAACAAATCACAATGACATTTAACCAAACAGAATATAAATATAGGAGAAGCAGATTTCACACGTTGTCGATATAATCATCACTTTCTACCTGTAATGACCAGAGTTACTGCCAGACTTTGTTGCTGTGCTGGGGACAACTTGGTTTTTATTGTGTATTACGTTTTCTCTGACTATTTCTTAATTGGTGTTTGTCGTCTTTCTTGACTCGGAAATGTACGGGGAGAATTAGTAATGCTTATTTTTTTGGTTTATTCATGTAATCATCCATGTTATATGCGTATCTATGTATATGTATCACGCCTTATATGTGCACATGTTTGTAGATGAATGTGAATGTATTAACATATATATTTAGGCACAATTGTTTCCATATACGTTTGCTAGATATGTAACATTGGCTGGGCCGAGTCGTGTGAGACTGGTACATGTCATTCACGAGGTGACTACTGTAGAGTTTACACACACACACACCCTCCCTACTGGAAGACCTACAACTGGAGGAACACCCTTCTTCCCCTAACACACACGCACACACACACATTCTCTCTCTCTCTCTCTCTCTCTCTCTCTCTCTCTCTCTCTCTCTCTCTCTCTCTCTCTCTTTGTTTTCGTATGCTTTTCCCTCTTCCTTTCATAGACTAACTAACAAATCGCTCTATTTCTATTTCCTTCTTATTTCCCGCCTCTTTCTTCCCCTCCTTCCTCTATCAATACCCCCTTCTCCCTTTACACGTCCCTCTTCTTCCCCCCCTTTCGCTGCTCCTTCGCCTCTTACCTCTCTCCCTCCCCCCTCTCCCCTCAGTAAACCTCTCACCTCTCTCCCTTTCCCCTCTCCCCTCAGTAAACCCCTTACCAGTTATCTTGCTTCCCCTCCCGCCCCCTCGGTACACAAGGCAGTGGTTCAGCCTAGCTTTACTTCTGCCTGCGTACAATATTGACGAAGGCTAGGCAAGGCAGTGTATCGACCTATGTTGTGGAGATCCGCTAAAAGAATTGCTTATATGCAGGAGAGAGAGAGAGAGAGAGAGAGAGAGAGAGAGAGAGAGAGAGAGAGTGTGTGTGTGTGTGTACCGCCATCTCCTGTGACGTCAAGACGTACTACACCTTCAGGCTGGTCATATAAGGTCACACTAGTGCCCCATCCTACCACCCCCCACTCCCTTACAGGCAGATGTGAAACACACAGACACACGTACACAGGTACACAGGTGTAGGCAGTGTGCGGGCGAAAGTAATCGATGCCTCACGAGGAACTGCCAGCCGTAAACACAGACTGAGAGGGGGGGGGGGGCAGTAGTGTATGTTTGGCGGTGAAGTAGATGGCAGACCAGAGTAATAGATAACAGACTCGTATCATGGGTGGCAGACTTATTCTAATCTCACCTCACCTCACCTCACCTCACTTCACTTTACAGAACCTGACGAGTGATATTTGACAATTGGGAGATGTTAGGGTGGTAGGTCTTGGCAGTATAACCTGTATCTCACACCGAAACGTCATACACGACATACACTTACTCAACAGTCTTATATGATCCAATAGTCAATAATTTACTCGATCTTTTCCGACTCTCGATATTAATAAACACGGTAAATTCACCAGAAAACAGAACTAAATGAATCGTTGTCGTAATATCTTGAGAAAAATAAGGCGAAAACAGGGGGTAATTGAATTTTAATCGTTAATTCTCAGAGTATCAGAGTTTCCTGAGTTAAGTGATTTCTCCCTTAATTGATAAAGATAAAACACACTTAAGAGTCTCAGTGAAATTTCGATGCTATTTTCACAGCTTAATTTGTCTTGTAACCTAAGACAGCTAATAAGATACGATAGCACAGCTCTAGTAAGAACATAAGAACATAAGAATGGAGGAAACTGCAGCGGGCCTATTGGCCCATACTGGGCAGTCCCGTTTACACCCAACCCCTATTGTTACGAGTTTGCTCCTGGTTGGATAGTTTGAGTGCCTTTGTAATGTCCCCTTTGTTTAGCCCTGACTTCCACTTATGCACCTCTATCAGGTCGCCCCTCGCTCTACGTCTCTCGAGGGAGTGCAAATTAAGATGCTTTAACCTGTCTCTATACTCAAGGTTCCTAATGCCCGGGATTAGTCTTGTCATTCTCCTCTGAATTCTTTCCAATGATTCTATATCCATTCTGTAATACGGTGACCAGAACTGAACTGCGAAATCCAGGTGTGGTCTCACATGAGCAAGATACAGTTTTAGGATGACCTCGCTAGTCTTGTGACTAACACTCCTTTGTACGAACCCAAGTACTTTATTAGCCTTGTTACGAGCAAAAACACATTGTTTACTTGGCTTAAGGTTCCTACTTATCATTACTCCTAAATCTCTCTCGCAGTCGGATTTCTCTATGGCATCGTTGTTCATCTGGTATCTGGTTTCCCTGTTTACATCTCCTATACTGAGTACTTTACATTTGTCCACGTTGAATTTCATCTGCCCTTTTCAGACCATTCGAAAAATTTGTTTAGATCTTCCTGTAGTTTTGTGGAGTCCTCGTCAGATTTAATAACACGTCCTATTTTTGTGTCATCAGCAAATTTGCTTATGTTGCTGTCTTTACCGATGTCTATGTCGTTTATGTATATAATAAATAATAATGGTCCAAGTACTGAGCCTTGGGGAACTCCACTTGTGACGTTGCTCCAATGGGACTTAGTGCCACTAATGCTCACTCGCTGTTTCCTGTCCTGTAACCACGCCCTAATCCATTTAAGGATATTACCTTTGATGCCATGTGCTTCTACCTTTCTAATTAGTCTTTCGTGGGGGACTCTGTCGAAGGCTTTGCTAAAGTCGAGATATACCACATCATAATTGTGCCCCTCGTCCACCGATTCGAAAACTGATGAAAAGAATGTTAATAGATTAGTTCGACATGAACGTCCGCTTGTGAAGCCATGCTGGGAATCATAGATCAATCGGTGCTTCTCCAGGTGATTTCGAATAGAGTTTGAAATGATTGCTTCCAGTAATTTGCCTACTATTGATGTTAGACTGATTGGGCGGTAGTTAGAGGATAGTGATCTATCCCCCTTCTTGAAAATCGGTATTACATTCGCTATCCTCCAGGATTCTGGTACTACACCTGTTTTTAAGGACATGTTAAACAACTTTTTTAAGGGCATACTAAGCTCTTCCTTACATTCCTTTAATACTCTGGCAAATATCTCATAGGGACCAGGTGACTTATTAGGCTTTAGTTTGTCTATTTGCTTACTAACATCGTTACTAGTCACTATTATCTCGCTTAATTTGTTTTCTTCACTATCTCTGAATATAGTCGGTGCCTCGGGTATTATGTTTAAATTTTCGGTGGTGAAAACTGTTGAAAAATATTTATTCAAATTATTGCTCATTTCTCCGTCGTTATCAGTAAGCTCACCGGTGTCTGACCGTATTGGTCCAATCTTTTCTCGTGTTTTAGTTTGATACATTTGGTAGTTAGGGAAAAAAATAAATATGTACGAGCCTGTTAGAATCTTGTCATTGGTTCGTGGTTGGGTGTGATATATACGAGTATGCCGACACAGCAAAACATATAACGGGGTGTGTGGCAAGAATATATAACGGGCATTAGGGAATAGAAGTCACACCAGGGAAGGCCGGTGGTTAAAAACACCTGGGGAGGAGGAGAGGAGAGAAAAGGAGTGTTTATTAGTGAATGATAAGGAGCTAAAATACTCTGGGACTTGAAATATGACAATGTGTTTGTTTTACTGAATGATAAATTGTATGTCAGTATATCGCTTAAGTTTACAT
This sequence comes from Homarus gammarus, assembly GCA_958450375.1. Classification (NCBI taxonomy): domain Eukaryota; kingdom Metazoa; phylum Arthropoda; class Malacostraca; order Decapoda; family Nephropidae; genus Homarus; species Homarus gammarus. The sequence goes on along the minus strand of CAUDMG010003662.1, from coordinate 841,541 downwards.
TCGAAGCAAAGTCGACATCACTTGTATGATAATTAGCTTGTTGTAATGGTGCTCTCCTATCATCGTTATACCATCGTCCTCAAAGGGTTAATATAGAAGACTACCTGAGACCAACACTATTATACTCGAGTACAACAGCTGTCATCCAGGACCGAGGCTTGTGTACAAATACTGGATAAACACTAATTATATATATATATATATATATATATATATATATATATATATATATATATATATATATATATATATATATATATATATATATATACAGTAAATAAGTGCCTAAGTTTACCATATACAGTATTAATGAAAGAAAGGGTTGTGACCTACCTTGGTGTCTGCCTCCTTGCTCAGGTCATCGGGCTCTTGGCATTCTTTGGCCTCCTCAACCTCCACTTTAACCTCTGCCTCACTACGAGTGTCCTCCCCCTCCGCCGCAGACAACGACCCAGCCACCGACCCCACCTCGCCCTCCGACTCCTCCCCGGAGATCTTGGGCGGTCGGCCGCGCCTTCTCTTGGCGCCGTAGGTGGCTGAGGGCGAGAGTGGCGGCCTCTTGAGAGGTGGGGGGTCGCCGGCGAGGGGTGTGAGGGGCGCCATAGGTACCACTCCAGGCGCCACCCCTGGGGGAGCCGCCCCGGCCATGGCCTGAGGCACGAGGTAGGCTGAAGACGCTGAGGTGGTATTCTCCAGTCGCTTCTTCTCGTTGACTTCGGTGAGACCTTTAATTCGTAGCGACTCAGCGACACGTAGGAAGCCCGAGAGGTTGTCTTGGTCGACGGACACCTCGCCTCGGTACATGAAGTCGAGCAGGTCCCTCATGTCGGTGTAGCGCACATCCTTCAGGATCACTATCGGGTGTTTGTCTGGATGCGACGCTAACACAGCCTGCCGGGGGGAACACACACGTCACACATGATATATACAGCTTATATGACTCCTCCTCTTGAGGACAATTATAGAAATGTTCATGTATCTATCACTATATCTAGTTATCTCTCTAGCCATACATATATAGTGTGTCAGAGTCTGTATATTTATTGATACTCCTCACGGGGTATAGGTCACATACACAACACTTTTGTCTTTCATGAACTTCATCCAAAGCAAAACCTGACTTATGATCCAATGATATTTTCAATACAAAAGACATGACAAGTTACTTACACCCTCCCCACACCATCCTCACACCTTCCCCACACCATCCTCACACCTTCCTCACACCTTCCCCACACCCTCCCCACACCATCCTCACACCTTCCCCACACCATCCTCACACCTTCCTCACACCTTCCCCACACCCTCCTCACACCTTCCCCACACCATCCTCACACCTTCCCCACACCTTCCCCACACCCTCCTCATACCTTCCCCACATCATCCTCACACCTTCCTCACACCATCCTTGCACCTTCCTCACACCTTCCCCACACCCTCCTCACACCTTTCCCACACCATCCTCACACCTTCCTCACACCATCCTCACACCTTCCCCACATCATCCTCACACCTTCCCCACACCATCCTCACACCTTCCTCACACCATCCTCACACCTTCCCCACACCTTCCCCACACCCTCCTCACACCATCCTCACACCTTCCTCACACCATCCTCACACCTTCCCCACACCCTCCCCACACCCTCCCCACACTTTCCTCACACCTTCCCCACACCATCCTCACACCTTCCCCACATCATCCTCACACCCTCCCCACACCATCCTCACACCTTCCCCACATCATCCTCACACCTTCCTCACACCATCCTCACACCTTCCTCACACCATCCTCACACCTTCCCCACACCTTCCCCACACCCTCCTCACACCATCCTCACACCTTCCTCACACCATCCTCACACCTTCCCCACACCCTCCCCACACCCTCCCCACACTTTCCTCACACCTTCCCCACACCATCCTCACACCTTCCCCACATCATCCTCACACCCTCCCCACACCATCCTCACACCTTCCCCACATCATCCTCACACCTTCCCCACACCCTCCCCACACCATCCTCACACCTTCCCCACATCATCCTCACACCTTCCCCACACCATCCTCACACCATCCTCACACCTTCCTCACACCTTCCCCACACCATCCTCACACCATCCTCACACCTTCCTCACACCTTCCCCACACCCTCCCCACACCATCCTCACACCTTCCCCACATCATCCTCACACCCTCCCCACACCATCCTCACACCTTCCCCACATCATCCTCACACCATCCTCACACCTTCCCCACACCCTCCTCACACCCTCCTCACACCCTCCTCACACCATCCTCACACCCTCCTCACACCTTCCTCACACCTTTCCCACACCATCCTCACACCTTCCTCACACCATCCTCACACCTTCCCCACACCATCCTCACACCATCCTCACACCTTCCTCACACCTTCCCCACACCATCCTCACACCATCCTCACACCTTCCTCACACCTTCCCCACACCCTCCCCACACCATCCTCACACCATCCTCACACCCTCCTCACACCTTCCTCACACCTTTCCCACACCATCCTCACACCTTCCTCACACCATCCTCACACCTTCCCCACACCCTCCCCACACCCTCCTCACACCCTCCTCACACCCTCCTCACACCTTCCCCACACCCTTCTCACACCATCCTCACACCTTCCTCACACCATCCTCACACCTTCCCCACACCATCCTCACACCATCCTCACACCTTCCCCACACCATCCTCACACCATCCTCACACCTTCCTCACACCATCCTCACACCATCCTCACACCTTCCCCACACCTTCCTCACTCCCTCCTCACACCTTCCCCACACCCTCCCCACACCTTCCCCATACCATCCTCACACCTTCCCCACACCTTCCCCACACCATCCTCACACCTTCCCCACACCATCCTCACACCATCCTCACACCATCCTCACACCTTCCCCACACCATCCTCACACCATCCTCACACCTTCCTCACACCATCCTCACACCATCCTCACACCTTCCTCACACCTTCCTCACACCCTCCCCGCACCTTCCTCACACCTTCCCCACACCCTCCCCACACCTTCCTCACACCATCCTCACACCATCCTCACACCTTCCCCACACCATCCTCACACCATCCTCACACCTTCCTCACACAATCCTCACACCTTCCCCACACCTTCCCCACACCATCCTCACACCTTCCCCACACCATCCTCACACCTTCCTCACTCCCTCCTCACACCTTCCCCACACCCTCCCCACACCTTCCCCATACCATCCTCACACCATCCTCACACCTTCCCCACACCTTCCGCACACCATCCTCACACCTTCCCCACACCATCCTCACACCATCCTCACACCTTCCTCACACCTTCCCCACACCCTCCTCACACCCTCCTCACACCCTCCTCACACGTTCCCCACACCCTTCTCACACCATCCTCACACCTTCCTCACACCATCCTCACACCTTCCCCACACCATCCTCACACCATCCTCACACCTTCCCCACACCATCCTCACACCATCCTCACACCTTCCTCACACCATCCTCACACCATCCTCACACCTTCCTCACACCTTCCTCACACCCTCCCCACACCTTCCTCACACCTTCCCCACACCCTCCCCACACCTTCCTCACACCATCCTCACACCATCCTCACACCTTCCCCACACCATCCTCACACCATCCTCACACCTTCCTCACACAATCCTCACACCTTCCCCACACCTTCCCCACACCATCCTCACACCTTCCCCACACCATCCTCACACCTTCCTCACTCCCTCCTCACACCTTCCCCACACCCTCCCCACACCTTCCCCATACCATCCTCACACCATCCTCACACCTTCCCCACACCTTCCCCACACCATCCTCACACCTTCCCCACACCTTCCCCACACCATCCTCACACCTTCCCCCACACCATCCTCACACCCTCCTCATACCATCCTCACACCATCCTCACACCTTCCCCACACCATCCTCACACCTTCCCCACACCATCCTCACACCATCCTCACACCATCCTCACACCTTCCCCACACCCTCCCCACACCCTCCTCATACCATCCTCACACCTTCCTCATACCATCCTCACACCTTCCCCACACCTTCCCCACACCATCCTCACACCTTCCTCACACCATCCTCACACCTTCCTCACACCTTCCCCACACCTTCCCCACACCATCCTCACACCTTCCTCACACCATCCTCACACCCTCCTCATACCATCCTCACACCATCCTCACACCTTCCCCACACCATCCTCACACCTTCCCCACACCCTCCCCACACCATCCTCACACCTTCCCCACACCATCCTCACACCTTCCTCACACCTTCCCCACACCTTCCCCACACCATCCTCACACCTTCCCCACACCCTCCCCACACCATCCTCACACCTTCCCCACACCATCCTCACACCTTCCTCACACCATCCTCACACCATCCTCACACCTTCCCCACACCATCCTCACACCTTCCCCACACCATCCTCACACCTTCCTCACACCATCCTCACACCCTCCCCACACCCTCCTCACACCTTCCCCACACCCTCCCCACACCATCCTCACACCTTCCTCACACCATCCTCACACCTTCCCCACACCATCCTCACACCTTCCTCACACCCTCCTCACACCCTCCCCACACCATCCTCACACCTTCCTCACACCATCCTCACACCTTCCCCACACCCTCCCCACACCCTCCCCACACCATCCTCATACCTTCCTCACACCATCCTCACACCCTCCCCACACCATCCTCACACCTTCCTCACACCATCCTCACACCATCCTCACACCTTCCCCACACCATCCTCACACCATCCTCACACCATCCTCACACCTTCCCCACACCCTCCCCACACCCTCCTCATACCATCCTCACACCTTCCTCACACCCTCCCCACACCCTCCTCACACCCTCCCCCCCTCCTCCTCACACCCCCTCCTCCTCACACCTTCCCCATACCCTCCTCACACCATCCTCACACCTTCCCCACACTTTCCTCACACCCTCCTCACACCCTCCACACACCCTCCTCACACCCTCCACACACCCTCCCCCCACCCCCCTCCTCCTCACACCCTCCCCCCCCCTCACCACCTCATTAAAAGGCAACGAGAAACTTAAGATACTGGCCACGAAATTCCGTCAAAGTAAATATAAATATATTCATATCATTAACTCAACACTGTCTGGGAAAAAAACCTGTGGAAAGTTCAGTCACACTAATAATAAATGATCTAATTAAATGCAGGTAAATGTCAAGGTGGAGGTGTAATATGATGCACTGTGCGTCATACAAGTCTAGTGTGTATGATGAATGCTTGAACAGACACAGATAATTAGTGGTCATAATACACAGAGGTTGGACACACACACACACACACACACACACACACACACACACAGACACACACGCACACAATATCTTAATACATTCCCATCATCAATCTAAGTCATATTTCATCATCCTTACTCTCATCATTCTTATACACTCATTATTGTAGCCTACACCATAACACACTTATTATCCTAACACACTTCCATCATCATTCTAAGACTTATTCATCATTACACTCATCATTCTCACCCTGATCCTAATAGGCGTAAGACACCCCTTTGGCACTATGACGTGAGTGTGCCAATCCTCTTACCCCTCACCTGACCCAGCTAATTGCCTAATGCTACCTGATAATTACAACATCCCTCTCGCTCCCCCTATCTCCAGCTAATCCGCTTAAATTATCTGTCTGTCTGTCTGTCTTTCTTCTGTCTGTCTGTCTGTCTGTCTCTCTCCTGTCTGTTTGTCTCTCTTTCCATATTATTCATCATTATTACTCTATTCTCCTATCATTCCTCTTCTCTTCTGGTGTTTCCCTTGTTCTCCCTTTTTATTATCAGTGCCTATATATCCCTTCTCTTGCTTCCCTTGATTGCTTTTTGTATTTACCTGGGTTTTTTTTGCATGCCCTACACCTAATTATAAACCTCAATTGCTTATTCATCTTCCTCTCTTTTTGCTTTACTTACCTGTCCATTTATCTAACCCACCTCTCTAACCCACCTGTCACCTGTCTCATCGAACCTGCCTACCTGTTTGACCCACCTACCCACCTGTTTGACCCGCCTACTCACCTCGTTTGCCTCCTCACCTCTTATCTTTGAACTCTCCCTTTCTCACTCTGATTCATCCCTCATCCTCCATCCCTCACTCCTTACCTATTACTTATCCAACAATTCTTACTCACTTTTCACTTATAGTCTTCTCTTCGTTGCTCACGCATCCCACACCCCTTTTCTCTCACCCTTCACTCCTCACGCACCCCTCACCCCTTTTCTCTCACCCTTCACTCCTCACGCACCCCTCACCCCTTTTCTCTCACCCTTCACTCCTCACACATCTATCACCCTTCACTCCTCACGCATCCCTTACCCCTTTTCTCCCACCCTCACCCATTTTATCCCACCCTTCACTCCTTACACAGCCCTCACATCTCACTGACCTGGAAGTAAGGGCTGCAGGCCGAGAGGACGACCTTGTGGGCCTTGAGCGTCATGCCCTCAACGGCGAGGGTGACGTCGACGAAGGACTCACTCTGGAGGAGCTGCTCGAATACTGAGATGATGTTGGACTGGTGGTTGTTCCACCGGAGGCAGAACTGCTGGGGGGACATGGCCATTCTGACGCCCGACGACACCCTGGAAAGAAAAGAGAAGACAAGAGTTAGTCCACTGAAAAAGACAAGAGATCTTTTTTACGTCCTATACCATGAAAACAACGGAGAAAACGCGAGTTCCTTCACAGAAAACGATCCCCCTAAAAACTTATTTTCTGCACCGTTGAGAGAAAAGGCGAGAGTAAATTTAATGAAAACGACAAATAATATACCTTATGCTGTGTTATATAGCCGTGTAAACAATGGAGAACACGCCAGAGTTATTCCAATGTAAACAACGAGACATATCAGGAAAGAAGAGTCGACTTAAGTCTCCCGAAAACCAGGGAAAATACTATGTCATACACCGTGTAAACAAAGAAATACACCGCTCACTGTATTATACATTATGGAAACAAGAGTCGAGTAGTATACACCATACAGCCAGAAGAGATAATATGTTTATTGTTTTCTACACTGGCAGATTCACACACACCAGAATTATGAAACTAATTTTTATGTGGACGTGAATATTCTTACAGTACATTACACCCTGCAGTCGAGGCATTAGGTGCTTGCTTGTACCAGAACAATACTCATATGTAGCTAACGACAATTTTGTTCACCTGATGACTTTGAGGTTATAGTGTTCTATATTTGTTAAATATCTATATGATTAACTCGATTTTTTAGGTATATTGCGTTATATTTCCTCAAACTATACATTTTTTTTTTTTTTACGGGGATTGGCCCACCCGGGCACAGGTCATCGACCCACAACGGGGCCTGGGGAGGGGAGGGGGGGAGAAGAATAGAGAAATTAAAAATAGAAAAGGAAAAGGTAGTATTAATGTACACCACGAAGATGCCGGAAAACCAGCTTTTTAAAGTGAGACGGTTTGTGTTCGTGTGGAAACACAGAAGAAGGCAGAGCATTCCACAGTTTGGCTGTGTGTGGAAAGAAGAATGTACTATAACGGGTTATTCTAATGTGACCGACATCCACAGAGAAATGGTGGGCACCGCGGGCAAGACGTGTGTTACGAGCTCACGGCCTTGCCGGCGGTACACAGGATGCCGAATCCACCGAACATTGCCCGTTAAAGTACCTGTAAAAGAGAGAGAGTGAAGCAACATTGCAGCGAATATACAATATACATTTTTTGTCGTGTATTGCTCTATATATTTATTATATAGCATAAATAGACCAATTTTGACGTAGAGTCGGGGTCAAAAGTTTGCTCCCGCCCAAAATGAAGCAGCATGAACCATAAGATGAAACAGTCTGGGAAGTCAGCTCGGAGACTCATTCCCGCGACTCAGTTTCACCACGGGAGCAAACTTTTGTCGACTGTACATTGATTTATATTAGTTTAAATTATATTAACATCAACAAATGATTTTTGAGTATTTAACTATATTTACTCCAACTATTTATATATATCATTGTCCTAATTGCTGGCGACACCCCGAAGCGGACAGAGCAGATGTGAGTGTTCCCCGTATTATGATGGTGTTACGTAACTGAAGACTTGAAGGTTATATTATAGTACCATTATTATTTTTGTATTTAGAATATTTATATCATAGCCATCTGACGCCTCAGGAAAAAGTCAAAGAAAGCACCTGGAAAAAGAACTAGTGCGAGAAGTGTAGATAAAAGAGAGCTAGAGAGGGGTCAGAGAAGAGAGAGTTAAAGAAACAGAGGCAGAGAGAGAAAATGGATATTAAAAACCACAGAGAGAGAGATAGAGAGAGAGAGAGCACCATGCGTGTGAACGAGGCATCAGTCAGGGAGAGCGTGAGAAAGTGGGGGTCATCACACCACACACCAACACCACCGGGTAAACAGTAAGAGAGAGAGAAAGAGAGAGAGAGAGAGTAGGCAGGTGGTGTGTTTGGGTGAGTGAGTGAGTTAGTATGATACAGTGAGAGATGAAAGAACAATGAAAGAAAGAAAGAACGGACAGGACAAGAAAAAGAAAACGATGGAGAAATGAGAGAACGGGGTGAGGCCTTCAGAGATGTGGTGGGACAGGTAGAGAATGGGGCGGGGCTGTTGGGGATAGGGTGAGGTAGGGTAGGTAAGAGAGGAGACGGGGATTAAAGAGCGGGATAGAGAAAGAGGAGAGCATTTAATTAAGAGGAAAAGTATTAGAAGGATAAGAAAAACGAGCAAGAGAAGAAAGAATGAAGGGGAAGAGAGAGAAAAAAAAGAACAAGGAAGGTAAAGAGTGGCCGAGAGAGCTGGAGGGAAGATGGGTGGGGCAAAGAGAGAAGGGGGAACGCGCAAGAAGAGAGAGGGGTGGGGAGGGGCAGGAGAGAGGTAGGGATGGGTGGGAGAGAAGGAGAGGGGGTTGGGGGGGGGGGGTTGGGAGAGGAGGGGGAACTAAAAGAGAGAGAGAGAGAGAGACACCTCAACCATTCACAAATATCAAAGTTGAGGACAATGAGAGATTCGTCGGAGGTTGACGAGACAGGGATGGGGGGGAGGGGGGAGAGGGACAGAGGGGGGGGGAGGGGTAGTGGGTGGAAGGGAGGATAAGCAGCGGGAGGAACACGAGAAGAGATGATGTTATTGAAGGTGTAAGTGAGAGAAGTTGTAGTGGAGGTGTTAGTGGAGGTATAAGGAGAGGAGAGGTTGTGATGGAGGTATAAGGAGAGGAGAGGTTGTGGTGGAGGTATAAAGGAGTGAGGTAGAGGTTGTGGTGGAGGTATAAAGGAGTGAGGAGAGGTTGTGGTGGAGGTATAAAAGAGAGGAGATGTTGTGGTGGAGGTATATAGGAGTGAGGTAGAGGTTGTGATGGAGGTATAAAGGAGTGAGGTAGATGTTGTGGTGGAGGTATAAAGGAGTAAGGAGAGGTTGTGATGGAGGTATAACGGAGTGAAGTAGAGGTTGTGATGGAGGTATAAAGGAGTGATGAGTGGTTGTGATGGAGGTATAAAGGAGTGAGGTAGAGGTTGTAGTGGAGGTATAAAGGAGTAAGGAGAGGTTAATGAAGATTTCACCGGGGAGATTTAGCAGTCAAGCATCATGTAAAGTACGGTCCTGAGGTGCTCCGGCGTTAGTGTAACTTGGCACGTTGAAGACAAACAGAGCGAGCATGAACGAGCCTTAAACGAGCCTTAAACGAGCCTTAAATAGCTGGTGTGAGTGTCTACATTATAACTGAGAGAGAGAGAGAGAGAGAGCTTGGCAGTGTGTGGCTGGGTCAGGTTGTGTGGATAGAGGTTTGTGACAATATAGGCGGTGTCTGTGGCACTGCGGTTGGAAATATGTGGTTAAATACGGGGTAGGTGCTGCAGTATAGATGGATGATGCTGCAATATAGATGGATGGTGTTGCAATATAGATGGACGGTGCTGCAATATAGATTGAGGGTGCTGCAATATACAGTAGATGGGGGTGCTGCAATATAGATGGAGGGTGCTGCAATATAGGCTGAGGGCTCTGCAATATAGATGGAGGATGCTGCAATATAGGTTGAGGGTGCTGCAATATAGATGGAGGATGCTGCAATATAGATGGAGGGTGCTGCAATATAGATGGAGGGTGCTGCAATATAGATGGAGGGTGCTGCAATATAGATGGAGGGTGCTGCAATATAGATGGGAGGTGCTGCATGCTGCAATATAGATGGGAGGTGCTGCAATATAGATTGAGAGTGTTGCAATATAGATGGAGTGTACTGCAACATAAATGTATGATCTACCAATAGAGAATGAGGATGCAACATTAATATATAAATTATTCAGCAATGCAGATGGCGTATGTAGCAAAATATATTGAAATTGTTATACTGCAGCAGAGAATGCAACATTCCAGATGGAGTATGCAACAATAAAGACTAAAGTATGCAAGGGCAGCGACTGATATGCAACCGCATGCACAAGAATGCAACAACATTGACAAATTTTGCAACAACATCGATGGAGTATGCAACAGCATGAGAGAATATAGATGTTACTGTACCGTATATGCAGGTAAATAGATCGAGTCTTTTCCTTTTAGCTCTCCTCCTAACGACCATTCCTCCTGACTCCCACTCCCCTCCCTCAATGACCCTTTTCCCTTCCCCCCCACAATTACCCCCTACCTCTTTTTCCTCCCTCAAATACCACCTACCCCCACCTTCACCCTCAATCACTCCCTACCCCCACCACCTCCCTCAGTTACTCCCTACCTCCTTCTCTCCCTCAATTACCTCCTACCCCCTTCTCTCTCCCTTAATTACCCCCTACTCCCATCACCTCCATCAATTACTCTCTACCCCAACCTCCTCGCCTCAATTACCTCCTTATCCCCCACCACCTTCCCTCAATTACCTCCTACCTCCACCTCCCTCAATTCCACCGCTCTCTCCCCCCGTCAAGTGAAGTCGTCTTTGGTGTGGCATTTAAGACCGAGAGGATTGATTGAGTGACTGAAGGAGTACGACGCTGACGGACTGACGACGCTGACGGACTGACACTTACGACTGATTCCTTGACGTCAGCTAGTGCCTCGATTCACAGGGGTTCTTATGTTCTATTCTACCTTCTAACTGGACATACGAGAACGTTAAACTGGCTCACTGAAGCTACGATGGCTTCTCGGAGATTGGTATCACTTCTTTGGAGATGTGAGAACGTGTCGGAATAACGTTCTCTCATTTTCAGTTAGGAGGGAAATTTGAACGTACGATCATTTGGGGATGCATCTTTATATCGTATGTTAGTGAGTTAGTTTGATACGTACGAACCTTCATAATCCGTGGCTAGAACTAAGAGAAAGGTCGAGTTGTGCGGACGGTCTCACTGGTTTTAGCTACTTGCGTTGAAAAAACATCAAAGAAGAATAACGAAGTATTGATCACAGCGGTGTTGGTGCTGAGTTGATCGTACGTCTGGCAGCTCATAATATATCAAGAAGTATTTGAGAGAAAAAAACTCAGAGAAAAAGATTTTACCAGTTAGTCACTCATATACGCAGACAATTTGGTGTTAATATAATATATACGATGCGTCAGATCAAAAAGTCCTAAAATAAGTACGACGCATAAAAAAATAAATCATTATAAGAACGACGCGTAAATAAAGTTGTTTTGCTCATGATAAATTCCCTCCATAAGTCCGACGCGGAAAAACACAATTGTTTATATTCGCGTTGCGTTCTTTGGTTCTGGTGGGTTCCGTAAAACAACTGGATGTTAATGTAACAGAATTTCTCCTCAGTATAATTCACGTAATGAATACTTGAGGAGATCTGTACAAGAGCGTAATTAGGAAAATGAAATTGAAGGAAAAGGTAATTTGCACTGTTGTTTTGATTGATTATTCTCATATCCTTACCTCCCCCCCTTCCTTCCTTCCCTTCCTTCCCAAACCCTCCTTCCCTTTCCCCCCTCTTTCCGAACGTATCACCAACCCTCCTCTCCTCCGCCCCCCTCCTCCCTACCTCCTAACCCTCCTTCCCACCACCTGACTAACGTCCCTCCTCCCTCATCACCCCCTCCCCACCCCCCCCCTCCCAAATCCCTCACAGCAACACCCAGATCACCCCCTACTTTCGCTTCCTCTGCAACACCTGCCTTACTTTCTCCATTTCCTCTACTCCCCTTCAAAACCTAGCACCCTTCCCCCCCACTTCATCCCTCCAAAACCCCCGTATCATCTATCTCACTCATAAATCCCTTCCTGTAATGTCTGTCACAGCTTCCCTCTCCCTCCCATACACGCCCCTCCCTCCCTCCAAAACAGCCCCTCCCTCCCTCCAAAGCATCCCCTCCCTCCCTCTAAAACACCCCCTTCACCCTAACCCCAACATCCACCTTATCCCCATCCATCCCCTTACCAATTAACTCCCCTTCACTTCCACCCACACTTCCACCCTCTCCCTCCTACTCCACCCACACTTCCACTCTCTCCCTGCCACTCCACCCACACTTCCACCCTCTCCCTCCTACTCCACCCACAATTCCACTCTCTCCCTCCCAGTCCACCCACACTTCCACCCTCTCCCTCCCACTCCACCCACACTTCCACTCTCTCCCTGCCACTCCACCCACACTTCCACTCTCTCCCTGCCACTCCACCCACACTTCCACCCTCTTCCTCCCACTCCACCCACACTTCTACCCTCTCCCTCCCACTCCACCCATTTCCTTTCTGTAGTGAAATCTCCCTCGCACCTACTCTTCCACCCTTACTTTCTCTCTTCATCAGGTAATACACCCATTCCTTCTATTCACTTAACACCTTTATTCATGCAATCCTTCCTTCCATCCTCTCTCTCTCTCTCTCTCTCTCTCTCTCTCTGCCGTATAACCCGCATCTCCTGCTCGTATATAACTTGCAGGGGGGGGAGGGGGTGTATCCATCATGCTTGGCTCACGTCAGATGTTTATAGCTCTCAGGTCTACTCTCTTTTACTCCTCTCTAATGAAAGTGAAAGCAAAAGCAAAATATTAGCAAAGGACTGAGATTTTAGCTTCGTTCAACCGGAATAGAGAGAATAAAAAAAAAAACTTCCTCCCTCCAGAAAAAAAAATCATTCAGGTCAGAATAGGCGGTGATTAAGGTCAAAACGCGACCAAAAATATCAGGATCACTAAAATATTTTCATAATTATGTACACTGTGTTGGTACACAAGACCCTTAGCAGAAATTACCGTAAACAACGTTGTATTATAATTTCTACGTTTCTTCTCTATCTTGAAGTGTCTTGAAATATGTAAAAATAGCTCAAGATGGCTTTTAGATTATATATACACACACACACACACACACGTACAGACAGACACACATGTACACACACACACACACACACACATACACACACACACACACACACACACACACACACACACACACACATACACACACACACACACACACCTCATACGTATATATAAATATTATTTTCTTTGTTCCATCCACCACAAAATATTTTGAGAATGTTAAAATAAAAATAAAATTTGTCTATCATCTTCCAGTGTTCTCTACAACTCGTTCACAACACTCCACTCATTTTCCATTCAAGGATAAACCAAAGAACACAACACAAACTACTATGACCGATATGCTGGCCAGACAGGTGATAGTATTTCACAACTTGATAATTGGAGAAGATGAAAAAGAATAACGTTTGTATCAATAGAAGTTCAGGTAATTAATGGTCGGTACGTGGAGGAGGTCGTCCACGCTTCACAGGTCATGGTAAAGGTGTTTCATAGAAGACGAGGGTTGGGCCTTTAGGGTGTGCTATGAGGGTGTGTTATGAGGGCGGGCTATGAGGGTGTACCATGAGATTGGACCATGATGGTGGATCATAAGGGTGGACCATGACTGCGGTACCATGAGGGTGGACCATGAGAGCGGGTCAATAGCGTGTACCCACAGCGGTAAATAATGAATAAATTACCTGAGTCAACAGTCAACAGGCTTTGTTTAGAAGTAATTAAGGTAACACACGTAAGGTCAAGCGTCAGGGAAGAGTATTCTTATGAACGCTTCATGAATATTTACAATGTTTTCATAAATACACATTAAGATCTTTTTTTATATACACTAGATTAACCCCCCAAAAAATCTCTCTCTCTCTCTCTCTCTCTCTCTCTCTCTCTCTCTCTCTCTCTCTCTCTCTCTCTCTCTCTCTCTCTCTCTCTCTCAATATTACACATCTATGAAAATTCAAATTCTTGTACCAACTCTCAAAGTCTGAATATTTCTGGCTTCAAGAGACTATATTCACAGAATTCTTTACTAACGTTTACGAATTACAAGATATAATTTTCCCACGTGTCAATATTACTGTACGCGTTTATAAGCATTCTTACATAAACTAGCTCAAAATATTAATATTTCTCGCTGTAAAAAAACTAAAATGAATAAAAAACTATATTAACAATATTCTTTATCAACATTTATGAATTACCTGATAGAATTTTCTCCCGTGTCAATATTGCGCGGTACATCCCTCACGGTCCCAATGTCAGTTAACTGTAACGCAATTTTGAAGTTAGGCAATAAAAATTCTGGCGCGTAGCTTGTGAAATCTGGCTAAACTAATAGAAAATCCTGACATATCGAGGGAACTTTACCCACGGTTGACCAGCGACTAGATATCAGGGGAATACAAATAAAAAAAAAAAACATCTTGGTAGTTTATAAGGCATGTTGGATCAGCTGTTTAACTGGCACGGAATACAACCACACACTAATTGTACTTTTATAAACAATTTACTCTCACGCAAAAAATGGTCTTGACAGCAGCTCAACAAGTGTAGCCGATCGAAGGTAAAACAAACCTAAGGAAGTGTGTGTGTGTGTGTGTATATGGACACACACACACATATGCACCACACACATGCACCACACACACACACACACACACATATGCACCACACACATGCACCACACACACACACACACACACACACACACACCCACCCACCTCGTATGTTTGACCACACTGGCTCGGATGCTCAAGGTTCGTGCGTCAAATATTTTTCCCCTAAATGGAGATATAAGAACGCGCTCAAGTGTCTCATTTATGGTACGGGACGAAGATGGTTGCCAAGAATTTCTCCATCTAAATTTCACTCGAGGTTTTGCCATACCTAGATATATTTTCTCATCCCCAGTGCCACGGGTAGAAAAATATCGTAGGAATCCTTGAGAATATTGACCACAACATTACGGTGAAAATTATAGGTAAATGTAGCCACTCCAGACTTAGTAACAATGGCTAGAGGGATTATTACACTAAAGACAACATAGTGACGTCTTGAATATTTTTGAAGCTTGAATTCATTAATTATTATAGTACGGTAAATACGGAAGGTACAGTACTATATATAGACCCACGGGGATCATGATATTGACAACTCTATCAATATCATCCCTCGTTAAGACTCACCACACTGGCTATTAGCACTACTTTACAGGTAGGCCTACTTGTAAACACGACAGCTCGTACTCTGCCTGACCTCCCACACACCCCTCCTTCCCTCCCCCCCGGTTCACACACGCTCACACGGTTACGCAAAGATGTAGCACACAACTCACCAAGTCCTGCACCCTCGCTACGCATGCACAGTCACACTCAAGCGAATGAAATGCATGGAAAACTGTACGTAAAATTATAAAAAAATGTTGTAAAACTGCACACATCATTCCTGTGTGCATGCATAGTAGCAACGATAGACTGGGATATATGCGTGAAACAGCAAACTTCAGGACGTGCACAAAACAGAACACAAGACTGAAAATACAAATTTAAATATAGTTTTAGATTATATCGAAGCCCCTACACACAGTTTCAGCACGTAGACAAAACATAGAAACGCCATTTCAGCATATGTACACACTACTGTATTTCAATACAAGCACGAGGCCATAGCCGCCGACTTCAGCACAAGGACAAACACAAACACGCCACTTGAGCAACATATAAACAAAGCCAGACACCTGCTCCACACACCACAGCCCCACGCACACGTATACTTACATGTGGGGAATCAAAAACGGAAACATGGGTGAAAGCCAGTTACGGGAGGCGGAGGGACGGTTACATCTTGTGCCGGCACTGTATTACGCACACATTAAAAAAAAAAACGCACTTTTTTACCAGATGAAAACTCTCGCGTACATCACTATTGCACTCGTGTTTTCTAGATATTTCATTTATTTTTTTTTCTAAAACACACACACTAACTTTCACTGGTATATATATATATACTTATATATATACCGGTATATATATAATATTAAAAAAGAGACTCACTAATATCACATATTGAGGAGCAAAAAATTTACATTTTTAAAACTAGGGTTGAAGGTAACTTGGTAGACGGTATACACACGTGATCCCTGCGCTGGAGTCCACACACTTTACAGAGTACAGTGATAATAATACTGAGTTACAACTAAATCTAAGTATTGCAACATATTGAGTGGCGACGCAGGAGCGAGCGAGAGAGTTCCCGGACCCGTCACTCCGCCAGGGGGAACTTATCAACGGCACTCATGTTGTTTCAACACCCGGACTCTCGATCAATTTAGCGACACAAATCTACGGTCGTGTCACGCCGAGTTTAAGTATGTACGCGCCGGGCTGGTGGCGGGCTTGGCGGTGGGTCGGCGCGGACTGAGAACTGCATGATGTGAAAATAAAATAGACGGTGCCAGGGCAGGAAAATCAATGGATCAATATCTGGGTGGCACTGAGTGAGAGTGCGTGGCGGTGGTGGAGGCGGCAGTGGCAGCGGTCGCCTCAGAGTGCCAGCCCACACTCTACTACCGCCCCACCAACCTCTCTCACAATTTACCCCAGGAAAAGATCAATAGCAAAGGTAATCAATAGTTGCTTCGTGTGGCACTGTGCCTCGGGTCGGGGCGGCCGGCTCGGCGGTGCCTCGGCTGCGCTCTCTCCTTCTCTCTCACACTCTCTCTCTCTCCACACCTCTCTCACACTCCCTCTCTCTCTCTCTGAATGGCACTTCTCCTTCCCTCGCTCGATGCCGAGTAGGCCCAAGCCCGTCGGGTGTCGGTGGTGGTGGTGGTGGCGGCGGGTAGTATCTCCCATACACCCATATTCTCACACTCACTTTCACGTTCCTCTCACCTTTTACAGTCCCCTGGACGCACTCAGGAGTTGCCTGGACACCTTAGACGGACCTTAAGGTTGGTGTAGGTGTACTTACTTGGGCGTGGGCGGCGCGGGCGTGATAGTAGCGAAGAGGGTGTGTGCACTCGGCCCCTAACCTCCCCTCCCTGTGGGCCGGCTGCTCGGGGGTAGTAGCACCAGCCAGCTCACAGAAAACGGAACCCTACCCCAAGTACACCCTCCATACGCACCCCACCATCCTCCACCATACTCCACCATCCTCCACCATACACCAACCATACATTACCATAGCCAAGATACACCTTTCATATTTACCCACACCCCACCTTCTCCCACTATCTTTCATCATACATTCACCATACATTACCATAGCCGAGGTAAATGCTCCATGCTCACCCTACTATCATCCACTTACCATAACCAAGGTGACACCCTCCATACTTACCCACACTCCTTCCTTCCACCATACATCCACCATGCATTACCATAGCTAAGTTTCACCCTCCACATTTGTCCCCACTGCACCATTCACCCACCATACACCATCCACACCCAACATTACCAACCTCAAGACACCATTACCCATCCTAAGATCACTCCGGCATCACCACTCTCCGACTCGACTCGACAATAGTGTCATCTGATGATATATTTCATTGAATTACGCACAATACTCACACCACCAGCCCCTCGGTAAGTGGCATACATCTCCAGAGGCCCCACCATAACCCACCACACACACACACTTCCGCTAACCACAATAAATCTAGAGAGAGAGAGAGAGAGAGAGAGAGAGAGAGAGAGAGAGAGAGAGAGATCATGTTATAAACTAGGGTGAGAAGACCTTTATCTCCGTTACTTCACTAGATTGCATGTCACAACATATCACTTACCCCCCCCCCCCCTCTCTTATACTGTAGGCTGTGCAGCTCATTACTATAGAACGCAGTACTACTACTACTACTACTTTGCTTTTTAGTGGCCTCCAGCCTCCCCCAATAGCCATACCTTCGCCACCTTTTTATTACCTTAATATTAAATATCCTAATAATAATAATAATAATAATAATAATGATAATGATAATAATAATAATAATAATAATAATAATAATAATAGAGTTAATGCCAAGTAAGTTATCACGAATATAATAATTCCAGCCCTGATGCTTTGAACCTACCAAAATAGTAAATGATGAACAAATATTATATATACATAATAATACAATAATATTTTGAGCTAATTTAATATATGAATATTCACATACATCATAAGTACACTTTATATAACTCAGTTGTATAATAAACGGATCACCATATAATGTACGTTATCTTCAATATAACATAGTAAGATATCATTACTATCTTCTGTTTTCCCTCCTAATTCCTTTCGCCTCATTAAGCGTCAAATGTACCTTTTTTTTTCTCCACTACGGCTGCCTCTCGGGGCAAGAACCAACTAAACCATGCAGGACATTCGGGCGAAAATTCTATCAGGACGCCTCAGTTTGGGGAGTTCATTACTCGTTGTGATATATGCCGCCGCGACCCCAGACTCTAAGATAAACACGTTTTTCCGGGTACCCTCTGTAGTGTAATTAGAATAGCAATGCTTGATAAAATTGAGGTAGTGTTTACAGGTACAGTTACAGGTGCATAAACAGGTGTAAATTTAAGTGCATTTACAGGTGAAAATACAGGTGTAAGTGTAGATACAGGTGTAGTTATATAGGCATTGACAGGTTATAACATAGAGGTGTACTTACTGATACAGTTACAAGGGCAGGTACAGTCATAGGTGTAGGTACAGAGTAAGATTATGTAAACAATAAAACTATTGTTTTGTGTCTGTAATAATAAAAGTGTACTCTGTAATAATACAACCTGTAATACATTCAATAATAGGGTGAAAAGTACTCTGTAAGATAACACTTCCTGGATATGGATATTGTTCGTACTCGTCACTGTGTAAAAATGTACTCATAAATAAATGTACACCACAATAACCACACATGTACACCATAATAGCCACACCTGTACACCATAATAGCCACACATGTACACCATAATTGTCACACATGTACTCCATAATAGCCACACCTGTACACCATAATAGCCACACCTGTACACCATAATAGCCACACATGTACACCATAATTGTCACACATGTACACCATAATAGCCACACCTGTACACCATAATAGCCACACCTGTACACCATAATAGCCACCAAACATCC
The DNA here is from genome assembly GCA_958450375.1 of Homarus gammarus. NCBI lineage: Eukaryota > Metazoa > Arthropoda > Malacostraca > Decapoda > Nephropidae > Homarus > Homarus gammarus. Next base: position 822,021 of record CAUDMG010003662.1, on the reverse strand, counting down.
ATTTATATATAGGCCGTATAATGGACAGCTCTCTCTCACTCTCTGATAGGTAGCGGCAGCATCCTTAAGTCCTGAATAATTAAACGCTAGAGTTGTTGGATATCGTCCGAGGGTTAATGAGTTAATATAATCTCACTTTTGTCAGGTAAAAGGTAATCAGGAGAGCTGTAGTGCCTCCTCTGGCATCTAATTACATTTTACGAGACCTGTCAGAGTTAGATTACATTAACCCTTTCTTAATTTTTTCTCCTTTTTCGTTCGATTTCTTACCAGGATTGTTGTTTGATATTCAGCATACTGGTATATTGATGTCTGTGTTTGTATGTATTTTCGTGCATGGTGTAGGTCCAGTAGTGTATTTCATAGGGTCTTTACGTAGTAGTAGTAGTAGTAGTGTAATAAAATGGTGGCGAAGGTGAGACTATTGGGGGAGGCTGGAGGCCACGTAAAAAAATAGTATTAGTAGAACACGTCGAAAACCTACCCTGTATTTAATAAGGTCAGAAAATCGATAAATATGGGTATTTATTTCATTGTTTACATTCTATTAGACATCCGAGGGGCCTGTGATAATAAACGACACTAATAGCTGCACTACAGTTTAATTGTATAATATCGTGCAAAGTTGGAATATGGGCCCTATTCGTTTAGAGTTTATCAATATTGTTTTATTTTACTTCGCTAATCAATATTGACGTTTGCGTCTTAGTTTCTGGATTTGGTAACGTTTATTTACTAACAGTTGGTTGTATGGAAAATAGTATAAAGTGTTTGGATTACCCATCAACCTTTCGTCATACACCCACCCTCAACACCCACCCACCCTCTTCCCTTCCTCTTCCTCTCTCCTTCCTCCTCATCCATACAACCACCCACAACAACCTCTCACCCCTTCCTTCTCACCATACAGTACACCTTCACTCGACAAACTCCTCAGGTTTTTACCACGGGAAGGAACTTGGCATCTTGAGCTAAAACGTTGGAACATAACTCCCCGTCGACCCCAGGAAGCCCAAGAGAGTTAATTATAATTATTGGCTGAAGAGTAACAAGTTCGTCTTGGGTGTTCGTGTGAAGTGGGGGAGAGAATTGGATTTATTTTTTCGAGTCTTTGTGGGAGACTTAAGTAATACGTGAACGAGTATATCAGAGGAATTGTATTATCGTGGAAATGTTGGGTTAAATAAATTCGTTGTAATCATCGTAGAATAGTTTAAAAGGATATAATTATTATTTTGAAGTAAAAAAAGTTGAAACACACACACACACACACACACACACACACACACACACACATTATACGGAAGAATAAATCGTAAAAAAAATTAAAGTTTATTTTATTGATCACCTCCAGTCTGTAACCACAAAACCTCCTGTGATAAATCATGCACCCGCCATGATCCTATGTTAAGATCGTAGCGGTACCGTCATGCATTATTTAGCTCCCGGATCCAGCGTTGACTACCACGTACAGATCGCGTGCCAAGACGGTCAATATTCGGGAGAGTTGAGTGACAAATGTATACGCAGTTGGCTACGCTTGAATGTTCCTGTTACTTACATCATGAGTTACGGGGCAAGAAAGGATGGTGAGTATAATGGTATTTTATGGTAAGTCAGGCGTGTAATAGCGTGTAATAGCGGTTGTAATTCGTCTTATATTAAGTTTAATTGAGTATTCATGAACCTCTCCACTAGCTATATCCACCCTCCGTCCCCTACCTTCCTTCTTCCCTCATTCCTTCCCTCCATCCATCATTCTCTCCTTTCCTACTTACTTACCTGGGCACCTTCCTTCTTATTTATTCTTTCCTACCTTCCTTATTCCCTGTTCTTAGTATAACCCTTCTTCCGTACTCTTCCCACCACACCTCCCCCACACTCCACCCACACAACCACACCTCCTCCACACCGCCTCCACACAACACCTTCTCCACACCACACCGCCTCCACACCACCACACTTCTTCCACACCACAGCTCCCAATCTCAACTCCTCCACACCCCACTTCATCCACACCACAACACCGCCACACTACACACACAACCATACCTTCTCCACACTTCACACACACACACACACACACCATACCTCCTCCACATCACTACCTCCACATCACTATTCCCAGCTGTAGGTGGGTGTGCTACTCAGCATTCAGGAGGTGAGGTCGTGTTTGGTGGTGTTGTCCTCTACTCCCGCATGGCTTTACTGCCCTTTCCACAGGGGATATGTAAACACACACACACACACACACACACACACACACACACACACACACACACACAACACAACACAGCAAAACACACACACAACACATTCACACACACACATAACACACACACACAACACATTCACACACACACATAACACATACACACACACACACACACACACACACACACACAACACATATACACACACACACACACACACAAAAAAAGCACTACCTTTTTGTCATTATTGATTTATCTCTTGTGTGGGTTTATTATTCATGAAAGACAAGTTATGTTTCCCATTTATTTGTCTCTGTCTTGTTATTACATTATTATTTGTTTGTTATTTGCTTATTTATTTGTTGTTTCAGGTAAAACCAAACTGATGAGATTTTGGTTCAATCCATCAGCTGATTCACCTCAAATATTTATAGGTGAAGGTATTTATTTGGTTATAGTTTTAATAGGACTTATGAATTATTATTATTATTTTTATTATTATTATTATTATTATTATTATTATTATTATTATTATTATTATTATTATTACCTGAGATTGCCGTAATAACCATCAATGATTCACTTCTTAACTCCTGAGAGAATTAGATTTGACACTGAGGTAAATGAATGGAAATTTATGTATGCTGTTGGTGCCAATTTAAACTCTGCAACAATCTTACAATGTTTAATATATTTAGATGAACATGAGAAGCGCAAACAAATAAAAGGATTAATAGAAAATATCATCTATTTACTTACCCATTCTCTGTGACAGACCGGGATAGAAGAAAATAACAGTTAGATGCAGAGGTTAATATGTAATGGTAGTTAATATTTAATAGTTAGTGGTATATATTTATCCTGCAATATATATATACTGTATATTACTGGTGGAAGTTGACAGATTTATTTATGTTAATTATTGAAATGTTAAGAGCAAATACATTAGTTAATATTTAATTGGGGTTTAATATCTGATATATTTTTAGTATTTTTTTTTAATATATAGTGGCATAAAATTTATATCAATATTATGGTACAAAGTAACTGGTTTTGCATACCGGTGTTGTAAACGAGAGAGCGATGGGCTGTGGCTCCTGTGAAGGTAGTAGATGACTCTGGCTCTTGGTCAAGTGAGTCACATAAGGATTAAGATTAGATTTGGATTAATTAAGAATGGGATTATGATTGGAGCCCATGGTTAGGTTAGAGAGTACAATAACTGGAACTCAATATGACAAGAGGTCCAATTATAATGGTTTGGGACTCATTAATTCTGAAGCTCATTTGGCAAGTCGCCGTAGTTTGACAGACAGAATATTGATTATAAGAGTCGAGTGAGGAACCATTTGGGGTAATGGTGTCGCCACGGTAACTGAAGGACTACAAGTGGTAATTTATCCAACGTCAATAAGAACAAACCACGATCCGGAGTCTCAAAAGTTCAAGAGCGGATTTTTAAACTGCCAATACATAACATAGTTGCCATACGGTGTAATTATGTCAACATGATAACCGAAACTCCTTTTAATATCGCTGGAACAAGTTAGTACGGAGCCATAACACGTTGTCATTACGTCTAAACCACGTCAACGCGAGGCCAAATTGGACTAACACGTAACGTCAACTCTTACAAACACACAGCATCGAGTTCACAGTAGTGGGGAGGGGCGGGGGACGAGAAGCCGGAAGTAAGTCACGTGAACGAGCTCAAGAAACCTAAGGACGCACAACCGAGACAGAATATTCATATTCCCTGAAAGTACTATATTCATGCATTAAGTCTTGCCTACAACTGCGGTACAAAGGAGGGAGGGGGGAGAGAGAGAGAGAGATTTGAGAACTAGATCCTTTTTTCTTTCACTTGCTTTCTTTTACTTGTTCTGGTCATGGAGAACGTACGAAGGGGATTCCAAATCACCACAGTTTGTTCACGACGTCTAAAATGCAGTATTTTTCCTCAGATCGAGAAGATAAACATGATAGCGTAATCACACACCTAAACGTGCTGAATTTTACTGACAACGTGGGGTAATATACTATGTAACAGCGATAATATACTTTAAAACTCATTCGAATAACAAAGCGTTTACGCATATGACCGTAAGCGTGTATGTATAAGCAGTATCTCATAGCATATTCTATACCGTTACTTGCGTGAGTTGTCACGCCAGCAGAAACCATATCACTGAGACATATCGATCATGCACACATACACCACATACTTGTGTGTGTGTGTGTTGTAGAAGAGTTTGGTTGGTTGCCCCTCCTTGTGTGTTCTGGAGCCCAGGGCAACTGTAAGCCATAACAAGGTTTGTCGTCTCAGTGAATCATTGATACGTATCGAGCGTGTTGACATTCAGGTGTTGGTTCGTGGCATCCTCCTCCTTCTATTGTTTTCCACCACCACAGGGGGGGGGGGGGGGACATTTTCAGCGGGAAAGGGAGCCATCTGTATATTTATCATTAAGGGGAGGGGAACCACCTTAATATACTCAGTGGGTAAAGGAATCTAAATGGCTATATTTCCAGTTAGATGAGGAGTTCGCTGTTGTTTTCAGTGGGGTGAGGGGGCTCGCTCGGCTATTCTCAGTCGGGGGAGGAGTTAGCTCGAAGCATTTGCAACTCTCAGTACGATGGGGAGGCAACTTCTTTGTAATCCTCAGTGGGGTGAGGATAATCTCTCTTGTATATCCTACATGGAGGAGTGACATGTGTTATTTACAAGTCTTGGATCAATCTCGTATTCCTTACCATTTTTACTCTTTCTTATTTACTTTAGCCAGCTACTACTACTCTGTCGGTCTTCGTAGACACCATAACGCATTAACACAAATGGGTAATATAAATACAATATCAAGGGAATAGTGAGAGTGAAGGAACAGGAAACGCAAAAGAACGATTTTAATAGTTCATATGAAATCTGGATAAACAAATGATGATGTTAACATGTATTTTAGTTTTGTTGTGCCGCTCGCCAACCTCAATAACGCAAATAAAAAAAATCGATTTCTCAACAAATATCAGAGGCAAATATTCTCTCTTACATTCTTTTCTATCCTTGGTATGGTTTATTTCCCCTTAAAAAACCTTCACCAACTCGTAGAATTGACACGTTTTTCTTGGTATTATTCGGTCACCTTTACGATTTGTATGTAGGTTTATTAAGTTAGTTTTTTTTTTTTTTTGAAGATCGAAACCTTGACTAGCAGAGGACGAGTCGATTCCTAGTATTTTATTTATTTCCAGAACTGGTATGTCTCCATTATACATTGTACCTTGACTACTGGTTTTCAACGTAACTTATGTTCACAATTGTTTATTTACCAGAACTGCCATTGTTCTAGGAGTGATACCTCCCCGCAAATGACCCTCTTGGAATTGATGTCTTCTCAGAATTAGTTATTTCATAGAACTGATGCCTCAGTTATTGATTAGATTTTATAGACTAATTTTTTTCGTTGATTGGTGTTGATGTATTGATGTCCCGAGCATTAGATAAATTTCCAGGACTAAAGTCATTGATAAAATTCAATAAACTCCTGGAATTCATAATAATAATTCCTAAAATCGATACCTTTCTTACCTTTAGCTAGACATACATAATTAGGTGTGTCTGTACCACATAAAAAAAACATTCTCACTACCATTAAACTCTTTCGTCGTGTGACTTGATCCACATCCGAAATCAATAACTCCCCCTGACCAGATACCACCTTTAAGGGCATCAAACATCTGCTTTGACGACCTCACCTCCACCAGACAAGTCTGAACCCTCAAAGTCTGCTCTTCCCGCTGACAGTCTTTTTCTTGTCCTGGTTGTCTCTGAGGCTCAAGGGACAGCTGGTATCACGGTGTCTGTTGTGTTATCGTTGAGGTTTTCGTTAGGGTTTTCTTGCCTTTGGTGGTGGTGGTGGTGTAGTCGTGTCTGATTCTGAATGATTATTATTATTAATATTATTATTATTATTATTATTATTATTATTATTATTATTATTATTATTATTATTATTAATCATAACACACCACATCTATTAAAGCTGTTGGAAGGAATGAAGGCCAACAAATGACACGAAAGTTTGTTAGTGATTAAAACTTGATTTCCGAGTAAAAATATTCTACCTAGAGTAATTATCAACTTCACGCTGCTCTTCCCCTTCATATTGACAAAACTTTGTTCAGTTATCGCCGTCACTGCTTGTCCTCCATAGACGGCAGCCTCTAAAAGTTTAGCTCACATCTTCCTCCTGGTACCTCATTTACATAACCCGTCCACGTGAGGGTCTCTCTCTCTCTCTCTCTCTCTCCTCCCAAGGCTACACAACACCTGCAGCTTACTGTAGCATCTAGCGTTATTTCCACGGCAATGTCTTTATAATTCAACACCAGACGTAGGTATCGGAGGGCAGGATCGATGCAGCCGGCGGAGGATCTCAACAATGTGCTCCTGACGAAGTGTTCATTGAGAAACTACCGCGAACAAAAATGTTAAAGAGAAATTGGTGTATTTACGTGAATCTTTCCGAAATTCCTTTACTTACAAGTGACAAGTAGTTACATTATGACATGAATAATAATAATAATAATAATAATAATAATAATAATAATAATTATAATAATAATAATAATAATAATGATCCAACAATCATTAGACATACAATTTGTGAAATAAATTAGCTCATTAAGATGTTCATAAGGACACTGGACCTCCTCATCTACGTATAACCTCGTAATGATGTAATTAATTAAATCCATATTAAACAACTAAAGTTGGATAATTATATAACGAGGTAATTATGTACTTTAGTATATAACTGTCGGCTTTATGTCATGATACGTATAACTCATATTAATTTGCATAATAGACGTTTATTATAGTATTAAGCTCTAATGTTATTTTATTTATAAGGTATTTTAAAATGGTCGTAAGATTAGTTAAGGTATTATTATTATTATTATTATTATTATTATTATTATTATTATTATAAGTAGTAGTAGAAGTAGTAGTAGTAGTAGTAGTAGTAGTAGTAGTAGTATTAACACCTACCCACTCAGGGACAACATGTGAACCTTGACGAACACAGACTACGAAAACACTTCATCATCGTCAACCCTAATCTCGTTGTAAATCAAGGGACTGCTGTTGAGTTCCATATGAAATGCTCCACTTTTTAAGCATTTTTAGTCGAGGTGCTTTTAGAGAGGCTGTTAGTGTACCTCCGGGCAAACAGAGACGCTTTTGTCTCCCTTTTGTGCATCAGTTTAGCGAAATGGACTCTATATTAAAATTCTGTCAACCTTCCCTCCTGCCGTCGACTCAGCACTTTCCTTTCAAATCAATACGTGACTTGAACTGTTATGAGGAGAGAGAGAGAGAGAGAGAGAGAGAGAGAGAGAGAGAGAGATAACCAACATACCTAAGAACTCATCACAACAATACCACGTCAGCACAACCCTGAGAACACAACATCAATCCGAGTAATTTAAATCCACTTGAGCATCATTTGTGGTCCTGATTCCTCAAACCGACGGAGGGTGCCTTTAATATCACCGGTGCCATATAGAAGCAGAGGGGAGAAAGGGTGTGGGAAGAGGAGGAGGAGGAGGAGGAGGGGGACGAGGAGGAGGAGGAGGAGGAGGAGGAGGAGCAGGACAGTGCCACAACTTGTCTGCAAGATCAATACTGATCTGATGAGGCACGCGGAGCAACCCGTTTGATTCCTCTAATGTTGTAGCCAATGGTAGTGCTTCAGTGCATCCTAATTTATTGGTAAGTCTGCGATGTGATAGCGTGAAATCTTGGATGTGTGTTTACTCTGTCTGGTCTTATGTTGGGTGATTTTCGCCTTATTCTGGTGGTCCTTGTGTTACTCCCGTTATTAATTGGTGATTGCTAATTTCTCGTGATATTGGTAATATCTGTGTTGTTTTCGTGTTTTTTTTCGAGTTTATTTTAACGTTTCTTGCGTTTTCTGGTTATATTTGCATGAATCCAGTGGTTTCTGTTGTTCTGGTAATACTTGCGTTCATGTGATATTTCGTTATTTTGGTAATAAGTAGGTTAATTCGATAACACTTTCCTTATTTGTTAAGACTTTCGGTGTTTGTTAATACATTCATCACCTAAGTACTTCTTTTGTTATTCTGTTAACGCCGTACTTAAGGTTATTCGGGTATTAGTCGAGGAAATAACTAAATTAGAAATAGCTAACAAAACCGTGTGAGGCAAATTTAAAAGCCAATTCATGCGAAAATGTAAAATGTGGGTGTGTGTGCTCTGTGTATTAGCGTGTGTGTGTGTGTGTGTGTTCTGTGTGTGTGTGTGTGTGTGTGTGTGTGTTTCAGGAGGCGGCAGCGGATCAATGTTTCTATAGTCACACGTGGTCACCAATACTCTCCTCATTGCCACATACTTAGTCAGTCGATTTTTTTACCCGACCCGCCTGAAAAAACAAACAAGCTCGGTCTTTCTAGATAATTGGGTACAATTTTGAGGGCGGGAGGGAGGGAGGGAGGGAGAGGGAATTTTGAGTTTGTGTAAGGAGGGGGGAGGGAGTATATTGGTTTTAGATGTAGAGGGGGGGGAGGGGAGGGGGGGGTGAAATAAGATCATGAGTGTTAGAAGGGGGGGGGGAGAAGGGAGGGGAGGATAGTTTTTTGGGTGGATTGGGGGGATGTGGTTATGTGTGGGTGGGGAAGAGAAAAGGGAGGGTGTGGAGTGTGTGTGTGTGTGTGGGTGGGGGGGGAGGTGGTGTGGAAAGGTGTTACGTGATGGTTAGAGAGAATGGGGTGGTGTGAGGAAGAAGGAATTTATGAAGAGGGTGTTTGGAGGATATAGGGAGGGAGGGTGGGAGGAAGGAAATAGGGAGAGAAGGAGGGAGGGAGAGAAAGAAAAGGGAGAGGGGGAAGGGAGGGAGGGAATAAAGGAAGGAAGGAAGGGAGGAGGGAGAGAGGAATGGTAGGACAGTAAGAATATAAAGATCAAAGTTTTGTTTATTTATGTTTATCCTGTATGGGTTCTTGGTCCATGTGAGAAGTTCTTTTTTTTTCTTATGTCTTTTTCCTTTCTGATGGACGGATCATTTTTTCTAACCCTTCATATGTCTTCTTTGTATCTCAATCTTTATTTATTTTTTCACTAGAACAATAATACTTTTGAATCCTCGTTTATGGGGAGTAAGTTGTGTCAGTCAGGGTCGGCTGTGAAAGATTTGATTTTCTTCTCGATTTCACTCATCACTAAGATCTTATAGGGAGGCGGCAGCACAGAACGCGGATTCTCGAAGGTTCTCACGGTTAATTTTCCTCATAAGTGGAGATTAAAGCTCGTATTTATTTAATTTTTTTTAATTTAGTTAGAATACAAAAATACGTCGCAAAATGACGTAAAACTTACACTGCGACTCACTTAACTAACATTCGTAAATGATAAGAAATAAACGCACAGCATCACAGGCAGTTCCTAAATCACAGAGAATAGTAAGTTGGGTAATACCACCGTAATTAATATGAAGTGCAATTTCATCGTCAACGAGTTCGCCATGTTTTGTACGGAAAGTTTATAGTAAAGCGGTAAGAGGCGCTACCACATCACTTGTAAGGTGGAATGTTTAGCAATCCTGGACCAAGTATAAAGGTTTAATTTAATAGTTTAACTTAGTCAGATATTATTATTATTATTATTATTATTATTATTATTATTATTATTATTATTATTATTATTATGGGGGTCCAAGACATTGTTTGCACCACGATGATACAAACACAGTAGTTTACAAGGTGATCCCCTGAGCCCTGAGACTTTCATAAAGGCCTGAGACTGAATTCTGAAAGGTTCGTGAGCTGAATTTCTCTTGTAGCTGAAGGTGTAGAAACCTCCCTAAATGTCTGCCATAAACTTCATATCAATAATTATATCCCAAATTGGCGTCAACAGTACACAACGACTGTACCTTAACTGGACACGTTCCTTTAGTTAGTGTATGTGAATATTGATCATGGAGTAGCTTAGTTTATTCAGTGTTTCGTGGTGGAACTTTTTATATTATTTAAATACATTAATACCATGGATTTTAAATTTGTTTTTTTCTATGAATTGTAAATTACGTTGTTGTTTTTGTTTTTTCGCTTTTTAGAATGTTTCGTATCTCCTCGTGGTTTCATTCGTTCAACTTTATCGATAGTTTAATAAAAATGTCGTCCCGTATTGCTTCCTTCCCAGTGATTTTATCTGTGGTTTGTTTACTCCCCCCCCCCCCCTCTCTCTCTCTCTCTCTCTCTCTCTCTCTCTCTCTCTCTCTCTCTTCTCTTCTCTTTATCATTCACTTCCCACCACTTTTTCCTCTCTTAAAGAAATAGATTGCACACAGAATAATATATTATCCATTTCTGTCTGTTGTAAATCCCGTTTATTATTGTCTATTATTCATTTGATCGTTTTTCTTTTCTTACTTTTTACGTCACAAATATGAAAAGAAAATAGATACTCATAAAGTTAACCTTATATTTTTCCTTTTTTTATGAGTATGTTCCTCCATTTATCATCATTTCCCATTTTCGTTTACGTTACAAAAAGATAAGAAGCACAAGAAAACGTTCAAAAAGATTATTCAATTTTATGTAATTTCTTTGTTTATTATATGTTACTCCTTCCTCCTCTTTTATTATACATTGTCCCTTATTCCTTTTTATCATTCATTTCCTATCCACGGTTTACAGAAAGAAAACAAAAACAAATCACAAATACTTACTAAAATATTTTCTCTTTTTCCTTCTAGAATACATGGGACGAATTTTATAGCGCAGGAAACATTGATCGTATTCCCTTAGGAAGACCAAAGTCGAAGGGACCAAAGAGTGACGCTTTAAGAGGATACTCCCACCTAAGAGGTAAGAGGACTGTAGTTTTTGGTACCTGGTGTCGTAAAAGGGACGAAAATTTTAGTTTTAGGTACCTGGTGTCGTATAAAGGGGACGAGAACATTAGTTTTAGGTGCCTGGTGTCGTAAAAGGGACGAAAGGTTCAGTTTTAGGTACCTGGTGACGTTGACTATAGATTTAGGTCTCTAATGCAACCTAAAATGACTAGTTTTTAGGTACCTTTTGCCACTGAGGGGACGAAAAATTTAAAACAAATTCGATTAGATTATTGTTGTTAGTTTTAGGCGACGACTTTCGTAAAAGGGAAGAGATTTTGATTTAAGGTGGTTACTGTTGTGAAAGAGACAAGAGCTCTAGATTTAGGTAGTTACTGGAATAAAAGGGGGGACGAATCTTAAGGGATTTTAGGTATATAAGGACTCAAGGAGTGCGAAGGTCATTGGTCAAGGACTATAGCTTAGGTCTTAAGGTAATTACTATAGTGTTAACGCCAAGGACTTAAATTTTAGGACTTCAATACACTGAAAAGGGCAAATATACTAGTTTTAGGTATTACCAATAACAAATTGAGCAAAGCCGTACATTTAAGACAGTGAATATAAAATTTAGGGAACTTTCCTTAACGAATAATACAATACTTTAATCTGAAGTCCCTACTAAAGAAAAAGACGGAATAAATTAACCATAAAGTAGCTCACTACCTTAATCGAAAGTCCAAGGAAGTTTATAGCTCTCAGAGACGGCCCACCCATCTTAGGGGACAGCATCTGACTTCCTCGGGAGGATGAATCGACGGACATGGGAAAGGGAGCAACCCGACAAGCAAATATCCAGGACTCCGAGTTCTCAAATGATCGTATGGTAAAATTTTCCCTTCAGACTGTGAGAACGCTTCCAGTTGAGTCTATAAAACTACGACATGCAGATAAATGGTTTTATGGCCTCCATTTTGCTTTAAGATTCTTTAGCTTTCTCGCTGTATGATTTGTTTTATTTTATTTTATTTATTTTATTTTATTTTTTCATTTGTTTGTAGCTGAACGTCCGTATGTTGGTGTATATTGGACCTCCAGATCCTGTAAGGTGGAGGTTGTCTGGACGTGTCAAGAATGTTTACAATGAGTGGCTGTTGTGTTGGTAAAATGGATGTTGTCTTCTTCTTCTTCTTCTTCTTCTTCTTCTACTACCACGGCTACTATTGAAGTAACTATTACTTCTTTATTCAGGTGCCGAAAACTACATTTAGATTTTTATCATAATTAAAACAATATGTGAAGCAAAGTACATCTCTTATTATTATTATTATTATTATTATTATTATTATTATTATTATTATTATTATTATTATTATTGTTATTATTATTATTATTGTTGTTATTATTATTATTATTATTATTATAACTAAATATTATCACCATCTCCTAGTAATATTATCAGGTACTGAATATCTTTTAGAAATTATTGACCCCAAATCCCTAGTACATATAATATGAATAATTGACCTTATAATTTCCCTAAAAATTATGTTTCCATCCATCCATCCATCCATCCATCCATCCATCCATCTATCCATCCATCCATCCATCCATCTATCCATCCATCCATCCATCTATCCATCCATCCATCTATCCATCCATCCATCCATCCATCCATCCATCCATCCATCTATCCATCCATCCATCTATCCATCCATCCACCTATTCTTGTAAAGTATCCCTTTCATGTATTTTTATGATCTTATTCTCGTTTTTTAGTGTCCTTTCTTCTTCCTCTCTATGACAATTGGTATTCCTCTTGTCTGCCTTCCTAGAACCTTCCTCCCGTCCCCAGCATCACCACATAACAAGATCATTATTCCTCTTTTATTGTCGTCATCAAATTCTTCTTTAGGTGGTGTCACTTGGGGCCTCTGTAGATTTCTTTACATTCCTGTTAAACATTTTTTTCTTTTGTTTGCCTTTCTTTTCCATCATCTATTTATATATTTGTTTTTATCTTGTCTTTGTCTTTCTTTGTTTATCTCTTCCTGTTTCTTTCTTTTATTACATTTTTCTTTAGTTTTTTTTTTATCTTTCTCCATTTTTAACTATTTTCATTTTTTTTTTATTTCTTCTTCTTCTTCTTCTCGTCATCTGCCCCATCCTTATTTATCCATCCCTTTGTATTGGTTATTATTTGTTTCTTATCTTTCTGTTCCTACATCACATCTTTTTATTTTCTTCCTTTTCCTCTTTACAGTCCTCCTCTTCCATTCCTCTTTCTCCTCCTCTTCTTACTCCTCCCCCTCCTCCTCTTACACCTCCCCCTCTTTCTCTTACTCCTCCTTCCTCCTCTTACTCCTCCTCCTCCTACTCCTTCTCCTCCTCCATGCCTCCTCCCCCCTGCCCTCCCCCTCCCCCTACATGCTTCGGCAGCACAGTTGGTATAACGGATCAATACAGACCACTTCAGCAAAGCATGGGGGCTAAGCAAGGGTAGGAGGGCCCCTTGTTGGCTGACGGGAGAGGAGGAAGGGAGGTGAAAAGGAGGAGGAGGAGGAGGAGGAAGAGGAGAAGAAAGAAGGAACGAAGGAGGAGGAGGTGGAGAAGAATAAGAAAGAGGGAAGAAAGGGGTGGAGAGAGTGGGGAGATGAGAGGAAGGGAAGGGGAGAGGAAAAGGAAGGAGATGACGAGGAGAGGAACGAAGGTTGGAAGAGAGGTGAGGAGACGGGAGGGAGAAGAGAAGAAGAGAGCGGTGAGTAGGGTTTAAGATGATGCTGGGAGTGAAGAGGAGTGAGTGGGAGAGAGAAAGATGAATTGAGAGTAAGAAAGAAAATGGAATGGGATAAAAAGATAGCGAATAGGACAAATAAGAAATATGAGGGAAGAAAGGGTGGAACAAGACAACGACGAAAGAAGAAAGGAACAAAAAAAATTATGGGACAGAGAGAGAGAAAAAAATAAGAAGATAAACGGGAGACGTGGGAAGGAGAAGGGCAAGGAGGAAGAGGATGAGAAAGAACGGGAAGATGTGAAGAAGGAAGAGAGAAAAACGAGGAGGAAAAGGAAGACGGAGAGAAGAGAAGGACGAGAACGAGATAGAGGAAGGCAAGAGGACTTTCCTGATGGCAAGACGATCCTTTTTGGGAGTCCTATAACTTGTTAGGGAGACTTTTATTTTGGGAAATTTGTTCGGGAGACTTTTATTTAGTGGAAATAATACTTCAGATCGAAAATAATCGCATTGAGTCTTACTACTTTTCAAAGAGGGGGAAGAAATAACTATTATTTCTACACGTCATGAAGAGGGACTATAAATCACTTGGAACATTCTTCCCCTTTAAGATGAACACACTTATGGGCATCGTGAAGGGGGAAATAAATCTACTTTCTTCCTTATGGGAAAAAAATACGATTAAGTTGGAAAATAAATCGACTTTCTTCCTCTTATGGGAAAAATTACGAAGGATGTTAGGAAAAGAGGGAAAATAACTCTTGACTTCATTTCTCTAGGGGAACAAATTGCTAAAGACGTCATAAAGAGAGGGAAAATAACTTACTTGAGACTTCCTTTCTGAGTTTCATGCCGCCGGGAAAAAACTGTTAGGGAGGCCTTTAGAGGGAAATATAATTCAATTGAGATTTCCTTTTGAAGGGAAAATAATATTTGTCACCCTTTGAGAGGACGAAAGGCAGCCAGTAGTCTTCTGAGAGAATAATTAAATAATGTGATGGAGGAAGAATGAAAGAGAAATGAAGAGAAACCGAGAGAAAGAAAGAGAGAGGAAGGATGATTGAGAGAATGAGAATGAGAGCGTGAACGAGAGAGAGAGAGATGAAGATAAAAGAGATAGATTAAGAGATACGGAGAGAGAAAGAATAAAAATGAGGGATTAAGTGAGTTAAAGATAAAGTGAGATAGATTAAGAGATAAAGATAAAGAAAGATTAGAATGAGATATTGAGAGAGGGAGAGAGATAAAGATAAAGAGAGAGAAAGAATGAGAGAGAGAGAGAGAGAGAGAGAGAGAGAGAGAGAGAGAGAGAGAGAGAGAGAGAGAGAGAGAGAGAGCACACACATAAACACATCAAGTTACGAACAATTCTCAGTAGCTATTTTGTATTCCCTCGGTATTTGCAGTTTTCCTTGTGTCGTAACTTACATGAGCCAATTAATGGAAATCTTACGGGAAACAAAAGCTGTTGTACGAGTCATTAAGAATCAAGATAATAAAGAGAGAGAGAGAGAGTAAGTGTGTTTGAGGGAGATAGTTCTGGTGTTTGAGGAAGATAGTTCTGGTGTTTGAGGGAGATAGTTCTGGTGTTTGAGGGAGATAGTTCTGGTGTTTGAGGGAGATAGTTCTGGTGTTTGAGGGAGATAGTTCTGGTGTTTGAGGGAGATAGTTCTGGTGTTTGAGGGAGATAGTTCTGGTGTCTGAGGGAGATAGTTCTGGTGTTTGTTGGAGATGCTTTGATGACGGAATTTGTTGGAGATGTTTGTTGAAGGTGAGTGTGAGTTGAGTTGCAGGTGTAGGTGAACGTCCAGGTGGAGTTTCAGGTGTAGGTGAACGTCCAGGTGGAGTTGCAGGTGTAGGTGGAGAAACTGTTTGACTGAGGCACAAGTTACCAACTGCTTGTTTTAACCTTTGAATAAATGTCAAATATTTTCTGGAAATATTCACCAACTGTTGTCACTACCATCACTTCTACCACCACCACTACGACTACCTCCATTACCACTACCACCATTGCCATCACCACCATTACCACTACCACCATTACCACTGCCACCATCACCACCGCCACTGCCATCACCGTCGCCGAAGGAGTTGCCGCAGCCGTCGCCGCCGCCGTCGCCGCCGCCGTCGCCGCCACCACCATTACCACCACCACTACCACCACTACTACCACACAGTACGAAAAGTATGAAAATAAAGCGAAAGAGAAAAGAAGAGAGATAGAAATAACCTAGAGAGAGAGAATCTTGTTGATAATAGACTGTATTTTTTAGTTCCCGTCTGCTGTTTGGTTTAGTTCCTGTCTGTGTTTCGCTTACGTCTTGCCTTTCCTGTCTAATTCACCTGTTTGTCGTATCTGGGTCCTGTCTAGTGCGGGAAAACAAAAAAATGCAGTTGTAGAATATGAAAAAAGCAATTGAGGCAAAATGACGCAATGATAGTGAAAAGAGTGAACGCAATTGTGGTTAAAATAAGAGAACGCGATGGAAATATACCTCGACGCCTTTAAATTCCAATAACGCGCGTAGGAAAAAAAAAAAAAAGAAACTTAAGGGTAATGCACTTAAATAATACGACTCGTTGCGACATTACCATTTGTTGGAGATACTCGCTGAATGAATGGTGGGCAAACACCTTCATAAAGTAAACTAAAAATAAATAAATAAAACATGGATAAAAAAAGGAAAATGTATGAAAGAAATACATTCACTTGTAACTAAACTGCTCTCTCTCTCTCTCTCTCTCTCTCTCTCTCTCTCTCTCTCTCTCTCTCTCTCTCTCTCTCTCATCAATGATCCAGGTGAAGTACTGTAGGTAGACAGAGGGCGCTGCATCAGTCTATTTCGTAACCAGATGACAAAACCAGTTAGAGCTTAAAGACCATCTTCTGTTACCTGCCTATATCTCTTGTGTCTGTGAGCTGTCTGTTGTGTCTGGGAGCTGTCTGTTGTGTCTGGAAGCTGTCTGTTGTATCTGGGAGCTGTCTGTTGTATCTGGGAGCTGTCTGTTGTGTCTGGAAGCTGTCTATTGTGTCTGGGAGCTGTCTGCTGTGTCTGGGAGCTGTCTGTTGTGTGTGTGAGCTGTCTCTTGTGTCTGGGAGCTGTTTCTTTTGTCTGGGAGCTGTCTGTTGTATCTGGGAGCTGTCTGTTGTGTCTGGAAGCTGTCTATTGTGTCTGGAAGCTGTCTATTGTGTCTGGGAGCTGTCTGTTGTGTGTGTGAGCTGTCTCTTGTGTCTGGGAGCTGTTTCTTTTGTCTGGGAGCTGTCTGTTGTGTCTGGGAGCTGTCTGTTGTGTCTCAGAGCTGTCTGTTGTGTCTCAGAGCTGTCTGTTGTGTCTGAGAGCTGTCTGCTGTGTCTGTGAACTGTCTGTTGTGTCTGTGAACTGTCTGTTGTGTCTGGGAGCTGTTTGTTGTGTCTGGGAGCTGTCTGCTGTGTCTTGGAGCTGTCTGTTGTGTCTGGGAGCTGTCTGTTGTGACTGTAAGCTGTCTGTTGTGTCTGAGAGCTGCCTGCTGTGTCTGGGAGCTGTCTGTTGTGTCTGGAAGCTCTCTGTTCTATCTGATAGCTGTCTGTTGTGACTAATACTCTCTGTTGGGTGGTAAGTCGACTGTTCTGCATCAATAAGAGAGAGAGAGAGAGAGAGAGAGAGAGAGAGAGAGAGAGAGAGAGAGATCCTTCAAGCTCTAGTTTTAAAGTTTGGGATAAACTGGAGGCTTCGGGCCAACAGAGTATAATGCCTCTTCGGTCGATGAGGGTGAGACTCCCACATACAAGTAACCAGACAATGGGTTCTACCGACAAAGGGAAGTATTGTCTTGTCTTGCTCCGAGAGTTCTAATGGAAGTGAAAGATACGTTTGGCTTTCTCTCTCAATAAGGACTCATACTCGTATCATAAGGGAACGTCACTGCAGGAAATAGGTAGGAGATCGTTCGCCTGGCGTTGTAGTCGTAAGTTTATGGACGTGTCATTGAGAAAGTGAATGGTTGTTCCACACGCCGTTAATTGTTCATCTTGGCATTGTTATTATGGTACGGGTTATATAATAGGGTTTTGCTGTTTACGTAAGACGGAAATCAGAGTAAAAATATAACTATGAGTATCACAGGAATTAAGAGTAAGGGAAAGGTGTTAAATGAACTGAATTAAGCGTTATTACATAAAATGACTCACATATATGAGCCCAGATGTAGATGCCAGATATTGCCAAGTGTTCAGGGAATTTTGTCCATGACTGTACATCCAATAAAGTTATGACTAAATATGTATTTCTAAGTAATAAGTGTATGTTTTCGTACTTAGAGTTGTACTTACACTTGTGTATATATTTCTAAGTTAATAAAATATAAGACAATGAAATGAAATCAAAGAAAACTGATTATTTGAATTAAGTTACTATGCCCACAGTCTATTTCACCTCAAGATTCAGCACCCTAAAGCTTGCTTAATCTAAATTAACTTAACCTAACCTTATATAATCTAACAATCTAACTTATTAACCTAACCTTACCTAACTTAACCTAAAGCTAACCCCCTAACCCCCTCAGGTAGCATAGGTGTGTAATTATCAGATGAAATAACCGGGTGGGAGAGCTAACCTTCAGGTGATCCGAGAACTGTCAACGTCGATGTGTGTTAGGTTAGGTTAGGTTAGGTTAGGTTAGGTTAGGCTGTTTAATCATTAGGTGAAATAGTTAAGGTGTAAATCTTCACGTGGTGCTCTAACTTTGAACGTCTAGGTGTGTGTGTGTGTGTGTATTAAGTCCCACTCGTTCACTTAATTGTCGAGGCGTCTTACTTCCCTCTGAGACGGTTGTTGGACCAAGAATACCATATTTGTATTTCATTAAGCGAGGCGTTCAGCTCATTACAAAGGCATTCAGGCTCTCCTCCAGCGTTCACACCAGAGTGGACTTTCACACCATGTCACGATTACATATTTCACAGACGTTCACGGGGTTTACGGGTTTTCACACTACTTCAGGCGTTCACACCACTGCGTTGACATCCAAGCCATTACATTCTATTCGTTTCCAAATAATTTCTGGATCGTCGATTGGCAGTGAAAAATATTGTAAATATTTCAAATAAAATTTAAACGTTCAAATTGTTAATAAAAAAATATTAGATTATTTAAGCTTTGCATTTGTTTATAAAGGAAATGGTAGATCATATGAGGAATTTATGAGACGTACATTTCGTAATTATTATTTTTTTTTTATTTAATTTCTAGTTTACAGTTGTTCGATACACCACACGAGAGAGAGAGAGAGAGAGAGAGAGAGAGAGAGAGAGAGAGAGAGCATTGGTGTGTGTGTGTGTGTGATGTCTACAAAGAAAAAAAGAAAAATAATAAATAAATGATTGACACAGACAAAAAAAAAATAGGAAAACAAAGAAACCACAGGAAAGAAAATGGTCACTAGACAGAGGGGAAACTTAAGCAGAAAATGATCATAAAGACACAGGCAGATAATACGGAAAGAGGTCACAACAAAGGAAACAATAAATGCGTAATTACAAAGTGGCAACCTAAACGAATGTGGAACCACTAGACAAATAGAAGAGAGAGAGAGAGAGAGAGAGGGGGTGATAAAGTTTAGGAGGCAGAGATAAATATGATGAGGATACAAGGGGAGAGGGGGATGAATAACAGAGATAAGTGAGTGGCAATGAAAGAGCGGGCGTAAATAAAGGAAGGGGAGAGGTGTATATGGAAAGAGAGAGAGAGAGAGAGTGAGAGTGAGAGTGAGAGAGAGAGTGAGTGGTCAAAATGGATAATAAGAGAGAAAACATGGAAAAATCAAGTGATGATGATGATGAAGAGAAAGGTGTCAACGAAGGAAGTGATAAGCGTAAAGGAAGATAAATAAGGAAGAAGAGAATATGTAAGCCAAAAAGGGTATAACTGTAAAAAAAATGTAAATGAAGCCTGTGTTTGTAAATGGATGGATGGATGGAAAGAAAGAAATGAATATGTAAACGAAGAGGGAAAATGAAAGAGTAGATTGGAAAAATAATGAATAAAGCTTAGTATGACAAGGGTACATGGATAGAAGGGAAGGGATAGGTAAAGTTAAATTAATTTACTGGATGACGAGGGGAGAGACGGGGGGGGCAGAGAGAGAGAGAGAGAGAGAGAGAGAGAGAGAGAGAGAGAGAGAGAGAGAGAGAGAGAGAGAGAGAGGAATAAGTAAAGGGGAGAGGAGAGTTGAAGGGAAGGAGAGTGGAGCAGGAGGGGAAAAGATGAGGTAGGGGAGATGATAACAGTAGCTGGAATAAAGGAGAAAAGGGAAAGAGAGAATGGAAAGGGAGGTGGAAGGAAGGAGAAAAGAGTGGAAGGGGAACTCGGTATGAGGAGAGGAAGGGGATACAGGAGAGGGGAGGAGAAATAGGGAGGAAGGGGAAGGGGGAAAGAAGAAGGGGAAGGGAAGGGGGAAGGAAGAAGGGGAGGGGAGGGAGCATAGAGGAGGGGATGAAGAAATGATGGGGGAGGGGGTGAGAGGGGAAGGGGGGAGGATAGTGCTGAACCAGACTTCACTCTGGAAATCAATATCCCACCAATGTCGTCTTGCAGCCATACTGGGATGGCCGTTAATCAGTCGTTGAACGTCGTTATTTGCGTCTTTAAGGTCATATAAAAGCTTCTCGTCGTTAAACACTATAAAAAATATCGCCTTTGGAAGTTTATTTAATCATTGAAAATCTTGTTTCTTACCTCGTTGATCGCTGAAGCTCTCGTTGAAACGGTAAAACTTTCACACATTAGGTCTCTCCACCTACCCTCCCCCCTCCCTCCACCTACCCTCCCTCCCTCCCTCCACCTACCCTCCTTCCTCCACCTAACCTCCTCCTTCCACCTACCCTCCTTCCTCCACCTCACCTCCTCCTTCCACCTACCCTCCCTCCCTCCACCTAACTTCCCTCCCCCCTCCCTCATCCTGCCCTCCCTCCACCTAACTTCCCTCCCTCCTCCCTGACCCTTCCCTCCCTCCACCTACCCTCCCTCACCCTACCCTCCCTCCACCTACCCTCCCTCCACCTTCCCTCCCTCACCCTACCCTCCCTCACCCTACCCTCCCTCCACCTACCCTCCCTCCACCTACCCTCCCTCCACCACCCAGGCAGTACCAGCAGCTCTCTAATGACAATTACTAGCACAACTGAAATACAAGCTAGTATCTCCTTCCTCTCCTTCTTCCCAACTTCCCTCAACTACCCTCCTTCACCACCAATCCCACCTTCCCTCCTTCACCACCCAAACTTCCTTCCCTTCGTCACCTTACACAATTGCCTAACCTCCTTCTCCACCACCACCCCACCCTCCTTCCCTCCTTCTCCTCCTCCTTCCCACCTTTTCCTCCAGCTTCCCCCTTCTCTCCTTTTCCTCCAGCTTCCCTCCTTCCCTCCTTCTCCTCCAGCTTCCCTCCTTCCCTCCACCACCCAAAGGAACCAGTACGATACAGCTTACAATAACATCAAAATTCTCCTCGGTCGCCACACACCCGGGGCCATTCACTGAGCGATAAAGAGGTCACTTTACAAGATTCCAGAGTCAGTAAACAGCAGTCGCGTTGTCCGGCAAACACACACCGGACGCGATTCATAAATTGAGAAGGCCGGCAAATATTGGCTTGGCGATAAACCGATCTTCAGTTGAGTGTCCGGCAAAGATTTTGCATGGCTTAGTCTTCTGCTCTGTGAGAAACGGCGTCTAGGTTATAGGAAGAGAGAGAGAGAGAGAGAGAGAGAGAGAGAGAGAGAGAATGATAACTTTGTATGCTTGGTATTAACGTAAAAGAGAACTGATTCAATTACCATATAAAATACACTATAATTATCTCCACCATATATAACTACCACTTATAATGGTCACCAAAGGGAAATCACCTACGTACTTAACACGTATGTCAGTTTATTTAACACCGATATATCTATAAATAAAATAATTAAGGTTATACCGATATTCCGATACTTCTTGGATCGGGGTTGTGATGTCACCTGTGTATTGACTAAAGATAAGGTAGTGAATGTTTTATTAATTGATGGCGTATCCAATGGACTTCTTTGTTGGACCAGCGAGTGAGAATCAATGCATGTCCGAACTAAAGCCAGTAACTCTCTCTCTCTCTCTCTCTCTCTCTCTCTCTCTCTCTCTCTCTCTCTGGGAAAATCTGAGTGAAATCTGTAGTACCGGATTCCAAATTCTCAAACTTTCGTACGAAATTATTTTTCCTCGTAAGTTTGAGTGTTAATCTTAGGACCTCACGTAAAGATGCAGCTTCATGTTGACGACTCAAGTATGGTGTCGAAATTGTAGAGAGACGACATGCCGTGTGTTCATCTCAGTTACGGGCGAGAAATCAGAGAATATTTTTATCTCCCGAGACTTTGAAATTATGGCCTGAGACTCCACGACCTTGTGTGTGTGTGTGTGTGTGTGTGTGTGTGTGTGTGTGTGTGTGTGTTATAAGAGGTTCTTTCCTTCCTTCCCTCTCTCCTCCCCTTCCTTCCTCCCTCCCTCCTTCGTTCTATCCATCCTCTCTTCCTTTCCATCGTCCTCCTTCTCTCCCTCCCTCCAACCCTCCGATCCACCCACGCTCCCTGCCTCCACCCCTCCATCTACACACACCTCCCTCCCACCACCCCTTCATCCACCTACACCTCTCTCCCACCACCCCTTCATCCACCAACACCTCCCTCCCACCACCCCTCCAGCCACCCACACCTCCCTCCCACCACCCCTCCAGCCACCCACACCTCCTTTCACCACCCAACCCATCCACCCACACCCGCATCATCCACCCCTCCATCTCTCACCCCCTACCTTCCCCCCTCCACACCTACCACACAAACAGGACTTGACGTTGAATTTACTGTCGTGTTCGAGCTGGCGATGAACCAGGTTCGAACCCATAGAACCATCCTGCTTCATAATGATCTCTAAAGCGAATCATAAATAACCAATTTTAAACATTTATTTAATTATTGTTTTTTATTTGTATCTTAAATTAAAACACCTTTGGGATCTTTGTAATCACTACATGGAAGTTATTGTACAATTTACTGAACTAACTCTATAATTTCACTAATGTTTCTAAACAAATTTGATCCAAACTGATTAACCTCCTCTGCTTATGGTTATAATCGTGTAATCGTGAAAGAAAATAAAGGAAGAATTTGGGGTAAAGTTAACCTGATAACTATGATTACCATGGAGAGAGAGAGAGAGAGAGAGAGAGAGAGAGAGAGAGAGAGAGAGAGTCTAACTATATCCTCAACAATTTTACTCATCTAAAACACACCAAGTTTTCCTCCCTCCCTCTTCCTCCCGCCCCGTCTTCCACCTCCTGCAGAAGGTCTATCGGACTGGGTCATCTGGCCATCGTCTTCCCCCACACGTATAAGTATCCACGAGTTCTCAGTAAGTCCAAGTTAGCAGATTCTTGTCGTAACACAACTCACTCTGCTGCTTAAGATGGGTTACGACCAAGGGAGATGGATGTGTGTTTGTGCATTTGTGTTTGCGTCTGTGTATTTGTTTTATTGTGTTTGTAAGATGTGTGTTTTGATTGTGTTTTTGTTTTTTGGTGTGTGTGTGTGTGTGTGTGTGTGTGTGTGTGTGTGTGTGTGTGTGTGTGTGTGTGTGTGTGTGCTGCGCATGAATGTAGATGTATATATTTGTATATGCGTAACTATATCATGTAACCAGTATTTACTGCTCTCTGGATACATTTCATTCTTGTATTCCAAATCAGTCAACTCCACCTCACACAAACACAATGCCAACCCATTCTTAGCGATCAATGACTTCGAGGGTGGAGAAGAAAGAGGAAGAAGGGGAAGAGAAGGTGGAGGAGGAGGTGGATGAGGAGAATATGAATAGAGAGCGAGGGGAAATTGAGACGATATTGGATAGATGAGAGGAGGAGAAAGAGTATTTGGGAAGAGTAGGTAGAAGGTTTGAATAAGGGAGGAAAGGGAGAGGGAAAGTAAGGGGAAGGTAGGGATGGGGGTAGGATAGGGGAAGAGAGGGAGGGGGGGACTAGGATTCTAAGAGTGTATGTGGGAGGAGTGGGTGGAAGGGAGGTAAGGGAGGGACGGAGGGATGTGAGGGAGAAAGGAAGGGGGGAGGAGAGAGGGGGGCTCTTCCCAATCCTCGTACCCTCCCCCCAGCACCTCCTCCTCCCCCCCAGCGGTAGTAGCAGAGGCCGCAGCGACGTGGGTTCAGGGCGCAGGTCTGGTGGTGCTGGCTGGCGGCGCCCTCCCCCAGATCAATATAATAGCGGAGACGCGGCACCTCGCTCGACACCACCTATGATCAAATATCCCTCCATTCTTACCTCCCTTCCCTCCACCTTACCTTCCCTCCACTAATCTCATCCTCTCATACTAATTTCCAAGGACAGACTCCAGTAATTTTTTGTTTTGTTTTCTTTTTTTTTCTTTTTTATTGTCAATTTCGTTCGTTCTTGTTGTTTGTGACTTCCCATCCTCACAAAGACGAACTGTTTATTTGACGTCTTGTTTCAGGAAGGTGTTTATCGATGCGTCAGAGCCCTGGTGCTGCCACTGCTGTTTGCTACCTGATTGGTCTCTGTTTGCTTTGTATTTATGGTTGTGTGTATCTTGTGTTCAAATGCTCACCTCTCCAAGCCCAGGTTAAATATAATCTCTGTAAAGAGTCGGTAAAAGTTGTTTTCTCATTTTCCACTTGTTTTTAGTAGCCTTAACAGTCGTGGTCAATTTCTTACACATCCCCAGGAAAAACTTTCTCCTTTTTTTAAACTGAGAACAACTGAGGAAAAGTGTGAAATATCGAATAAATTCAACCGCATGCTGATGAAATAATGTGTTTGTATTTTTTTTTCTGTGTATGGGATGATCTAACATTGTACCTTGATCCAAATTAGTGTTCGCGCACTGTAATCTCTTTGAAATATTTCCACCTGTAATTATACCTGTACTATTGAGTCACAGTTGAAAAAGAAAACAATTTATTTTTACTCAATAATGTACTGTACACTGTTGCCGATTTCCGTTTTTTGTGTAATGTTAACATGTGAAGTCTCTTCTCCACCTACACCCACACCTCTACCGCTTTCTCTGAATGAATAAAAGATTCCAGATAAAGTAATCAATCCAATGTTTCACCTGTCTAATTGATATCTCAGCTGGAGGCCGGAACAGCGGTCATTGAGGCCGTGTTTATACTTTCTCACTCACTCGTCATCCATCATCGAGCTGTTTACATGTTTGATTCCTCGTGCGCAGCGTGACAGCCACAGGCCACTGCGCGGATTCACTAAGATTCTTAAGACGAATATTCCTCATAACTGAAGAAGTTTGTGTCCCATCTGCTCTTTGACTTAACATAAAGCACAAAATTAACGACTAAATATTGCATCAAAGGTAAATTGAGAGATTAATTTAACTACATACGTTCGCTGAGCACCTGTTTAGAGTTGACGGTAAGGTGGAGAAACTTTAGCAAAATATTAGCTGTGTAATTTTGATGCTATTTTTATACCTTGCTTTTATGCTTTAGCTCAAATCAGGAACGCAGGTGCATTCTTACATCTTCAATTTCAAGAACTACTTTACCGTAACAACCTTTGTGAACCCGACCCCGCACATTCCAAGTTCCGTACCTTAATTTTCCCTCCAGAACGTTGAGTCTTATTATTATGTTGGCATCTTTGTGGGTGTTATCTTGACGTTAAATCTTATGAACCAGACAGTAATACCCCTGTTTAAAGCCTTCGTTACGGGACAAAAATTAACGTTCGTATATCCTTGTAAATCCAGACTCGGCTCAGGTGGTTGTGGCGTCATGAATACGAGATTAAGGTTCACAAAGTTTATTTAGAGAGAGAGTTTAATACACATACAAGTTCAAACCTAAATCACTGGCGGAATAAAGCTCATATGGTGACCTTTATCATTCCACGGTTCAGATTTTCAGGAATTGCTACGTTAAATGTCTCCCAAAGTTGAGTAACACAATGGCGTTAAACTTGTGATAAGACTCGACTCCTATTACAAACGTTCTTCCATCTCGAACATTAGAACATACAAGAATAAAGGGACAAGTGGCGTCACTAGTGGTCAGTGATGCTTTTGGCCGACGCTTTGAGATCACCACCACCACCACCACTACCACCACCAAGTAGCTTCCTCCTTCCGACCCGACCCGCTCACATGTACCCCACCGCCTCTGCCGCTCCCTGTCCTCCCCTTCCGTCCTGCTTGCTGCTCCTCCCCCCTAAGCGTGGGATGGGCTCGTACCCCACCCCCATCTTCCCCCTGCCCTACCCCCCCCCCCCCCCAGACATTGAGCTCCCGTGGTTGCTTATTGATCCAGGAACGAAGCAAGCGAGAATTGGAAAATAAATTCAGATATCGACGCCCGCCGCTGGAGACCAACTATAGTCCCCTCTTGCCCTGGTGTGTGTGCGCGTGAGTGTGTTTATCACTTCCATATAGACGTGCACACTGTGGTGAGAGAACAGTGACTCTTGTATCACCATATGTCACAGGTGTCACTTAAATTAACATCCAGGTAACTGTACGGCAGGAAATTCGACAGTCATTTAAATAGACATGTCTGTTAACAATACGGTTTGTTCTTTAGCTAATTTCAAGGTCCTTAACTGTATCATTCACGATGTTTTAGACTATAATTGGTCTTTATTTACAGTATATACTTCCTTTATACAGCCAAATGGGATCACATTACGATTAATCTCCCCAGTTTAATTTACTTGGTGATTAAACATCTTAATGCTATCTGAGGGGCGTTTGGGTAGGTTATGCTCTGTTAGGTTAAACTTAGGTTAGGTTATGTCAGTTAAGGTTAGGTTAGGTTAGGTTAAGTTAAGTAATATTAGGTTAAGTTAGCTTATGTCAGGTTAGGTTATATCAGTTTAGGCTAAGTTAAGTTAAGGTAGGATAGATTAGATTAAGGTAGATTAGTTTAGAATAATTAGGGTATTCAAAATCATCAGGTGAAATAAACAGGGATGCATAATAATCATGTGATCCAGTCAAGGTATAAATAATATAATCACAGTACCTGATGTCGTAATTAACTCTGGAAAATGTATTTATGAAATAGTTTAGTCACAGTCCTATGTTAAACAAACTGACCACAACAAATATGTACCAAACTCGGCTTGTAATTAACACAATAAAGTAGTAATACATTCATCTAATTTTATTTAATCGTGGTACTACAGGTTATACCCAATGAAGATTTAATTTATTTATTTATTTATTTATTTATTTAATATAAACATCCTGTTCTTTTTTCATATGATCAAGATTATTATTTTTATTTATTTATTCACATTTTTTTTATATTTAGTATTAATTCATTCGCTTACGTAAACAAGATTTGTTTGTTAATTTGTTTTGTGGTATAATTTATTCTTTTTTTAATATATTCATTCATTAAAACGAGCTTTACTTAATTAGCTTGACTCTAATTTAAAACACCAATTCATTCATTCACATAAACTGCTTTCAGTACCTCTTTTCATTGTATACATTTTTTTTATTAATTCTTTTATTCAGATTTTTTTACCTTAATTTAGTATTTTTAATTTATTTATTTACGAAACCAAACTCTAAAAAATTATTGACTACCATCTAAAACTTCTCTATATTTTTAGTATAATTTAGATCATTCTTTAAATTCGTTCAGTCAGATAACAAGCTATAATAACTTTATTTGCCATTATTTAGAATAACTTAACCTATCCTAACCTAACCGAAACTTTGAGCGAAAAGGCTTGTAGCTATCCACCCATTAACCCACCTACCAACTTACTAACCCACCCATTAACCCACCTTTCCACCCATTAATCCACTTACCCACCCTTTAACCCAGTTACCCACCCATTAACCCACCTCACAACTCACTAACCCACCCACTAACCCACTTATCCAAATACTAGCCCATATACTAACCCACCTACCTACCCATCTACCCACCTACTCATCTATTAACCCACCCACTCAATACCCCATCTACCCACCTACTAGCACATCTACCCACCCATCTACCCACCCATCTACCCACCTACTAAGTCACCTACCCACCAACTAGCACATCTACCCACCCATCTACCCACCAACTAAGTTACCTACCCACCTACGCGGAAAATCTTCTTATTTTGGGAGAGGCTGAGAGAGGGAGTGGAAGTGAGGGGAAGAAGGAAGAGGAAGACTTGGAGGAAAGTTGTGGAAGGGGAATGAAATGGGAAAGGAGAGACGTAAGAAAAAAGCGAAGGAATTGAAAGGAAAGCGAAGGAAAGTGAAAGAGGAAAAGGGAGAAATGGGAGATAGGGAAGCGTGGGAAAGGGAAAGTATGGAAGGGGAGGCGCTGGCATTATGAAAGGGAAAAGCAGAAAGAGATGAGGGAATGAAGAATATGTTGATAGGGGACCAAAGGTGTGTGTGTGTGTAAAGAGGGTGGGAGGGGAAGACTGATAACATAGCGGAAGATTGAAAGAGGGAAGAAGAGGAGGGTGGAGGATGTAAACTGGAGGGAAGAAAGATAGGAAGAGACTTTGGCAATACATAGCGCTCTAGTATTTATTAAACATTAGTAAACAACGCGACCAACACTGATATGATAAAATACAGTTTGTATATCTCGTAACAGATCACCTGAAGAATAGGCACCCTAGCGTATTTTACCTGATCATTAACAACCTAACCTAACCTAACCTAACCTAATCTGTCCTGACCTAACCTGACCTAACCTAACCCAAACCTGACCTAATCTGACCTGACCTGACCTAAACCTTACCTGACCTAACCTAACCCAAACCTGACCTAACCTAATCTGACCTGACCTAACCTAAACCTGACCTGACTTGACCTGACCTAATCTGACCTGACCTGACCTGACCTGACCTGACCTAACCTAACCTCCAGGTAACGCTAGGAGAAGGTAATTTGCATACTAGTAATCAACTTGGTTATATATACAGGGTCATCCAAAAATAATGTCCATAAATTAAATGGTTATATAATAAACTCTGGACATTCTTTTTCGATGACTCTGTATTTGTGTCTTATTTAGCACTTATATGGCTAAGGAGTCGCCTATACGTCTATGTTACCTTATGTAAATTACTGTGTGACAAGTCATGAGTTAACTTCAGGTGTGATCAGGTGAAGTGCAGGAGGAGATCGGGCTAAGGTGTGGCGTGAGGTGCGGGAGGAGATCGGGGTAAGGTGTGGCGTGAGGTGCGGGAGGAGATCGGGGTAAGGTGTGGCGTGAGGAGAGGGGGGGGGGGAGGTCGGGCTAAAGTATGGCGTGAGGTGTGATTCTTGCTCTTCTGTCATATCTTATTGCTTCAGAACTTTGGGATTCCTCTCTCTCTCTCTCTCTCTCTCTCTCTCTCTCTCTCTCTCTCTCTCTCTCTCTCTCTCTCTCTCTCCCTCACAAACTCCGAACTCATCCCTTCCCCCCTCCTCTCTTTCCCTTCCTCTCTCGCACACAAACCCCTCCACTGCCTCCCTCTTCCCTCTCTCTCTCTCTCAGCCTCTAACCCCTTCACTCTCCCACCCTCCTGTGCCCCCCTTCCCCCCTACTTCATAACCCCCTCTCTCCACTCTCTCTCTCTATCCCCCTCTCTCCCCCTCACTCAGCTCCATAACCCCCCCCCCTCTCCCTCCCTCTCTCTCCACCGTTTTTCCCTTTTCTCTCTAGATCAATACACAGTTCGTAGCAGTATTGGATATCGGGAGAGGGCTCGGTCGATAATGGAGTGAGAGGTGCAGAGAGAGAGAGAGAGAGAGAGAGAGAGAGAGAGAGAGAGATGGAAGACGTAGTAACAAATTGAAAAAAAAAAAGATCAAAACTAATATAAATATAAACACGACAAATACAGGAAACAAAGACGAAGAGAGAGACTGAAAAAAGGTAACAAGAAAATTTGTATGAGATTTGAAAGCGAATGTAGTTATAGGGAAGAAGATGATAAATACGGCAGAGAAGAAGAAGAAGACGAAGAAGAACAAGAACAAGAAGAATGGCAGACGAGAACCACTTGAATGTTATACTTGGTGTGAGGGAAAAGAGGAGGATATTGTTACTGGTGCTGGTGATGGTGTGCTGGTGGTATTGTGTGATAGTGGCGGTGGTTTGTTGATGGTGAGGGTGGTGGTGGTATTTGCATGATGGTGGTGCGCGTTAGTGTTGGTGATGATAGTGCGTGTTGGTGACGGTGGTATGTTGGTGATGGTGGTTTTGGCAGTGCTTGCAATGGTGGTACAGTGTTGGTGGTTGTACTGTATGTTGTTAGTGGTGGTGTGGTGAATAGTAATTGCGGTAGAAGTGTATGTTGATGGCGCTGGTAGTTAGGAGTTGCCGTGGTAGTTAGGAGTGGTGGTGGTAGTTAGGAGTGGTGGTGGTAGTTAAGAGTGGTGGTGGTAGTTGGGAGTGGTGGTGGTGGTTGTTAGGAGTGGCGGTGGTAGTTAAGAGTGGTGGTGGTAGTTGGGAGTGGTGATGGTGGTAGTTAAAAGTGGCGGTGGTAGTTAGAAAGGCGGTGGTATTTAGGAGTGGCAGTGGTAGTTACAGTGGTGGTGATAGTTAGAAGTGGCGGTGGTAGTTAGGAGTAGTGGTGGTAGTTAGGAGTGGGGGTGGTAGTTATGGCTAACGGTAGCGGCGGCGGGGAAGATGGCTGAACATAGGAAATAAGATGCCAAGTTGAAAATACTTCTACAGACAGTTTTCGTTTCTTAAAAGTTCTTCGTATGTTTTTTCTCCCTTGAAATAAGAATAAGAACACGCATTTAATTAGGGTGGAGTCTCAGTACAATATTAGCGTCATATTGTCCGACTTTGTTCTTGATGGAATAATAAGCTTAGATACTCTCTCGTATCTCCAATGGCGGAAAACAAATATAGAATTCGAATCTTTATAAATATGGATCCTGTTTTCTATAATATAAAGACCAAGTTGTCAAGATGGAGTCCGTCAAATTTGTACTGAGACTGTTGTACTTAGTAGCGTCTTATTCCTCGTTATGGGAAATAATAAGTGGGTGAATAATTGTGACTTTTGTAGACAGAAAACGGCAGTGTCATGTCTATTTATAAAGGAGCGAGTGAAGCGAGAACAAACTCAGAAGGCGTAAAACAGTTTATTAGTCTTTCTCTCTCTTTCTCTCTATTTTTCTTGCTTTCCTTTTCTCTCCTTTTTCTCAGAAAAAAATGTTGTTGGAAGAAAATGGGAAATAATAAAAGAAAACTGATTGTATATTAGAAAACGAGACCAGCTCATGGGTTTTATGTTACTTATGAAATAATAGTAAAATTTAGTGACAATTAATGAGGAATAATTTAAATATAAAATATTAAAGTACTGGAAAAACAAAGAAAAAAGGAAAATTATGAACGAAGAAGAAAACGGACATGAAAAATGCAGAGGGATAACTCAAGAAGTTCGAGGAGTGAAGTGCCTGAAGCTTATACGAGCGGGGGAAAAGAATACGAATAAAAGAAAAAATCGCATTGCAGTGTCGGGTTCTGACATAGCCCGGGGTCATATCTACCTACTCTACGACGCTACTATTTCTCTGCCTTGTTTGCCGTTGCCATTGAACCATGGGAGTCGCGAAACATTTTCGTATCTGCCTTAGCTGGTGAACTTGACAGATTCCTTGGCATTTCGTCTCTGCCTTAGCCAATGAATCTCTTAAGTTGCCAGCTACTGTGTGCCGGCTTGAGCCAAGGATTGTTTGGTTATATCACGGCATAGGTGTTATAGAAGGTCATTATACAGGAGCCAAAAGGACTAATTATAGTAGCGAGCTATGCACATGTAGTTGATTATAAATATCGATAGTTAATGAGATAGAATAAAAGGAAAGCTGACTGAGTTAGGCTTCTCCAGGACCAGAAATGAGCAGAAAAAGAAGTGGCAATTTATAATCCTCTTACCCATTGTATGTTATGCAGTGGTGTACTGATTCTGGCCGAGCTGATCAGTTCTGTGTACTAACATGTCAGTACGTGATGTTGTTCTCTGTCCTGAATCTTTTTTATCTCATAAGGGCGTGCGTGCATGTGTGCGTGCGTGTGTGTTTATCTCTGTCTATACGTGTTCCTGTGGACAGAAATGTTTACAGAACGGTAAAGGTCTGAAGGTCACTCACTCTAGAGGGCCCTGTAGGCGTCTTGCTGTTTACTTTACAAAACTCTGTTGTACTAAGCTGAAACATTTGGAAAACCTGAACAGTGAAGAGACGCTGTGAAGGCGTGAATCTGATATGCAATGTAAACTAGGGAGGAGAGTGATCATAGTACAGTTGGCCTGTTGGAAACGTCGGAAGGCAGATTGTTTTAGGTACTCTTGTTGCAAGATATGATGGTGTGCAGTTGTGAGGGTGACAATAAGAGTTGTGTGATGTATAACGGCTCTAGGAGTGATGGAAGGACGGGGCCAATGATGATCTAGGAAGTGGTGGGGCGCGTGTCGTTGTTAGCACAAGTGTTAAAAAGTTCACTTTGATTGTTAAGGGCGATGCTCAGTGCGTGACTGAGGGGAGCAGGGAGCCGTGGTCGAGCGCAAACAAGCTTGGAGAAGCTTAAACGGCGTATCGAAGAACGTGTGTACTCCACGTGGGCGCGTGCAGTGAACGGCGTTGGCGAGGGAGATACATGCATACATCGCGTGCAGATCAGGTTATTGACATAAGGAGAGTATTTACATTACAAAGAGAGCAGGTACTTAGTGTAGCGAGCCTGAGAGTACGTGACGTGGCCCAAGTGGATTTTTACGATACATGCTGTCGAGTGTAGAAAGGGCAGTATATATACCGGACTGCACGACTTTTATACGTTACTTACGGCCAAGACCCACAGCGTTGCCGTGAGAAGCGGTCGCCTGTATGCTTGGCGAGAGAGAGAGAGAGAGAGAGAGAGAGAGAGAGAGAGAGAGAGGGCGTTGGCGTCGGGAGCCGTTGGTGGAGCCCTCGGCCCTCCCTTTCTCCCCGCCTCCCCACAGGTGTAGTCTAAGCCGCAGCCGTATAAGACTCGGCTTACCCGAGCCCGTCAGCTTACAGGGCCGCCCGCCGCCCCCCGGGGCCCTGACAGGTGAAGTGGGGGTCGTGGCAAAAATTGACTTTTTCCCCGTTCTGGTCCAACACTGTCTATTTATTTACTTCCTTTTCTGTTTTCTTTTCGTTTTCACCCAATTTTTCTTCGATTTGTTTCTTAAAGACGTCTTATCGCCTGCCTCAATCACTTGGTGGTATATTTCTACTGATAATATAATGTATATCAACTATGTTCATTGTCTCTTTCTTTAACAACTATTTAGTTACATAAAACACAAACTAATCAAGAAGGCAAAGATCAAGCACTGTTTTTGAATACGCCTTCAGCTAAAACAGTTGATATGCACGTCTCACAAGGGACCCCTGGAAGGCTAATCACTAATTGGTCGACAACAAGCACGTAATTCACGCCTCAGGCTACTAATTGGTTGAGGCAGTTGCTTTCATTAATGGATCAGCTGAGAGCATACACTGATTGACCTGCCTGTTTCTCGTACACACACACACACACACACTCACACCAAAGAGAGAGGTGGAATGAGGAATTGCAACTCTCTCTCATCCTCTAATTCCTTCTCACACACTCATTCTTCCCGCAGAACATTAACTTTCCTCAGGGTGTATTAAGATCTGTTGTACCTGTCGACATGTGCATTTACGGCAAAGTTTTTCCCGACACGACAATATCTGACATTTACTGTACTTCTGGGTCATATATGTTATTGTTCTATATGACAAGTGAACGTTATACACTATTGTCATGGATAACAACATGAAAAAAACTTTTTTATATAAAAAAAATAATTTTCAGAATACCAATGTGCCTTACCTGCATAACTCTGAGTGTATGGCAGGTATTGACAACACTCTTCAGGGAATTATTGTCCCCAGCTGTACAACTGCTTCTACTATCGCTCCTTTTGCTACAATCAATGTTGATATAACTGTTATTAGTAGCATTTATATTACTTCTACTTCTAATTAATCTCTTAAGTGAGCGGTATGACTAATATTACTGCTACTACTATTTCCGCTACTCCTACTCTAAACAATTGCTAATATTATTGTCATTAAAACCATTAAAACGGTTTATAATAAACTCCTTTCACAAAGTAAATTTAACCAATAATTGTTTCTGAGCTGCCAAGGCGCGTACTGCTGCTGTACAGTTTTCTTCCACCTTAATCAATAGGACGACTTTGATAAGTAGTAAGGATACCAGAAGGAATTATAAGACAGAGGTACATATTTTCTTTAAAGACTCTCCCACTGTCTATAAACACTTTGATAGCCTTGTGAATGAAACACGTTCTTGTTCAAAATAATTAAGTTATTTAAGAAATATGAACACAAAACTAACTTCACCTGCCTTGTATTCATTTTCTACCCACTCAGAACTATTTCTCATAGAACTATATTTCACTATTACACTAAAACATCCTGCAGTCAATTATGATGAAGGCGACAATAGAAACTAGAGTTTATTTGTCCGTCTACAGTGTCACATGACTCGCACTTTTTAGGTAATTGACTGATAATGGAGATTAAGTGTTTCTCATAGCAAATTGACTGTATGTTTTTGTTGCTACAACAGGACGCGGCGCCCCAGGAATGAGGAAGTTTGTGCTGCCGTATTTATAGAAAACGATCACCAAGTACATTTTCTTCCTCTCTGTTACGGGGACTATTGTGTGTACCGACGAGGACCGTAGCGGACGTAAAGATAAGACGAACGTGTTTAATTGTATTAACACATCTAGTTTTTATCCTTATTGAATACAATTAAGTGTTCTATTAAAAGCTGGAAAGTTAAAACACAAATAAAAGTGTCATCGTTTCTTGTTTCGTGCTTTTCCGAGCACGTACACCAACATCCTTTTCCTCTTCAACTTGTGATTAGCAACACCAAATAAAGTCAAAAACAAAAACTACAACAACCAGATACAAATAAAAGAATGAGCTACGAAGAAACCATGCTTATAAAAGAACAGTATGGACCGTATGCGGTTTTAGAATGTTCCCGTCCATTGGTGCACGAATAAAACTTTCATCCCGTACCATCGGCCGTGACCGACGCTTAAGATGGGCTGCCATTAAGGAGCAATGGCGTGTGACACTTACAACAGTTGATGGGCGCTGTACATCACGGTGCCGCCGCCTCCATATCTGTCTCGGTGTGAGTAAATACTTGCCAAGAGGTTAGGCGACTCGTGTGTGTGTGTGTGTACGTTATGCTCTCTTGAGTGTGATTTGTGTGCTCCTAGGTGTGGCCGTGACTATTTTTAGCACATCAACAGTAATTATGGAAGTCAGTATTGACATGTTTAATCAAAGGTATCATAACGCTACAACAATCCTAAAATTTAACATGAAGTGATGTACATAATTTTATAAGTTATAGCTGCATAAAAGAAAGGCTCATTATTACCAAAAGGAAATCACAGTACTGAAGAGAATCGATCAATTTTATACACGCTCAAATGGGAGAGATAAATCGCATATAATTTACACCGAAATTTTGGGGTTTTGTGAGATTCAACTTTACACAAAATAAAAATGGAGAGAGAGACAGAGAGAAGAATATAAAAATAATTTAATATCTCATTGTTCATGTTTTTTAGTCAGATTGCAAACGTCAATTGAATTATAATTTTTTTCTTCTATGACCATACTCGATTTTTATGATGTAATAAATGCAAGGTTTATTTAGTAGTGTTTATTTATATGGTATTCGGGTCCTTTCCTCTTATTTAAAAATACTAATATTTGGGTTAACATTAATCTCAGGTATGGTTAATTATAATGAAGAGAATTTGTTCACCTGTATTCCTTTCTAATGACTTGTTATAGAAAGTTTAGATGGTTAGTATTTATATGAGATTTATTAATTAATATTATTATTATTATTAGAAAGCGTTTGAGGAAAAAACCCGAGAAGAAAACTAGGAATACATTGGAATGATCAGGTTAGGTTAGGATTTACACCATAAAGGAATACCGTATAAGGGTGACAGTTTGATGTGGAACTGAGGGAAGTAGAGAAAGGAAGGTATGGTCTGGGTACGTGAAGGAACAAAGAGAGAGTAGACCACGTTCAGCCTGAGAACTATGCAGAGAGAAATAGGAAATGACAAGATGAGACACAAAACAGGAAAGGTTGGTGGAACTATGTAGAGGTTCTTTGTGTTGCTCAGAGGGCGTTGGAGACGATAATAGGTGATGAAGTTATCGTCATCATCATTATCATTATTATTATTATTATTATTATTATTATTATTATTATTATTATTATTATTACATGGCCTCACCACCAACACTGGGCTAACGTCCACAACAACCAAGATCTGAATTCTTAAACATCATAACATTAATTAAATTCCAACAAATAAGGACCAGAGGAACGTATCTGGTTACAGTCGACTCATTGAATTTCCGAGGCGGTATTTTGGCCTCTCGTCTAGTGTTAACTGAAGGGAGGATTAAAGAATGTGGATTGTCAAGTTGGGTTTTTACCTTAACTTCTTAATGTGAACGGGTAGTTAACTGGTTCAGCCTAATTAGCATACAAAGATGGTTTCAATATATGGGCCATGACTCTATCACCGCTAATTGTATCTCCCCCCCCCCCTCCCCCCATCCCATTCTCACAACTAACCTTCTAACCTTTGATAATTCAGGTCTTGTTGATTATCTCCCCCCGCCCATCCAGCTGACCACAGAGAACGATCATGACCAACACAAGAGAGATGATGTGACATAATGATGTACGTTGACCCGGTGTGTGTGTGTGTGTGTGTGTGTGTGTGTGTGTGTGTGTGTGTGTGTGTGTGTGTGTGTCTGTGTGTGTGTGTGTGTGTGTGTGTGCGTGTGTGTGAGGGGTTATCGTTCTGAAATAACCTTCGTACTTGTTTGTACCTGTATTCATGCCTGCACCAATACCTGTCTCTCTATATATATGTACTTATACCTAATCCCGTACTTGTACCTGGGCATGTTCCTGTACCTACACAAGTACCTGTACCTGTCCTTGTACATGTACCTGTATCTGTACTTGTACATATAACAGTACCTGTATTTATGTTGTTTCTGAATCACAGTTATTAAATAAAAATTGGACAGAATGAAACGTTTATCTGTAATGATATAAAATAAAACAGAAATATTCTTCTGGGCGTCTCTCAAGTAACAGATGTTCAACACAAATAGTAATTAATAATTCGCCACAGTAATTTGTTTACTTCTCGCCGATAGCGTGAGAGACGTCAAGATAATCGGGATGAGAAAGTTTAAAGAGCACGACTTTCCATCAGGTCGATTGCGGTCTGAGCTAATGACCAATTCCTATCGCGATCATGATCTCATTTTTGTTGATTTATTATCGTTCACGACTCTTAATACCTCAAAGAAACGTTCCTTACATCAGTTAAGGTTTAGTCTTGGTATATTGTCGGTGCCATTGGTTAAGGTACAGTCACGGTGCAGTTTTGGTACCATTTCGAATCGTTGTGTTTATACCGTAGCCTGAGGTGATGTAGTTACATTCTCCCCACCACATATCCTGTTAAGAGCAGCCCCGGATCCCCACGCGTTATTGTTCAAGGTGTGAATCTTAACTTTCAGGCTCTACTTTCTCTACCCGCCGTGAACGAAATTTTCCTCTTTCAACGAGTTCGCTTACCTTGCTACTCGCTCTTCAAAGTTGTTCTAGGAAAACTTTATGGTTGTTGTCTTTTATTTCAGATCATAATTAAACTCTTACTTATTGGTTGGTCTATGCCGTAAAGTAAATGTAGATTACATGAAGATTAGTCACCCCAGCTTATTTCACCTGAAGATTAGGGACCCCAGCTTATTTTACCTGAAGATTAGTCACCCCAGCTTATTTTACCTGATAATTAAAGACTCCAACCCAACCCCACCCCCCAAATCGTTAGGCTGTTAGAGTATTCAATCATCAGGTATATTAAGCTGTTGTGCCTAACCTTCAGGTAAAATAAGCTGGGGTGCCTAATCTTCAGGTGAACCGTAAACTTGCCTTCCAAACAAATCCTTACGATATTACTTGTAGACTGTAGTACATATCTGACTTACTATTGTATAATAAGCTACAACAAGACCTGTCATGATACGAGTAACACACTCACAGGATGTATAGACCCAAAGCTGGCCTCCAGCTGGTTCACCTCCACCGTACCTGCAAAGAGATAGCATTTATTAGTGCCAAGGAAGAGATGACACAAAGACACAGACAAGATATCAACAAGAGATACAATACATCACTGCTAAGAAGAGAACGTCCAAGAGATAAATAAATACACATAGATGAGACACTTTGAAGAGACGATTCATCAGTGCCAAGGAGAGACTCATCAGAGAGATAACAAACACTCACAGACGAGACACCAGTAAGAGACACAATATTCATCATTACTAAGTCGAGAGAGAGAGAGAGAGAGAGAGAGAGAGAGAGAGAGAGAGAGAGAGAGTCA
The DNA here is from genome assembly GCA_958450375.1 of Homarus gammarus. Lineage (NCBI taxonomy): Eukaryota > Metazoa > Arthropoda > Malacostraca > Decapoda > Nephropidae > Homarus > Homarus gammarus. Next base: position 783,652 of record CAUDMG010003662.1, on the reverse strand, counting down.
TACCCAGCAGAAGGAAGTCAGTTTCATGGGTCACTCCATCACAGCCGGGAGAGGTACACACACACACACACACACACACTGTCAACGAGTAAACTCTGATACGCTGGAATAAGATATATGAACGTTCAAGTAAAAGGATCACCTGAATTAAACACTCTAGCGCCATCTGCGGGGGGAGATGGAGGAGGTGGAGGTTAGGTTAAGTTAGGTTAGGTTAGGTTAGGTTAGGTTAGGTTAGGTTAGCATTAGAGTGTTCAATCATCAGGCGAAATAACCTTAGGGGGCCTAATATTCAGGTGATCCAAGTAAAAAAAAATAATTATAAAAACATATTAGTTCATTTGGTTTGCGATTTATAATTTGATAAACACAAATCGGTGGTGTTAAGCATTAAGCCTGTTTCTTCCCAGTTAAAGGCATAATTCACAGTAAAATAACACAGATATAAAGGAATTTGTATAAGAGACACATTTATAATAGTAATAACTTGTTGGTGAAACGGAGTCATGTGGAAAAAAAAATCTCAAAACTCAGGAGAAGAATATTGTGGAGAGAACTAACCAACTTTTATTTAAGTTATAGCTCGTGGTCCTCTCCAACCCCTGAATTCCCTGCCCCTGTGGCTCCCTCTTCTGTCAGCTCTTGGTTTTGATGTAATAGAACCAATAACTTCCTTAGTAATGTCAACTTATACTACTCTATATCAGTGATCTATTAATAAACCGTTTATTATTGTTATTATTATTATTACACACACACGCGCACACACACACACACACACACACACACACACACACACACACACACACACACACAGATTAACAAGAGTATCGATGAACACCTAAATATTAAGCATCCCTGTTTATTTCACCTGATAATTAAACACCTTAACGATAACTGGAGGGGTGAGGTTATATTAGAGTGGGTTAGGTTAGGTTAGGTTAGGTTAAGTTAGGTTAGGTTAGGTTTAATTAAGTAAGGTTAGCGTTAGGTTGCCGTTAGGTTATATAAGATTAGATTAGGCTATGTTACATTAAGTTAAGTTAGCTTTAGGTTAGATCAGATTGTAATAGGTTATGTTATTTTAGAGAAGATTAAGTTACAGTTGGTTAGGTTAGGGTTAGGTTAGGTTAATGTTAGTTCAGGTTAGATTAGGTTAGCGTTAGGTTAGGTTTACGTTAGGTGAGACTAGCATTAGGTTTGGTAAGATTTGGTTACGTGAGGTTAGCGTGAGGATGAAATTAACAGGAGAGGATGGCTAATCTTCAGGTGATCTAAAAGGAAAATCAACACTAACAAACACGAAAGAAAATAAAGAGATAAACTAAATAACAACAAAAAGTAAACAATAATAACAGAGATAATGAAAAACGATGTAATACAAGAAACTAATTGAACACTGAATTGGCCGACATAAATATTAGTTATTAAATTACACACGGGTAACTGCACTGTAATCGACGGAACCACTGCAATGTCACTGATGAAACACCTTCAGAGTAATCAACAAATGCCGAGAGAAGGAGAGAGAAGTTATTCAGCTTGAGAAAGTGAGAGAGAATTTATACACAATACAGGGAAAGTGAGAGAGAATTTATACACAATACAAGGCAAGTGAGAGACAATTTATTCACAATACAGGGAAAGTGAGAGACAATTTATACACAATACAAGGCAAGTGAGAGAGAATTTATACACAATACAAGGCAAGTGAGAGAGAATTTATACACAATACAAGGTAAGTGAGAGACAATTTATACACAATACAAGGTAAGTGAGAGACAATTTATACACAATAAAAGGCAAGTGAGAGAGGATTTATACACAATACAAGGCAAGTGAGAGAGAATTTATATACAATACAAGGCAAGTGAGAGAGAATTTATACACAATACAAGGCAAGTGAGAGACAATTTATACACAATACAAGGCAAGTGAGAGAGAATTTATACACAATACAAGGCAAGTCAGAGAGAATTTATACACAATACAAGGCAAGTGAGAGAGAATTTATACACAATACAAGGCAAGTGAGAGAGAATTTATATACAATACAAGGCAAGTGAGAGAGAATTTATACACAATACAAGGCAAGTGAGAGACAATTTATACACAATACAAGGCAGTGAGAGAGAATTTATACACAATACAAGGCAAGTGAGAGAGAATTTATACACAATACAAGGCAAGTGAGAGACAATTTATGCACAATACAAGGCAAGTGAGAGACAATTTATACACAATACAAGGCAAGTGAGAAAGAATTTACATACAATACAAGGCAAGTGAGAGACAATTTATACACAATACAAGGCAAGTGAGAGAGAATTTATACACAATACAAGGCAAGTGAGAGACAATTTATACAAAATACAGGGCAAGTGAAATAGAATGTATATGTAATACAAAGCATTTATTGATCCCTGGAATGAATGACAATTGTGTTATGCATTACTTAATGAAGGAACAGTAGAGTTATATAAAGTGATGAAACACGCGGCACTTATAAAAACACTTAAAAAATAATTATGTACATTTAAATCGAAGAGGGCACAACACTCTGGACACTTCCTTCACACTTTGGATATACTTCTGTACACTTATAAATTCAACGCAACACAATCCCCAATTGCCTAACTGAATACTTGAAAGTTACATAAGAACACTTCAATGAAAATCCACAACACAATACACTTTTTACACACTTTAGTTCTACTTCAGTACACTTAAATCAAAGTCGACACAACACAATCCCTTAACTGAGCATTCACTTAAAATTACCTAAGAATACTCAAATGAACATCCACAACACAGGCCCTAATTGAACGCTCTAGTTTACGCTTTAGTTCACTTAAATCAAAGTTCACAACACAAGGCACGGATATTTCACTTTATAATAGTCATAGAGACGCCAGGGGGTAATAAAGTCATTATACTCAGGTGTTAATCAAGGATGACACAGCACAAGGCGGTTATTGTACACTTTAATGAATTATACACAGACAACAAAGGCCATTGAGGCAGTATAGAAGGGTGGTAATCCGACGTATACAATATAATCACTGGACAGTGTAAAGGAAGAAACAGGCGTTGAGAAAGAAATGAGATTGGCTTAGCAGGAGAGAGAGAGAGAGAGAGAGAGAGAGAGAGAGAGAGAGAGTTGTAAGGAAGACACTGGCGGGACAAAGAAGCAACAAAGAGATGTTACCTCATAAAGTTATACCGCTTCACCGTTACTTCCCGCGGGCAACACCTGCTACAACACCCAGCAGCCGTCTAAACACTCAGGTGACTCTCTCTGCACCTGTTGATGAGGGGCGTGAGATATGTGTCACACGGTGCTTTGGGCTCAAGTCAGGCGTAAGCATCGCTATTATATGTACTCAGGTGACTCCATAAAATACCTGGTAATGAGTTTGAAATGTATGTCACACAGTGCCTTGGGCATGTAAGGTGTAAACAGGAACGTAATTAGTACACAGGTAACTCCATAAACACCTGTGCTTTGGACGTGTTAGGTGTAAAAAGGAGCGATACATGGGTGACGACATGAACACCTGGTGATTAACGTGAGGTATGTGTTACGGTTCGCTTGTTATTTTAACCAGGTGTAAATAAGCGCACTGGTGAGTGTATGGACAAGAGGTAATGAGCCTAAAGTGTATATCATCCCGTTTTATGTTGCAATTACCGAAGACCCAAGAGCGCGAGGTGTTGGGTGACCGCGTTGTAACTATTCATTTACCTGTATGGACGAGCGATAATGACCACGGGACAAACATCATCTTATTGTTATGCCGTAATTAACGAAGCATAAACAGATAATAATGACCACATTAATGAGACATATACTGTAAGTCAGGGCGATTTGTAGCGGGGCGTCTGAAGGAAGAAAGGCCTCGGGGCGTGTGGAAGGTTCTTTGTGTTTGGTTTTAGCCCAGCTGAAAGGGGGGCAGGTGGTGGTGAGGGCCATGTGGTGGTGAGGGCCATGTGGTGGTGAGGGCCATGTGGCTGTGAGGGTTATGTTACATTATGGGTCATGTGGTGATGAGGGCCATATAGTGCCATTTGGTGGTGCATACCATTTGTTGATGAGGACCATGTGGTGATGATAAGGGCCATGTAATGGTTGGGATAATATGGTGGTGAGGGCCATGATGGTGATGAGGTCTATTTGGTAATGATGGCAGTTATAATGGTGGTTGTGATTATGAGGGTTGTGATTGTGGTAGTGTGGTGGCTATAATATTGGTGATAGTGGTGAGATGGTGATGATGGTGGGAGTAAGGTTTTTGACCCAACCAGAAGGAGGGGGCAGGCTATGATGTTGGTGGGTAGTGTAGTGCTGTGGTAGTGGTGATAGTACTGTTGTGATTTAGGTAGTGGTGGTGGTGATGATGGTCGCAGTAGTGATGGTGGTGAATATTGTTGGTGATAGTAGAAGTGGTGGTAGTAGTGGTGGTGGTGGTGGTACTGGTGGTGGTAGTGGTGGTGGTGGTGGTAGTGGTAGTGGTGGTGGTGGTGGTGTTGGGGAGGAGGGGGGGAGCCAGGGAGGAAGGATTTGGAAAGTGGAGCAAAGAGAACAGTGGGAACGTTCGGTGAGGAGGTTATGGAAGAGGTGAGGAGGTGGGGGGAGGTGGAGGTGGGGGGAGGAGGTGGGGGGAGGTAAGGAGGAAGAGGTGAGGAGGTGGGGGGGGAGGTGAGGATGGTGGGGGGAGGTGGAAGGACGAGCATTGGTAGAGAAGCCTAGGTGTGGTTGGTATAAGTGGGGGTGTGGTGGCATAAGTGAGGGTGTAGTGGGTGGAGGGTGAGGTGGGTGGGGGTGTGGTGGCATAAGTGGGTGAGGTGGGAGGGGGTGAGGTGGGTGGGGAGGTGAGTAAAAGGGGTGGTTTGAGGTAATGAGGTGGTTGAGTAAAGTATGTGGGGGGAAGTGATGAGTTTGGGGCGACGTGGGTAGAGGAGGAGGTGAGGGTGTTGGAGGGGTGGGGGTGTTGGAGGGGTGGGGGAGGAGGTAAGGGTGTTGGAGGGGTGGGGGAGGGGGTGGTGGAGGGGTTGGGGGTGTTGGAGGGGTGGGGGAGGAGGTAAGGGTGTTGGAGGGGTGGGGGAGGGGGTGTTGGAGGGGTGGTGGAGGGGTTGGGGGTGTTGGAGGGGTGGGGGTGTTGGAGGGGTGGGGGAGGGGTTGGGGGTGTTGGAGGGGTGGGGGTGTTGGAGGGGTGGGGGAGGGGTTGGGGGTGTTGGAGGGGTGGGGGAGGAGGTCAGGGTGTTGGGGGGGTGGGGGAGGGGGTGGGGGTGTTGGAGGGGTGGGGGAGGAGGTAAGGGTGTTGGAGGGGTGGGGGAGGGGTGGGGGAGGGGGTGGGGGTGTTGGAGGGGTGGGGGAGGGGGTGGGGGTGTTGGAGGGGTGGGGGAGGAGGTAAGGGTGTTGGAGGGGTGGGGGTGTTGGAGGGGTGGGGGAGGGGGTGGGGGTGTTGGAGGGGTGGGGGAGGAGGTAAGGGTGTTGGAGGGGTGGGTGAGGGGGTGGGGGTGTTGGAGGGGTGGGGGAGGAGGCAAGGGTGTTGGAGGGGTGGGGGAGGGGGTGTTGGAGGGGTGGTGGAGGGGTTGGGGGTGTTGGAGGGGTGGGGGTGTTGGAGGGGTGGGGGAGGGGTTGGAGGAGTGGGGGAGGGGTTGGGGGTGTTGGAGGGGTGGGGGAAGGGGGTGCGGATGTTGGAGGGGTGGGGGAGGGGTTGGGGGTGTTGGAGGGGTGGGGAGGAGGTAAGGGTGTTGGAGTAAACTTGTTGGAGGCGGTGAGGGAGGATCCAGGGCAAAGGAAATGGGTATAAGAGGTTAAGACCATTAGAGTGGACTACATAAACAAAAAAAATGTCCCCGATAATACCAAAACAAACACAGATTTAACAACAACAACAACAACAAAACACAGGTGCAGAAATTCCCATCAGGTGAAAGCATCGCAAAGCAGAAGTCTTAACTTAGGTGGGATGAAATAAGTAACTTTATCTTTATTTAGAGGAGAAAGAGCAGGTGGGTGGAGGAGAAGGAGCAGGTGGAGGAGAAGGAGCAGGTGGAGGCGAAGGAGCAGGTGGAGGAGAAGGAGCAGGTGGAGGAGAAGGAGCAGGTGGAGGAGAAGTAGGTGGAGGAGAAGGAGCAGGTGGAGGAGAAGGAGCAGGTGGAGGAGAAGGAGCAGGTGGAGGAGAAGGAGCAGGTGGAGGAGAAGGAGCAGGTGGAGGAGAAGGAGCAGGTGGAGGAGAAGGAGAAGGTGGAGGAGAAGGAGCAGGTGGAGGAGAAGGAGCAGGTGGAGGAGAAGGAGCAGGTGGAGGAGAAGGAGCAGGTGGAGGAGAAGGAGCAGGTGGAGGAGAAGGAGCAGGTGGAGGAGAACGAGCAGGTGGAGGAGAAGTAGGTGGAGGAGAAGGAGCAGGTGGAGGAGAAGGTGGAGGAGAAGGAACAGGTGGAGGAGAAGGAGCAGGTGGAGGAGAAGGAACAGGTGGAGGAAAAGGAGAAACAGGTGGAGGAGAAGGAGAAACAGGTGGAGGAGAAGGAGCAGGTGGAGGAGAAGGAGCAGGTGGAGGAGAAGGAGCAGGTGGAGGAGAAGGTGGAGGAAAAGGAGCAGGTGGAGGAGAAGGAGCAGGTGGAGGAGAAGTAGGTGGAGGAGAAGGAGCAGGTGGAGGAGAAGGAGCGGGTAGAGGAGAAGAATTAGAAAGAGAAAGAGGTGGATGAGGATTAGTAGGGGAAGGAGGAGAAGAAGGATTAGGAAGAAGAGGAGAATGATTAGATGGATGAGAAGGATTAGTAGAAGAAGCAAGAGGAGGAGGAGCGGTAAAATAAAAATACAGGTGTCGCACGAATGGGGTGGATAGGCAGGGTTAAAATAATGAGAGACAGAGAAGCACCGACAGATGAGAGTAAACGATGTGAGTGAGAGAAATCAAAGAATAATGGAAGAGAGAGAGAAAGATGTACGAGAAAAATTAAAGAAAAATGAGAAAGAAAGGAAATAATTGGTGGAAGAGGGAAATATATGTATGAGAGAGAGAGAGAGAGAGAGGGGGGAGGGAGGGGGGGGGTGGAGGTAGGATTTAAGGAAGAGGTCAAAGAATAATGGAAGAAAGGGAAAGACGTAATGGACGTGAACGAGTTGCTCAAGAAAGGTTATGAAATAAGACGCCGCGTGAGATATGACGAAACCTTCCCGACGTGTGTGTGTGTGTGTGTTTGTACGTGTAGGTGTGTGGCTGAGGGTAAACTATCGCTAGAACACACCCCCCCCCCCCCCCGCCCTAAATCAAAACACACCAACATGAAGAAACGAAAGTAGGGACACACGAAGGGGGTTATAAAATGGGTTGAAGGGGCGAAAGGGTGTGATCGTGGGGGGAAGATTGCTGGAGGAGATAAGAGAGACAACCATCCGGAGGTCATGAGTGATAGGGAGACAATGGATGAACTTCCTTGGTCACATCGCCTTGAAGCCCCTCCCTCCCTCGCCCCCTTCCTCCCTACCCTCCCTCCCTCCCTCCCTCCCTTCCCTACCCTCCCTCCTTCTTTCCCTCCATGACCTCTCTTCCCCTCCTCCCTTCCCGCCCTCCCCTCCTCCCTTCCCTCCCTCCCTCCCTCCCTTCCCTACCCTCCCTCCTTCTTTCCCTCCATGACCTCTCTTCCCCTACTCCCTTCCCGCCCTCCCCTGCTCCCTTCCCTCCCTGCCTCCCCGCCTCCCTTCCTTCCCTGCCTCCCCTCCTTCCCTTCCCTCCCTCAATCCCCTGCAACATGGGCCAGACAACACACTGAGAACATAATTGCAATTCGAGTCACTGTAGGACACGCCAGCTTGTATAACGTTGATACTAATTCAGCTCCCAGCAAGATACAATTGTTTTTGATACGATTTATGATGATTCAGGCTATTGCAAGATCCTGAAACGTGTAATAATTCGAGTAATTGACCAATAACTGAAACATAACAATATATTATTGGTGATTTACAAGATACTGAAACGCAACAATAACTGAAATCTTAAGAATTACTGAAACGTTATGCTTTGGGTCATAACACGTACAATAACTGAAACGTAATAATAATTTCGGGGTCTTTGCAAGTTACTGAAATGTAATGATGAATGACGTCTTACCGTAGTGAATCATCTAGTAAGGAAGGTGTTATTGGGGGAACTTCCCTTGACCTCGTTGTTGAGTTGATGGTTGAGGGAGGAGGTTGATGCCCTCATGAAACTCTCGTGTTTGTTTGGCTGTTCGTGACTCTTTCTATACATGACTAACAATGATCGTGATAAAGATGATGATAAAATGATAACTTTACCAAACCTGACTTAACCTATTCTAACCTAACTTAACCTACTCTCACCTAAGCCAACCAAACCTCACCTCACCCCCAGGTAGTGTTCGGGTAATTAATTATATGTGAAGTAAGCTGAAGACAATACTAAAATTGGTAATAATTCAAGATTATATAAGATTAATATATATCTGTATTTTCTTAAATCAGCAAATTAACTTGGAATAGCTGCTGCAGGCGTGGTGGACTACCGTACTGCCCTCCACAACACACTAAATACTAAGTTTTCGGTAATATAAAGAAGTAATGGGGCTGTCATTGCATTCTACTAACTAACTTCACTTTCTCAGATGTAAAGTAAGGAACCCGTTCACAGCTGGGTAGATTGGAGGTTCCCCAGACGCGTACCAACAGCGACACTAGGACAGGGATAATTTGCATACAAGATAAAAATGTACCCAAGACCCAGTTAACCAGATTATATACACACAGTAATGTAATCATCTGTGTTCACGTCATCTCTAACCCAAAATATATAGAAAGTTAATGTTCCCAAAAGGTACGGAAGTGTGTTATGTAGGTGACCATGTGTGTGTGTGTGTGTGTGTGTGTGTGTGTGTGTGTGTGTGTGTGTGTGCGTGCGTGCGTGAGACAAAAACATGCCCCGTCTCCCGGCACCCAGAAAATTATATCCCTCATAACAACACCTCATAAAGCCTAATGTCCTTAAATCCCAACACTATAACTCTGTTATGGTATTGAAAATCAAGCGCCAGGAAGACACGTAAGTAGACGTGGTTGTGATGGTGGAGGGGAGGAGGTATTGGTTTTTTTTATTTTGCCTTTTACAGCGGCTACTTTATTGTGCACCCCACACTCATCCTGTGAGCGGTAGCGCAAAAGGAATACAGAGTAGAGTTTACAACGGGTCATAATAATTAACCCCCGTTGTCAGGATATTATGGCACTGAATATTACACAGTATTTCAAATGCATTATTTGTGTAGTTCCAAACATAAAGGGTAACTTATTCACAAATGCGTGAGTACAGGCGTGTGAGGCAGTATGTCTGGCCGCACACTTTGTTATTCACATTTGCGTGAGAAGAATTCAAGCACATTATGTAATTGGTTCTGTACATGAGAACTGATATAGTAGGCGGTGGTGGTTGTGGTTGCTGTACTGTTAGTGGGAGTTGCGGTGATGGTGACGTCAGAGAGGCTGGTGTAGTGGTTATGGTGGTGACGAAGGCTTGGGAATTATTGGTAGTGGTGGTGAAGGGGCCTAAAATTTATTGTGAGTTGCGTTGGTGGTGGTCGGTCGTGATATGGTGTCGTAGGGGGAGGGGCAAGTAACAGTGGTGCTGCAGGCGGCAGGTGACGGTGGTGCCGTAGGGGGCAGCAGGTGATGCAGCAGAGAGGTGTGTGTGTGCGCGCGTGTGTGTGTGTGTGTGTGTGCGCGTGTGTGTGTGTGTGTGTGTGTGCATTTGGTCTTCACCTGATTGGTGAGTCTCGCTCCAAAAGAGACGGTAATGGCAGGCTTCATAAACCATTTTCACCACGTCGTTGCAGCTGCTAGTTACCCATCTGACACACCATTTGTCTCCTCTCTTAGACCCTAAATCAAGAGGGTCGCCGTTTACTCTCAAGATCCTCACTCACCGTCTACACAGTACCTGGGTGTGTGGCGGGGAAATATATGGTGACGATTGATCATACTGCTTCATTAACGGGATAAGAGACAGGTGTGTTCTTAAGGTGGTTTAAGGCGGAGTGTTTATAAACGAGGAAGCTGAGGCAAGTGTTTATATATTCTTAAAATGGTTTGAGAATGAATAGAAGGAGTTGGTCACAGAGATTCATTAAGGGGAGAGGAGTCAGGTATATAGTAACATGAATTTGACTACATGAAAGGTGTTGATTTTACTGTTTGGTTAACAGAAGAGGAGTCAGGTGTGCGCTGAAGAATGTGCTGAGGGAACAATTTCATCCAGAGGGATAAACTGAAAGGGAAACTTGCGTAAATATTTTGTTTTCTTCTGTAAACCTAAAAATACCGAATTTGTGGGCACTTAATAATAATAAAGTGCAGGTTAAGGGACGTGTAATTTCTACTGCTTGCAATTTACTCAATGACGGACACACACACACAAACACACACCCACACACACCCACACGCTCACACGCAGTAGAATCTCACATATACACAACCACAGGAATAGGCGAGAAGAGAAAGAGAAGGTGAAAAGGAAAAATATCAAATGGTAACTGACGATGAAAAACAAAAGACAATCACCCAAAGTCACGCACATATAATTTAGAACAGATTACACAAGCATTGACTATCAGAGAGAGAGAGAGAGAGAGAGAGAGAGAGAGAGAGAGAGACTAACAGGGGAGATGAATGACAAACGGCGGCCAACCATAGGGTGCGGCGCCCAAGGGGAAACTAAAAAGTCCATCCATCACCCAGCGGAACTCCCCCAAGACCATCAAGATCTCCAGGTTATGAGGCCACCGCCTATCTCTTTGACGACCACGACACCCACCACTTCCATCTCTGCCAAGACAACTACAACCACGACCACCTCATCCTTCTCTATCACGAATAAAACGACCACCACGACAACCAATACTGTCATCTCTACCACCACCACTACTAATATCTATACCTCCTCCACTACCACCACCACTTCTACTACTACAGTATATAGTTCTCAAAGATCTGTACACTAAAATTTGACCCCTAACTGGAGATATGAGAACGTATATTCAATACATACTGTACTCCATCCACATAAGCTTCGGCTCAGGTGTGGTAACCAAAAATGACGTCTTAATTGCTCTGAGACTGTACCGTAACTACTTGCGTATTTTTTTTTCGGGGGGGGGGGGGGGGCTGTGGACCCAGCAGGAGGAAGGAAGGAAGGGGAGCTCCGTGATTTAGCGGTCAGCCACGGAATTCCTCGTCATAATTTTATTTTTGGGTTCCTGTTTTTATCTCGCTATTAATCCATCAGAGTCCGAAGCCTCAAACATTCGTTCGTTTTATTTGTTTTCTTTCTTCTCGTAAGTGTGGAACATACTTACGGTATTGCCTCTGTTTAATTTCGATGCCACTGTGATAGTCATCCTTGTTGACGTAGTTTATAGTGAGTCAAGGTGTGTTCCCAGGTAAGGTGGGAAACAAATTGACGTACGAGCCTCTGAGAATCCCAGCCTACGTCATTAGCCCGATCATCTAGAACAGGCAGGTGTTCAGGCATTTAACCTTAGCGTGTTGTGAAAGTTGCATTTGAAGCAAAGGCTCGTGTGCGCACACACACACACACACACACACACAGAACAATTTTAACAAGAAAAACACGAAAAACACATTTGTGGTAGATATTGACGACCAGTGCTAAACTTGAGCACTTCACGCTAGGCGTCGGTGGCTGCTGGCTGGGTAAGTCATCGGGGCGCGGCATTCCTAGCGGTCATCGCTATTTGTCTGGTGGTGGAGCACCCGAGCAGCTGCGTCATGAGCTCCTACCTGTTAGTTAGCTCCCCCTCCTCACCAAAATAAATGGACCTGGAGTCTCAGAGATTCGTAAGATAAATTTCTATCTTTCTACCTCGTTACTGGGTTTGGTCAGTCATCTTAGCTACGTGACAGTCCCAGCGTGTAATTCCAAAGTCATTTTCACCACCATCTATATACCGCAGCTTAGACAGAACCACGTATAGGTTTTCTCATATCTTCACTTAAAGGGGCGAACAAATTCAACTTACGAGTTTTTGAGAATCTTGTCTGTGGTAACGCGACGGCTCTCCACCAAGGTGCTCCCTCGTAGAAAACAGGGAAATAATTAATATATATATATATATATATATATATATATATATATATATATATATATATATATATATATATATATATATATAAAATCAAGACATGAAAGGTGAAAGTTTGAGTGTCATCACACACACACACACGTTGGTGACACTCCCTCGCTGACCAATTGTCACTGCAAAGTTTTCCGGAAATGTAATTTTGTGTGAATTTCTTGCATGTAACGCACCACACTATTAGGAAAAGCTGTATTTTAAGATAATTGGGCGTTTCCTGAAGAGCATGTCGTAGTCAGAATCGGGACCAAGATTTTCTTAAGTCGTACGTTAAATCTTACCCCCTAACGGGTATGTGATGTCTTACCTAATTGGTTTACTTATGTTGTCACATAAAGCTAGCGGCAAAAATGGAGGCAAAATTAAACTGAGACTGTTGTAACTTTCTGTTATTTTCACGTAAACAGTAAGGGAATTTCTTACGGGTGTGTGTGGATGAGAGGGCGGGAAAGGATTGAGGACTATCAGGTATTGACGAGGTGCTCCTGGTAGTGGAGACGTGGCCCTCCTGAAGGTGCCACGCCCGGAGACAATAGCCTAAGTTCACTGAATAGTAGTTGGTGAGGACGGCTGACACACACACACACACACACACACACACACACACACACACACACACCACTTCCCCCACACCCCCCCCCACACACATGGAGATGACAAGATAAAACTATAAACAGATAGAAAAAAGAACTAATAGCAACACACCAGTCCACTTAAGAAGTATGTCAAAACGGAACTCTTTGTCGTTGAAACTCTGTGGTTAAGAAAGGAATTCCAGCTGTCACACATACCTCCACACTTGACCAGCTCATCCCGGTAACCACGCCACCAATCTAGAGGGGAAAATAATGCCGCCTTCACACACGAGTTAAAAAAAAAATAGCGCTTTAAAAATTGTTTCACAATGGAGCGGTCAGGAACCCAATTTACGATACTTGTTCTAATATGGTTCAGGTGAGGAGAGGTGAAGCGGAGGTTTCGTAACGAGGGTTCACGAGGTATTCACTGTTACCTTCTGTCTCTAGGTTTTACAGTTATGTGGACAGCGATGATACTTTTGGCTCACTTAATATTTATCGTTCTATTTATAATCACATGAGATGTACTTAATCATCTTATTTTTGTGTGTTTTTTTTGTTAACTTTAGTCTTGACGGCTTTAATTATTCCCGCGTAACACAAGAAGCCTGAGCAGTGCTGGACAACTTTCCTAGACTGTTATCATTTATTATTCATTTATTCTCATCTATTCTCTCATTTTAACATCGTATCTGTCTCTGTGCTGATTTAAAATTGGCAGCGGAATATATACAGTTACAATAATCGTCTTAATAATGAAAATATGACAATTTAGCTTGTTAACTGGGCGCTTCATGAATCAGAGAGTAAACCCGTTCTCAGTGAAGCAGCGAATCATCCGTCTTAGAATTAGTGATTCAAGTATATCTTAAATCTTAATTGGGCCCAAGACCTAACTCTCAAGAAACTCTGGGTGTTGTCTATAAGAAGTGTATTTGGCATTTTATAGTTGTTGGGTGTTCTGTGTATTTGTGTAGTTAGTCGGCATCTTTTGGGTTTTAATTGCTTAACTGTTTGTAGTAGTTTTTTTTTTTTTGACGTTCTTTGCATTTAGTTGTCCATTACCCATTCAAGTTTATTCTCAGAGCATAGGCTTCAACTTCTCCTTCCAGAAGACTAAAGACCTCTCCTCCTTAAATTTCACTCAACCCACTCCTCTTCCTCCTCCTCTTCCTCTTTATTTTCCTATCCCTCCTCCTCTTCCTCTTTATCTTCCTCTCCATCCTCCTCTTCATCTTCCTCTCTATCTCCATCTCTCTCTCCTTCTTCCTCCCCCTCTTCCTCTTCATCTGCCTCTCCCTCTCCCTCTCCTTCTCTTCCCTTCTCTCTTAACTAACACCCAGTAACACAGGCATCTCTTAACACTGCCTCTTCAGTACCTCTCTAAGATTCTTCACCCCAGATTTTCCTCAAGAAAAAAATAACAACAACAGAAACAACTAAACTTGGGTTTCGGTAACTCGTCCTCAGTGACTGGTGGCCTCAGAGGTTAAGTCTTTCCCAGGATCTCTTCACTACAGATGACAAATTGATGAGTCACTTGAATTTCCTTCTGCAGAATTGGAAGCTTTTTGAGTTGTCTTCCTGCAAGTTCTTATGTCTAGATCTCCCACCCACATGACTCCAACCTTCTCCCTCTAGATCTTTCCACCCCAGAACTTAAACTTTCTCTCCCACAGTATTCATACCACAACACCCTATACCCAGAACCTCACCCGGAGAACTCGACCCCTCCCCACTACCAGGTCCTGGGGGACGGGCACCAGTAGGAGGGGGCGGGGTGTATCCTGAGAGCGTGGCTCTTGCTGCGTCACCCACCAGTCCCCAGTCAGTGACACCTGGCGAGCCAGATACAGTTACAGCGACGTGCAGGTAGACAGACCCTGGGGGAGGTGGGCCCAGTCTGTGATTCACCCACCACGCAATGATTCCTCCTTTCACCCCCTAACTAGTGTTTGATTCCCTCACGCGGTGATTCTTTACCCCTCCTTCACCCCCCCCCCCCCCCTTGTTGCATAGACGGAGACAGGGGTGGGATGGGAGTCTGGGACAGGGGATACGTGGGAAAGGGTAAGTGGGAGGCTGGTAAGAGAGATGGGTGTGTGGGAGGGAGGTAGGGGTAAGTGGGATGGGGAAGGAGAATGGCCATTATTGGCGTTCTCACGTATTTCCTCAGATTTCTAATTGACAAGAATGGGGGGCGTGGCCAGGGAGACGTGGCCTGGGAGACATGGCCGGGTGACATGGCCAAGGAGACGTGACCGGTGAGACGTGGCCGAGGAGGCATAGCCGGGAAGACTTGGCCGGGAAGACGTGGCCGGGGAGACGAGGCCGGGAAGACGTGGCCGTGAAGGAGTCGGTTTGTGATATCCACATGTTGCAACTCGTCTTACTGATTCAGAAAAATGAGCTGATCAGTGTCTGTGATTTTACCCGCCTAATACCGCCACGTAGTAAACACACGCACGCACACACACACACACACACACACACACACACACACACACACACTTTATTCTCTTGTATTTTTTTCTCACTAGTTCTCATAGAAACGATATTATCAATAACATCTAATATATGTAGAGGAAGTGAAGAGAACGTTATTTATGTTGTGGTCATCCTAGCGAGTCTTCCTCACCGTAAAAGAAGTAGAGATAGAAGGATAGTGAGTTCTAATGCCAACACTATCTACTGTGTCTCTTACAGCGGCCAATACACGAGAGATAATCAGGAAGAGACCCGCTAGATGATGACGATGATGATGCAGCCAATCTTAAGACGCTCCGGTAAATATATCACTTTTTGCGGTATTTTCTATCAGCTGAAGAAACCGACGAATATTTCGCTCCAGTCGTCCATAACAGGCAGGTGTCCGTGTAATAACTCGAGTGATTGTGAAAGTCAGACTCGAGGAAGTTATAAGTAGAAAAAATATTTTGAGGGCATCACTCTGCTGAACAACTAGACCACACATTGGATACTTGCCCTTACCTGTACCGTTTAGATGTACCGTTTACCCGTACCGTTTACCTGTATCGTTTCCCTGTATGGTTTACCTGTACCGTTTAGTTGGTAGGTATATACTGCTTGGGAGGGATATCTGGTCCTAGTGTAAATTTCACTCTAATTCTGTCTTTCTCTTTCTCTCTCTCTCTATCTTTATGTTTATGTTTCTCTCTCTTTCTGTTTCCGTTTCTCTCTCTTTCTCTCTCTCTTTCTCTCTCCTTTTTCGTTAACCCTCTCACTATCTCCCTCTTCCCTCATTCCGTCCCTGACATCTTTACTCCTCCCCTCCCTTCCCTTCTCTCGTCTCCATTCCTTTCTTGGTGCTCTTTCTTTTCCTCCTCCCTCTTGAGATTGTTGCGTGAACCTCGTCTTCGTTTCTTCTGGGGAACATTTGGCTCCTTCCAATTTGGGCATGGTGTCAGGGGTCCGACACTGGAAGAAGATATATCTCTCTCTCTCTCTTTCGTCTGTCTCTCTCTCTCTTTATCTCCCTTTCTCTCTCTCATAACATTTATTCTCTCATCTTGCAGTAATACATTTTGTTATTTTCACATCCTTGTTTTTGCAGGACACTAATCTTCAGGAACTACTAACAGAAGGAGCTGTGACTAGACTAGATGCAGCCGTGTATTACCAGCTCATTAATCTTTAGTAAACAAGTAAGTATATCTAAGTTAATGTGTGTATTTGGGGTTATATATTGCTAGTTTTAAAGTCATAGATTCGTACGGTACTCGCCTCATGGTAAGAGTATTATTGTGTTTGTATAATACTTGAGTTTTTCACAAAGAGTTTGAGAGTGTGTGTGTGTTATGTCATTGAGTTTCCTTATGACAATCTTGTGGCTCAAAAAATATGGCTAAAGAAAATCGGTTGACAATAACTTCTGTGATTCTTTTGTTACTTTTTTTTGCGTATAAAATTCTTACGTGGTCATTAATCATTTAATCCCCAATTGCAATTTTATTAGTTTATTGATATTTTTTTCTCATTTAACGCTTTTTATTGATGAATGAAATATAAGTTTTCATATTATTTCGTGGGTTGGCGATGGTTCAAGCATCAGGCCCCGGTAATAATAATAATAATAATAATAATAATAATAATAAATAGTAAATAATAGTAAAAAATAGTAAATAATAGTAATATCTTTAGCTCAGAATTATCAAAGTTACAGTATTTATGTCAGCTTAATATATACTGTAGTCTGGTTGGCCAGTCATTATCCGCTGTTAACTTTTGATTCACTCCTAGTTAACAGTGATTTATACCAAGAAACCTTTTGTGTTATAAAGCATTAGTTATAATTACCTGTTCAATACCACATCGTCTGTCTTTCCTCAATGTATAATTTTGATTTTATCTGGACTCGTGGTAATGATCGAACAGGTCTTGCATTCTTAGCTTCGTCAGGTAACTTTGTCTCCCTCTAACTGAAGATGTGAGAATGCAGCTAACTGTCTCCCCTTAGCTTCCACGCCAAGAGAATCGCCAAAATGATGCCAGAATTGCGCCGAGACTACCGTTACCAAATGCGTGTTGGTGTACCCATTTAGGGAGTAAACGATTGGCTTGTGGGAGCTTGACGTTGGGAGCCTTAAGCTGGGGGTAAGCTGACACGACTCTTCCACTCCCTGCCACCGACACCTCTACTGTTACTACTAGATGACGTTCACACTCTCCCTCCCCGACTCTCTTCCTCCTTTACCGACTCTCTTCCTCCCTCGCCGCTTCCCTCCTTTACCGCTACCCTCTCTTCCTCCCTTGTTGAATCCTCCCTTCCCTCCTTCCTTCTCTTCCTCCACCCACACCACCACCCTTTCCCCCTACACCAACATTCTCATCACCCACACCCTCACCACCCTCATCACCCTGCCTCCACCCTCACCACCCTGCCTCCTCCCTCACCACCGCCAGAGGTACTTTCGTGTTACTCATTGCTGTAATCATTATTCTTAATCAACAGGAATTCCAACCGGTAAATTGTTCACTAAAATCTTTCAACTTATAAGAGGCTGACTGAGGGAGCTGAGGAAATTGTGTGTTTTGTCGACTTTTCTTTATTTTATTTTGTGTCTGTCTGTCTGTCTGTCTGTCTGTCTGTCTGTCTGTCTATGTTTCTGTCTGTCTGTCTGTCTGTGTCTCCGTTATTTACCCAACGTTTTTTTTGTTATCTTTGCTACACCTAATCTTTATCGTCTTAACTTTAACTTCTTTCTTTACTGTGTCTCGCTCTACTCTCTCTCTCTCTCTCTCTCTCTCTCTCTCTCTCTCTCTCTCTCTCTCTCTCTCTCTCTCTCATTACTGTCTCTTAATTTTACACTTTTTCCTTAACTGTCTCGAGGGTTTTATTTCTATATTTATTCTGTCAAAGTTTCACTCCATTTTCATCACAGTTTCCAAATATTTCTCATTTCCTTAAACTTTTCACCTCCATTCATTCTCTCTCTCTTTCCTCACCTCTATTCTCCTTTGTCTTTCTCTCTCTCTCTCTCTTTTCTCCTTTTCCTCACTTTCAGGTTTTATCTTTTTTTTGCGGTTTTAACGAGATCTTTATTCTTCTTATGTCTCAATTCTCTGTTCTTATTCATCCTTGTTCTCAACGTTTATTGGTTTACGTTTATTGTTCATTTTTCTATTATTATCACGTTTCTTTTAATTATTTCTTGTTCTTCGTGTTTATTTGTTTATCTGTGTCTGTATTTTATGATGTTTATTTGTTCTTAATATAATCTGGTTACTGGATTCCGTATTACATTGAAACGATATGAGGCGTCGATTTTGTGTATGTGTGCGTCCGTGCGTGCGTGCGTGCGTGCGTGTGTGCGTGCGTGCGTGGGAGGTAATGTGTATGTGAAAGAGAGAGAGAGAGAGCGAAATAGAGAGAGAGAGAGAGAGAGAGAGAGAGAGAGAGAGAGAGAGAGGTATGTATGTATGTATGTATAAGGGAGGGTGACTGTGTGTGGATGGGTGGGTGTGGGTGGGCGGGTGTGGGTGGGTGTGGGAGGGTGTGGGAGGTTGGGTGGAGTATTTCTAACCCTTTCCTGTTATTCTCAGCTCTCGTCATGTGTCACCCTCACCAACACTATATACACGTCCTCTTTTCTCTCTACCCTCCCTCACCCTGAATAAGGGAGACAAGAAAGAAATAAAGATAAATGGATAGATAGAAAGTTGGATGTTGTTTTCTATTCATTATCTTGGTCTCTACTTTCTCCCTTAACTCTTGGTTCTCTGCTGGAGTTCCTGTTTTTCCCTTAATTCTTGGTATTTACTTTAACTCTTGTTCTCTCCCTTAACTCTTGGTCTCTACTTTAATTCTTGTCCCTCCCTTAACGTTTGTTGTCTTCCTTAGCTCTTGTTATTTCCTTTAATTATTTATCTGTACCTCTTGTTCTCTCCCTTAACTCTGATTGTCTCCCTTAACTTTTGTTTTCTTCCTTAACTCGTATAATCTTCCTTAAATTATTATTATCTCCCTTAACTCTTATTATTTCCCTTAATTATTGTTTTCTCCCTTAAAATTTATTATATCCCTTAACTCTTATTATCTCCCTTAACTATTATTATCTCCCTTAACTCTTATATATCCCAAGTCATTTTCTCCCTTAACTCTTATTATCTCCCGTAACTCTTATTATCTCCCTTAGGTCTTATATCTCCCTCAACTCTTATTTTCTCCCTTAACTCTTGTTTTCTCCCTCAACTCCTCATATTGTCTCCCTTAATTCTTGGCCTTGTGTGTGTGTGTGTGAGAGAGAGAGAGAGAGAGAGAGAGAGAGAGAGAGAGAGAGAGAGAGAGATCACCTGGAAATACCTACAGTCAAGGTAGAGAATAACTAAAACAGGCAGGCACACATTTTACCCCCCATTCCTCGACTTTCTCGCCACCACCACCACCACCAGGGTCCTGAGTCCTTAGAGTTCCATGCATTCACTGCAGAAGTGAGAATATTGGAAACTTTCTTAATTTAGCTACGAAGAGATTATCATATTCGTTGTGGCATCGAAATTAGCTTGAGATTCGACCGTAGCTAATTGTATGAAGGAAAAATTCAGGTATTCGGACTCCATTTGCCATCTGGTGTAGCTGGTGTACGATTGGTCACACACACACACACACACACACATAGATGTACCAAAGTTCCCTGAACCAAGGAAGTGGGGTAGATAGCCAAGTCATTCTACCGTCTACCAATCTACCGTTGTTCTACTTTTCCGCATGATTCTCACCTTATACCCCCCCCCCCCCCCTGTTCACTACCACCTCCTCTTCCTACTCCGTTTTCTCCCTCACTATTTCCTCCTTCACCCTCCCCCCTGCCATCACCTCCTCCCTTACCACCACCTTCTTTCTTATATTTTTTTACCTGTATTCCTCCTCTTCTTCCTCCTCCATTTCTTCCTTTTCTTATTCATCCTCCTCCTCGACATCTGGGCTTCAAGGAGGAGCTGGGGGTAGGGGGGGGGGACTATGAGAACAGATTTAGTTAGAGTCTGAGTTCAATTTCGACGCTATATTTTTGTTGTTGTTCCTTATCTTCTTTATCATAGCTACTGAAGTACGTTCCTGCCATTCTATTTTAAGAGAAAAAAAAATCAAGTGAGAATCTTAGAGAATCCGGAGGTCTCGAGTCCTTAAGATATCAAAATTACTATGGCAGTATAAACAAATGTCTTCCTTTCCCTCTTCCTGCTCTTTACATTAGCCTTATTCCTCTCCCTCCTCCTCCTTCTTCCATCAGCCCTCCTCTTCCTTCCACCAGACCACCTCTTCTTCTTCCTGCTTCTTCCACCAGGCCTTTTCCTTCCTCTTCCGCCAGCTCCCTCCCTTCCTGTTCCGCCAGCCGTCTCCATCTTCCTCCTTCTACCCCCTAAGCCTCCTCTTCCTCCCCCTTCCACTAGCCTTACTCCTTCTCCTCCTTCACTTGCTATCAAGCCTCCTCGTCCTTCTCCATCCACCAGGCCTCCCCCTCTTCCTCCTTCTTCCACCAAACCTCCTCCTCCTCCTCCTTCGACCAGGCCACTTCCTTCTCCTTTCACAAGCCCCCTTCCTCTTTCTTCCCCTCCCACTGATCCTCTTGTACTTCCTTTACTTCCTTCCTATCATCTTCATCCTCCTTCAACTGGTCATCTACTCCTTCTTCTTATACCTTCCTCCTCTTCTTCTTCCAGTCTCCCCCCCCCCCACAGTCATATCTTCCTCTTCCCCTACTGGTCTCACTCCTCTCTTCCCCTCTTTCTCCTCTCCTCCCACTAGCTCTCTTTTTCTTCCTCACCCCTCCACCACGTTTCTCATTCACCATTTTCCCTTTCTCCTCCTTTTCTCCTCTTCTTCACCCTCCTCCTCGTTTACTCCTCTTCTTCTCCCTCCTCCTTCTCCTCCTCGTATTCCCATTCCTCCTCTTCCCCCTCCTCCTCCTCTTCCCACTCCTCCTCCTATCGCCCCCCCCTCCTCCTCCTCCTACCCCCTCCGCACAGTTAGTCATCTGTGGACGCCGTCAACCGTGAGTAGTTGTGTTCCCTCCAGGCTTTATAATGACCACGTTGTCTTTGTTTATGCTCAATGTTGGCACGTGATGTCTCTCTCTCTCTCTCATATATATATATATATCTATATATATATATATATATAATATATATATATATATATATATATATATATATATATACTGTATATCTTGGAGAGTTGGCGAGTTATTGATAAATATAGTCTGATGTATTAGCTGTAGATGGGGTTATTTAGTGAATTTATTTAGGTATTGGCTCACCGTTGGCTGTCAATGTAGGTTAGTTTCATATAATGCAAAAAAAAATTGTCTAAATATATATATATATATATATATATATATATATATATATAATATATATTATGAAAATCCACAATGAAAACGTGGATAAGATAAATCTTGATAAAATCACACGTTGTTTCCATTTTCCCGTGTGATTTTATCAAGATATAATATATATATATATATAATATATATATATATATATATATATATATATATATATATATATATATATATATATATATATATATATATATATATATATATATATATATATATTGATAAAATCACACGTGTGATTTTATCAAGATTTATCTTATCCACGTTTTCATTGTGGATCTACATGAAATATATATATATATATATTTAGACAATTTTTTTTTGCATTATATGAAACTAACCTACAGTGACAGCCAACGGTGAGCCAATACCTAAATAAATTCACTAAATAACCCCATCTACAGCTAATACATCAGACTATATTTATCAATAACTCGCCAACTCTCCAAGATATACAGTACTACAAGACTTATAATACATTAGTAAACAAGTAAGTGAATCTAATACACTTATACACTTAAGAGACACATAAATATCGTCTTTAAGTGATGAATTCATAGGAAGTTCGTAGGGATTTAAGTTTTTATAAGTATTTTTGGAGGTGTATTTTTTTCTGGCCTAATTTTGTTTTGTTTTGGGTGTTTGAGTATTTTATGTTAGTCTCGTAGCTCAGAGGATTAACATGGGGTTGTCTTTGTAATGATACTTTATTATATACAGTTGTTAAGTTGGGAATTGGTAGTTATGAATTATGTATTACTGTATTGATATCTTTATGTATTATTGTCATTATTGTTAATTTTGTAATTATTCTTTTCATTTTCGTTATTATTATTATTATTTTTATTATTATTATTATTATTATTATTATTATTAGGTGCTTATCAATTTTCACAATTCAAATCACGCTCTCTTCTCAAAACAACTTGGATCTTGAATAACCAGTTCTCGCATTAATAGTGGAGAGGTTCTTACTACACAAAGGAAGGCGTTAGTCCATTTTTAATAATTACGGAAAGACTAAGCGTGCCATTACGTTGCAGTACATGAGATATGATATGATAATGGCTAGGGTCGAGGAATGTGGACTCCCCTTCCCCAAATTACGACCAGGAACCGTTTTGCCCCTGAGGCGTCCACGACAATCTTATGTTTCCTTGTTGATTCGATCACTTCCTTCCCTCCATACACACGGGGGCTGATAAACAAGGAAGAGGAGGGGGAAGGAGTTTAGGCGGGGGAGGAGGAGGAAGAACAATAGCGAATGGGGAGAAGAGGGAGAAGGAGGAGGAGGCAGATGGTTAGTTGGAAGAAGAGAAACAGGAAGAGGAAGGGAGAAAGGAGGATTAGGTGGGAGAGGAGGAGGAAGGGTACTGAGGTGGAGGAGGTGGTGGGTGAGGAGGAGAGGAAAGGAGGGAATTTAATGGAAGAGGAGTGAATAAGGTGAAGGAGGAAAGGATATAGAGAAGAAGAATTGGGGAGGAAGAGACGAAGAAGAAGAAGAAGAGGATTTCAAGAGAAGGTGTTGTAGGAGGGGTGAGAAGAAGTTAAGGAAGCGGACAAGAAGAGGGAGAAACGGAGGGCAAGGAGACGAGGGGTGAGAGGGAGATAAGTAGGAGGGGAAGACGGGTGGAGAGAGAGAGAGAGAGAGAGAGAGAGAGAGAGAGAGAGAGAGAGAGAGAGAGACTTAAACATTTAAAACGTGATACAAAAGGATGGAGGAAAAGGCAGGGAAGGAGAGCTAGTGGGACAAAAAGACAAAGGAACACAGAGAGAGAGAGAGAGAGAGAGAGAGAGAGAGAGAGAGAGAGAGAGAGAGAGAAAATGGGACAGAAAGACAAAGGGAAAGAGAGAGGAGCATGAGTACAAAGGGAGGACAATGTGAACCCCTTAAAAGAAAGATAATGATGATAAAACGTGAGACAAAGAAAGAGAGAAAATAAAACTTAAAAGAAAGGAGGTGAAAGCTTTAAAGAAATGAACGTCACGTGAGAAAGATGATAAAGAACGCGATACAGATAGAGAAGGGAAGAAGGAGGGAGTTCACTAAAGGAAGTGAACGGGATAGAGGGAGAATGACAAAGTGAGAGAGAGAGGAAGTGCATATGTTGTGTGACCAGTATATAGTGTGTATGGGTGTAGGGTGGGTAACTGGGCATGGGTGAAGGCGTATACTGTGATCCTGAGAGTAAGTGTTAAGTCACTCACCTCCACCACTACAAGTCCGGCTGAACAAGGCGTGGGCGAGACGCAGACCTGGATGGTGGCCGAGGCTTAACTGTTTATGCAACGGCTATTTTTTAAGATAGAGCCAAAACAGTTTTCAGTTGTTATAAATAAAAATGTCTTCCTGCACTAACCTCCAGTTCTAGTACTCGTGACGAAGTTGTCTCTTGCTGGCGGTGCTTAACTCTCCGTGGAAAAACAGAGGCTTAATGAATTCAACGAAAGAGAGCGACAACTGCAACGAGAGGTGTCACAAGATCAATATTTCACCGTCGAAAATGCTAAGAAGTGCATCGTCCACTTTTTGTTGCTAGTTTTCCCCACCAAGAGTGACAAGATCGACGATGCGACAGGCTGAGGAGAGTACCAGAGGCGATACCGCCGGATGGTACGACTCCTGATCTTAAAATATCGACTCCAACTGGACTGAATGACGATGCTAAACTAAGAAAAAAAAAACGAAGAAAATATCTAATAATACGACGAAGACATTGGATAAATCGTTCAAAAACATGTGATAAAATGACGGAAATATCTGATAAAACGGAGAAAACATGAGAAGAGAAAGAGGGAGGAGTAGAGCGAAAGAAGTAGAGATAGGGGAAGATAGGAGTACACGAAATAGAGAGAGAGAAAAAGAGAGGAATGGGAGGAAGGGACCAAGGGAGGACTACGGGTGAGTGTACTGTGAGCCAGGGTGAGGGAGGAAGGGAGGGAAGGGAGTGTATGGGAGCTCCGGCTGGTACACTCACGGAACGCAACTCATAGGCCATTGACACGAAGACAACACATAAGGACCTTTGTCTATGAATCCTAGAGGTCCTACGTTGCTCCCCCCCTCCCCCCGCCCCCGCCCTCTCTCTCTCTCTCTCTCTCTCTCTCTCTCTCTCTCTCTCTCTCTCTCTATCTCTCTCTTTGTCTCTGTCTCTCTTGTTCACTGTCATTCTCTCCATCTTCTTCTAGCTCACTCTGTCTCTGTCTGTCTTTCTCGTCAACGAAAAAGGATAAGAAAGATAAACGAGAGAGAAAGAAGGTTAAAGTTGTAAGAGACAGAGACAAAGGTCGGAGGGGAGAGAGAGAGAGGGAGAGAGGAGAAAAAAAGAGAGAGAGAGACCACCTTGGATGCGAGATTTCAACGCCACATGAGGAAGTAAGCGTTGCGGCGGAGTAGAGGCCCCCCCCCCCCCCCCTTTCCTCTCCTCTCCTCTCCCTCCCTGAGTCTCATAATATGGTACGATATTAATCACCTCTCACTCATCTAACGCTAACGACAACGGCTTATTTAACTTACGGTAGAGTATCAATGGAATTTTTCTGATGCCGTATTTAGCTGTTGTTTGGAAGCTTTCTCACGTATCTCGTTAAGAGGACAATTTAACGTACGGTTGCTTCAGAATCCGTTGCTTCTCCGTCAGTGTGCAAGTTAGTTCTTCGTGGATGAGTTTTTGTTTATAATCCATAACATTATTTCCCCATTTCCTATTATTTCCCATTTCCATTCGTTATTTTCCATTCATTATACACCAGTTATCATCCATTTTGGAGTTATTCATGTATTTACTGTTGATCTCTTATTATTGTTTTTACTCTACCATGTCCCTATTTTTGAGGTTCCTTTACTTATTCGTCTACCCTACACGAGCGTGGGAGACGAGTAGTGATGATAAATAGAGAGATAATTAATAAACGGGCAAAAACACTCGACAGATAGAATGTATATTAAATCTTTAAAGGACAAATTCTGGTCAATAATTCACGTTGCATTACACAGTTCACATAGAAATGGCCTTAAAGCACTTGCAATAAGAGACTTTGTTGCAAGAACTCACTCGCTGCAGGAGGTAATGGGCTGGGATACCATGTAGAAGACCTCAGGTGTACACAGGTAGATGACTAGAGGCCACGATGTCATAAGCTAAACGTTGATACAGTGTGTGTGTGTGTGTGTATGTGTGTGTGTCGCTCTGTGCGTGTGTGTGTGTGTGTGTGTGTGTGTGTGTGTCTCTCTCCCTGTGTGTGTGTGTCTCTCTCTCTCTCTCTCTCTCTCTCTCTCTCTCTCTCTCTCTCTCTCTCTCTCTCTCTCTCTCTCTCTCTCTCTCTCTGTGTGTGTGTGTGTGTGTGTGTGTCTCTCTTTCCTGCTTTCTATTCCTTTCACATTGTCACTAGTCACCTGTCATAACCTTGTCAATAACAGGTAACTAGTTTCACCTGTAGACAGTTAGCCGTTATAACTGTGCTATTAGTGAACCATAGTAGTCACCACCTTATCAGTATCATACAATAACCATCTCTCATAATCTTATCACCAGCAAACAACCATCACTCATAACCTAATCACCAGTAAACAACTATCACTCATAACCTTATCACCAGCAAACAACCATCACTCATAACCTAATCACCAGCAAACAACCATCACTCATAACCTAATCACCAGCAAACAACCATCACTCATAACCTAATCACCAGTAAACAACTATCACTCATAACCTTATCACCAGCAAACAACCATCACTCATAACCTTATCACCAGCAAACAACCATCACTCATAACCTAATCACCAGCAAACAACCATCACTCATAACCTAATCACCAGTAAACAACCATCACTCATAACCTAATCACCAGTAAACAACCATCACTCATAACCGCACCAGCAAACAACTAACCCGCATAACCTTATCACTAGCACCCAACTAGCCAGCATAACCTTATCACTAGCACCCAACTAGCCAGCATAACCTTATCACTAGCACCCAACTAGCCAGCATAACCTTATCACTAGCACCCAACTAGCCCTCATAACCTTATCACTAGCACCCAACTAGCCCGCATAACCTTATCACTAGCACCCAACTAGCCAGCATAACCTTATCACTAGCACCCAACTAGCCAGCATAACCTTATCACTAGCACCCAACTAGCCCTCATAACCTTATCACTAGCACCCAACTAGCCCGCATAACCTTATCGCTAGCACACAACTAGCCCGCATAACCTTATCACTAGCACCCAACTAGCCCGCATAACCTTATCACTAGCACCCAACTAGCTTGCATAACCTTATCACTAGCACCCAACTAGCCCTCATAACCTTATCACTAGCACCCAACTAGCCCGCATAACCTTATCACTAGCACACAGCTAGCCCGCATGACCTTATCACTAGCACCCAACTAGCCCGCATAACCTTATCACTAGCACCCAACTAGCCCGCATAACCTTATCACTAGCACCCAACTAGCCCGCATAACCTTATCACTAGCACCCAACTAGCCCGCATAACCTTATCGCTAGCACACAACTAGCCCGCATAACCTTATCACTAGCACCCAACTAGCCCGCATAACCTTATCACTAGCACCCAACTAGCTTGCATAACCTTATCACTAGCACCCAACTAGCCCTCATAACCTTATCACTAGCACCCAACTAGCCAGCATAACCTTATCACTAGCACACAGCTAGCCCGCATAACCTTATCACTAGCACCCAACTAGCCCGCATAACCTTATCACTAGCACCCAACTAGCCCGCATAACCTTATCACTAGCACCCAACTAGCCCGCATAACCTTATCACTAGCACCCAACTAGCCCGCATAACCTTATCACTAGCACCCAACTAGCCGGCATAACCTTATCACTAGCACCCAACTAGCCCGCATAACCTTATCACTAGCACCCAACACGTATCATTAACTCCTCAAAAATGACCAGGGACTAACAACTTGTCATTTAGAGAAACATCAGCGATTAATTATGAACTATTAAACAAACTCGTTACCATCGACCGACCAACGACCCCAGGTAACTGGTTTAAGCCAATCAGCGAGAACATGGATTGGTAAGACAAACAAGCAAACAAACCGCCTTTTAACCCCCGTAAACAATTCATTAATGATCTACATTGCAAACAAACTACTGTACTCATTACTAATCATTTGTCATGTAAACAATTTCTCATGAGTAAAACTTCTAGCAAACAACTTGTCAATAATCATACTTCTGGTATACAACTTATCATACTGTAGCCGCAATCATACTTTATAGTTTATTAATGATCATACTTGAAGCAAACAAATTCTCAATGGTCATACTATAAACAAGTTAACATCAATCATACTTCCTGACGAAAACAACCTTAGCACCATCTCTTAAAGCATCGCAACAGCAAACAAGACGAAATCATTGTAAAATCACCGACAGACAAGAGATAATCATACTGTAAACAATTAACTTTCATCTACCTAACATCAAAAAACAAAATCAAACAATCAAGGCTGTTAACGAGAGCATTGGCAAACAATAGACAATTAAAATCTTCACAACCAAGCAATCAGAAGACGCAAACAGCCTCTCTAGCGATGACCGTCTTAGAATCACAATGTAAATAATCTCATTAAAGTTAAAGGTCGTTACACTACTCATTAGCGATAATAGATGGAAACACAACACTGACCCATTAACGACTACAGGCACTAATAGTAACTAAACAACGACCCCGTAACGACTAAAGGCACTAATAGTAACTAAACAACTACCCCGTAACGACTAAAGGCACTAATAGTAACTAAACAACGACCCCTAACGACTATAGGCACTAATAGTAACTAAACAATGACCCCGTAACGACTATAGGCACTAATAGTAAATAAATATCGACCCTGTAACGACTATAGGCAAAGGACATTATAAAACTGCATCATCCTATCACCTACAGACATCAGTAATACATTAAGACTATAGGTACTGACTATAGGGTTTAACAACTCCCCATTATCCACGAGAAACACAGGAAATAGGTCGAATTTCAACAACCCATCTGTGAGTATTGATAACGAGAAAAGAACCAACGTATAAGCCTTATAGGAACCAGTATTAGGTAACTAACGAATCGGTAGCGAATAATTGGTGACGTTTGTAGGTACAATTAATGATAAAAAAAACAACATTAATAACTAGGCATTGGTTAAAAGGAGCTAATTAGGTAGTTATTGTTCTAATAACCACAACAATTCAGTGGTAATTATAAATAAAGATTCAATAACCATTATATAACAAATAAGAAGAAAACAAAATCATTAACCATGGTATATGAATTATAAAATAACCATTAATCATTAGGCCCCACACAATTAGAAAGTAAAAATCAACCCATTAACGGTACAGGTTGAGTGAAAAACATCCCATTAACCGTATAAGGGACACTTAGGAGTCAACCCCACAAAAATATCAACTATTATTGCCACAATTAGGAACGAAAAAAGTTTAGCGCGTCATTGTCGGCCCAGGTAGTAAGCAAAACACAGCCCATTAGCCATTTAAAAGTACAGGTATTCAGACAACGACCCATTTAGCCATTTAAAGGGATATTATGGAAACTACGACCCTTTATCCATTTAAAGGGAAAGTTATCATGTAAACAACGATCCATTATCATCTCTAGACACAAGTAAACAACAAACAACAGATCAGAAAGAACTTTGCAAGACCTGAGTCACTACTACCACCATCAGGAGGCGGCAGCTGGTCCGTGTAGGAGTCCTGGACCCTGGGCCACACACACACACACACAAGCCTCGGACATTGACTGCGCCACCCTGACTGTACGATTTTCTAGGGCTGTGTCAGGGATAGGGATGCTGATCTTGTGTTGTGTGTATGGGGTGATTTTCTTTACCTTATATGTTATTTGAAGTAATGATATGGAGGTAGATGATAATGTTACAATTTTGTTAACTAGTTAAAGTTAGGGACAAAATTTCGTTATAAATTAGTGGTGTTATAACTTCAAAACCATAATGAACCGATATCGAAGTTTTGGGAGTTATCTGAATTATTTGAATCTAACTTAATTTTAACCAAAATGACTTTATTATTCAACCAAACGTAAACCAAATCCAGCTTTAACCATTGTACCCTTAACCGCTTGCAAGAATTATGTAAATCAAGGCACGGTCATCAATGTATACTTAACAAGACACACAGATCTTAAGAACCGCATGAGTACTGTTGTCGATTTTTTAAGCCTCTGTATACCTGTATACCTATACTGTTCTCTCTGTATTAGTAGACCCTAAAAGCGACTTAATAATCTGGCATCTCTTTGTGGGTCATAGTTGGTGAACAAAGCTCTTCGTTATGAATCACATCAGAATAATAGCAAGAAAAAAGTACATTTACAATATGAAGAAAAGTCTGAATAAATTGATGTCGAAAATTCCACTCCTCTTAACTTTCATGGCACACAAATCCTGAGGTCTTTCACTTATGATTATTTATTGTTGACACTTGACTAGTGTTCTTACTAAGCTTATTACGTGCTTAAAAAACTTCGTTGTTGATGATCAGTAATGACATTATAACATCAATGACTCACAAGTAACTGCCAGATATGCTAACAATATCTATGGTAATTTTGACAGTAACTAAGACTTCTACTGAACAAACTTCCTTGATTTCTAGTGTTTACAAGATCAGATGACATGGTAAATATACATTGATCTCGGGCTGAGTTGGTGTAGTACAGTATTAGTATTCTCAAGTGTCTGTTCCTGTGCTCGTTATCTTCGTGTCTAAGATAATGATATAAATGAGAAGTCAACTGAGAGAGAGAGAGAGAGAGAGAGAGAGAGAGAGAGAGAGAGCAACACATGTTTCTGTTTATTCTTCCGGCCACAAGATTAGAATTTGTACAGTTTTAGAGAATATTGTATCTACAGAATTCATTAATATTCTAATGAACGATGTATGTGAGGAAAGATTTATCGAAAAATTTAAGAATAAGAGAAATTACTGTGACTCTGATTTTTCAATATGTTAAGTATTAATTTATGTTTTAAATGCTTATGTTAATAGTACTGTTATTGTTTGGTAGATTCGTAGCGTTCTTGAAAAAAAATCCGACTTGTTGCTTTCGAATGCTGGTGGTCGTGTATGACGAGTTTTAGGTCAATGGAATAAATTGTTTTTATACATTTATTCTCTTGTTGAAAGCAGAAAATTTATGTAGCTTATTTACAGACACACACACACACACACACACACAGTTGCCACATAACCTTGCACGTTCTTCCTATGAATCAGAATGTGACGAAAACACCCCAAGTTGTATTACACCACACAAACACTTACTCTCATACACCCCACCCCACATTCACTACCCTCCCACGTCCCAACATAAACACACACTCCCACATTTACAACCTTGCTACTCCCCCCATATACACTCCCTCTCACATTCACAACACGACCCATCTCCCCTACACACACAGGTCCCGTTATGTGTGGAGGACGGCGGTAGACAGGACACCCACTTCCGGAGACGGGGACAAATGTGAAAACTGCAGGAAACATGTCTTCCGGTGTACATAGGCCGTATAGCAGCACCCAGGTCACAGGCGGTGGCGCAACAGCCTAAGTGTGACATAACAATGGTGGGGGACACGTGTTACATCCTGAGGGAGGCAGATGGTGGGGTGTGTAGCTAAGATGCCACACACACACACACACACACACACACACACACACATACATACACTATACACTTAATATCTCCTTCACTCGATACCACCGACATAATACAAAATATGCCTCCAACTCACTGCACTATAGCCTCCAACACACTACAATGTATGCCTCCAACCACTACACTATATGCCTCCAACCACTACACTATATGCCTCCAACCACTACACTTTATGCCTCCAACCAGTACACTTTATGCCTCCAACCACTACACTATATGCCTCCAACACACTACATTATTGCCTCCGACATATAGGCGAACAATAATGTTTATGTTTCCGAGAAGTATACTTTACTTTATGCCTTCATCACACACGCACAGTTCACAACTTGTCTTCGACAAACACGCACAGACACACACTCAAAAAAAAAATAAGTAATTTTATTGGTCTTACTGTCATTTACAGTTGCCGAATATATGTACACATACTTGCATATACATTATTTACGCTCTTTACTCACATGCGCACACAAACGCACTCAAGTATACATACACAAACGCATGTGTATGAAGCATAACTAAATATTTTTCGTTAGTGAAAGATAAGCATAAAAGTTGTTTGGATGTGTATATACTAAACTTTCTTCAGGAAACAGATCATCGACCAGCAAATGCTTAAACCTTGGCTGTGTAAGCTTGTTTCTACACACACACACACACACACACACACTATTATGGGAGAGGTCTCACGGCCTCTCCTCCTCCTTGTTACTCGTCTGTGTTGAAGTTGTTTTTCGGATTGTCAATATTTACCAGTTATTTTACTTTAAAAACTTTTCGGTCTTTACATATTATTTTACTTTAAGTTTAAGTCATTATATTGCGAGTTTTTTTTATAACATTTGTTTATGATGTTTATTACAGATTATTGAACTCCAGAGAGCGTATCTGTTATTGTTTAGTGTATTGTACTACAAGAAGTTTGTTATTTAATAAACAGTTTTTGTTTGTAAAGACGTCTATTATAAATAAGAAAGCTTTTATAATTCATAAGAAACCTAATTAACAGTGCAACATATATTTATAAGAACTGTCATGTCTGTCTACCTTCCTCCTGGTGGACATAGACATCTCTCGGCTGCTCTGTTTTCATCTATACCCTTATCATCTTCTCTGCTTTCTAAGTTTAAAAGACGAACTAAATTTACCCTTAAAAGAGCATCAATAACATACAGTACTTCCCATTTATATAGAAAACCAAACTGTCAAGGGTAAAATCGGGAGGAAAACTGAGGTAAATAATGTAAGGGAGTTATGTCAATTTGAGCCGGGTCGGGGAGCACCTGGCAGCGAGGTTGACTGTACCTAACTGTTGCTTCCTCCTCCTCCTCCTCCACACCGCAACAGTCTCACCTCCTCCTCCTCCTCCCTAACCTAAAACTAACTCTTGTGTGAAAATGATCATATCTTCCTGTTAATGGTTGTTTACTTTCCTTATAGTCCCACCAACATGTTCTATATTAGCTCCTTTGAACGAAAAGTCAATCTTCAATAAACTGATTTGAGATTTATAGATTTCTCCTTTCTCACTATTTCCTCACAATCTCAGTCAGGATGTCCTCACAGTTTATGGGGAAATTTGCTACAATACGACATGAAGGTGTTACGTCAGGTATGCACACTCAGCAGATCCCTGTCTCAGCGGTCATGTTGTGTCAGCGTGTAGAGAGGAGGTGCTGTGGGGTTGGTCACTTACCTTCAGAAGTCTGGTGGTCTTTACTCCCGGTTTAACCTCGCTGACATAACGTCGTGGTTACCCAGGTCATCTCCCAACACCAACCACGACAAACAGTTTCAGTAAACCCGTAACGTTTGTAAATTTTTCATACTATATTTTTCAGTAAATTTCAAGAAAATAAAAACTCAGCACTTTAAGTTCAGTTAAACTTATATATCAGAATTCCATTGTGTTTTCTGCACGTGTTTCCGGGTCGTGGTACACACCAAAACATCCACCAACACTTTTTCACATACTTAAGTGGATACCAAAACTTGTAAGTCTTCAATAGCGTGTAAATAGAAAATAAATATATAAATAGCTCTTTATAATCTTCAGTAATTCACTATGTACTCCACCTCATATCTTGAGTAAAACACTAAAGGAACTATTCTCCTTCTCACTCCCCAGCAGCTTGGACACAGCGTGTGTAAGGCCCGGACGAGGACTGCGAAGAGTAAGCTTTGGCAAGGCGAGGGAAGCGAGCGAGCAGTGAGGAGAGGAGGAGCGCCAGCCAGCCCGAGCCCGCACGGTGTGAAGGTAGTGTTTACATAGCGGGTCCCTGGGTCCCCGCACCCCAGCCCGTCTAGGGGAACAAATTATAGACGGAGGAGCCCTCTGGCGTCCGCGGCGGGAGTTAGAGAGTCGTAGTAAACTTTTCAGCCATGACATTTGGTCTACATGTAGCGTGTTGTTTTCTAGGCAGGTGTATCGTTTTGGGAAGTTTATGGAAGAGCGCGACTACGGGGGTGAGAGAGGATAGCTGGTGTGTGGTGGTGTAAGTCTTCTGATATACTTTTTTTGTTTTAGCACTTTAACAGCGTTTAATTAATTCTTATCGAATTTTTTTCTTATGTTATCTGTTAATGATTAAACACACTTCTATTGCCAATCGATTACCACACTTAGTTTACCAGTGTAAGTACTTAACCTGCCTCTAACCAGCTACTAAAAGATTAATACAAGTCATGTAAAAGTTTGGTATCATCCAGAAGCTGCCGTTCCTTAACCCCAGGTGTTATCCTCCTGAGCTCCAACACAGTATCTCAGGCCTCTCACGATAACCTGGGCGAGATAAGAGTACAGGCGAGGTGCATGTCTCAAGATAACACGTCCTGAACACACCCCCGTGGCCAATAATAGATAAGTATCATCCACAGTGTAAATAAGGTATTATCTGTAGTAGGAGCAGGCGAGGAGGACGTGTGGTAGGTAACCGGGTAAGGTGTTCCATGTCGTGTATGTCATTATTGGACACGAGGCGCTTGTTGTGGCAAGGGGTGTGACGTATCAGTGTGGCCGAGATTAAGAAGAACATGACATGAATAAATATATATGTGTATACTTTATTTTGAGGACACATTATGCCTGCAATAAATATATACAATATATATGATATATATGATATGCTTGTTAACAAGACTATGAAGTAGACAAACAACAAAGTCCATCAGTCGACAGAACACACACTGTGTTTTTAACGATGAACTCTTGTGAGATGAGTAGTAACTGTACCACTGCTTGTACCTGTACCTTTACTGTCGTTTTCTGTCTTGGTTAAACCGATGAATGTATTGTGGACACAACGGGGGGAGGGGTGGCAGGAGGGGGGGCGGAGCACCTTCCAGCGACCTTGTGAAGAAGAGAAACCCGCGGTGCGTCATGAATATCAGGCACTTCGACGGGAGCAGCCAGCAGGGGTCACCTTGACGTCACCGCTGTTAGTTGTGGCCACCAACTAGGTGTCAATACCAAGGCTGTGGCGGGTGGCCTCTCTCCCCGCCCTCCGAACTATCCTCTTATTTCTAGCCTCTGCTGGGGAGGCCTCGAGCTCCCAGCCTCCAATATAATGAAGCATGTGCGTGGACAGCCTTCAGATTAACCTCTCTCCTTAGCTTTCTAGTATCCCTTCTTATCACAATCACTATGTGGGAGGCCGCTCTCTCTCCAGCCTCCAAATTGACCCCTCTCTTTCCTACCTCCGGCGTGAGGAGCCTGTCTCTCTCTCACCGGCCTCCAAACTAACCTCCCTTCCCATCCTCTGCGTGGGCGGCCTTTCTCCCCGGTCCTTACACTCTCCCCGCTGACCTCCACCCCCTTCCCCCACCTTCCATCCCCCCCACCCCTCCCCCGCTGCCTGGCCTTCACCAACACACCACAAGACAGCTGCTCCACCCCCCCCCCCCCACACTTACTCAAACGTTCTGGGAGTTTTTATCCTTCACACCCACAATCTAGGACCTGTTGCATCCCTTACTTCTGACGATCATCTCCTTTTCCATCCGTCCTCTTCCATCCCTTCCTTCCCTCCCTTCATTACCATTCCCTAGCCCCTTCCCACCTACTGTTCATAGCAATTGCATCATCATTATCATCATCATAGCACCATCACTACTGTATATCATAAATTCCTGAACCTCTATTAAGTTTGGTGATGGTTTTCAATCCTTTCTCTATCGTGGTTACGGACTCTTTTTTTTTTCCTCCTCCATTCTAAGCTACGGTGAGCCCTTCTGTAATTTACCTTGCAATATCTTGTGGCTCCTCGGCGCGGACAGGATATATATCACCTGTCAGGTCTATAGTGAGGCACTTTTACATCCTTCTTTTGTTGTATAGAGAGAGAGGCGATTAGCTGTTTAATGGAGCGAAGGTCGTGGTTTTCCCTCCCCTCTATATTATTATAGGTTAGGTTAGGTTAGGTTAGGTTAGATTAGTTTATATTAGTTAAGGATGAGTTAGATTGAGTACAGACTGGTTAGTTTAGGTTAGTTTAGGTTAGGTTAGATTAGGTTAGGTTAGGTTTGGTTGGTTGGGTTAGATTAGGTTAGATTAGTTTTGGATGAGTTAGATTGAGTTAGAATGTTAAGGTTAAAATAGGATAGACAGACTAAATTAAATTAGGTAAAGTAACGTAGTTCTCAACCATTAATTTATACGTTTATAATTTTTTCTCTTTTAAATTAAAGTTAAGAGAATACGTCTCCCTCCCTCTCTCTCACTTTCTCTCTCTCTCTCTCTCTCTCGTTGTGATCCCCTTCCTCTTATCCATGTTAGGAGGATCAATATAACCCACAGGTCTTAAGGCTTCAGGTAGTGGCGCTGTGTTAGTCTCAACATCCGGGTATGGTTTTGCTCCATAATCAGCAACACACGAGTTTAGCCCCATACCTCGGGGTGCTCCTCCCTCACTGTACCCTCCACGCCACTGGTTCCTTTCCTTCATGGTGTGTGTGTGTGTGTGTGTGTGTGTGTGGGTCAGGGGGGGGGGGGGGTGTTGCTTGGTGCTTACCTTCGTCAACATTTGGTAATTTGTCACCTTAAAGTTACGTCTCTTGTTCTTATCTCCTCTTCCTCATCATCCTTTTTCTCCTTCTCCTCTTCCTCATCATCCTTTTTCTCCTTCTCCTTTTCCTTCCCCCTTGTCTCGTCTTGTCTTCTTCTCGTGATTCTGTTTGTTTCACCAAAAAAGAAAAAAAAAATTCAATTTTTTTTCCGAGTATATTATTTATTTTGACCATTATTTGTCCTTTTTCTCTCCCTTGTGTTTTTTCCCCCTCTCTCTCTATATCTTCTTTATTCTCTACCTCTCTCTCCCCGTTACTCTGTATAAGGAAATGATCCCCGTCACCTAGTCTCTTCCAATCTCCCTCTTACCTTCTCCCCACTTGAGGTTCTACTCCCACACAATGTTCTACTCCCCCCCATGAGGTTCTACTCCCACACAATGTTCTACTCCCCCCATGAGGTTCTACTCCCACACAATGTTCTACTCCCCCATGAGGTTCTACTCCTCACATGAGGGTCTACTCCCCACATGAGGTTCTACTCCCGCACATGAGGTTCTACTCCCCACATGAGGGTCTACTCCCCACATGAGGTTCTACTCCCGCACATGAGGTTCTACTCCCCACATGAGGGTCTACTCCCTCACATGAGGTTCTACTCCCTCCATGAGGTTCTACTCCCCATATGAGGGTCTACTCCCCCACATGAGGTTCTACTCCCTCCATGAGGTTCTACTCCCCATATGAGGGTCTACTCCCTCACATGAGGTTCTACTACCCCCCATGAGGTTCTACTACCCTCCATGAGGTTCTACTATCCCACATGAGGTTCTACTCCCCGACATGAGGATCTACTTCCCCATATGAGGTGCTTTCCAGGTCTACCAGGCTGGGGGAGGGAAAGTCCGGGTTGGGGATGAGGTTGGAGGGAGGTTGACCACGGCACCTGAACCTATTTACTGTTGATGACTTTTTACCCCCGTATTTTCGTTTTTGTCTGTCCACAACTTGAGTTATTGAGTTGTGGTGTTTAGAGCGAATGGCTACGACCGTGTGGAAGTCTTCTCTGTGTTAATAATTTATCTTGGACAAAGTATCTTATAACGTGTGTGTGTGTGTGTGTGCTGTTGATTATTTAGTGAAAGTTGCTGTTTTATTAATAACGAACGTGTTGTAAATAATCATATTCCTTAAGTTTAATGCTGCTTGCGATTCTTCATATTAATTCTGTTACTCTCTTTAACTTTGTGTATGCGATGTTTATTTTTTCACCATTTTCACATCCCAAAACATTGCGTGATCCACAATTTGCAATATCCGGAGTTTGTGTGGAGTTGCCGCGTCGAGTCTTATCATCTAAGATTTCCTCAGAACCTTCTGATTAAACGTGATAAATATGAGTCATAGGGCGGCCTCCCATCCTGCAAGCGTAGTGTCATAAACGACTCCTAAAACCCGTAATAAATCGATCCAGACTCCATCAAAAGCAATTAACTAATTTCAGAAGCGGAGTCGGCGAGTCGGGACAAGGCGTGGCGGGTGGCGGAGGTATGATAACCACTGAGCCGCCTCACCACCGTTATTATAACAGTGAGCTACGGGGGTCAACAGCCCCTGCCTACCTCTTCCTCCTCCTTCCTCGTCCTTATGTCCCTCTGGAGCATTCCTTCCTTCATGATGACTCCGAGGATATTCTAGAGAATGTCCGTGGGAACATGTGGTGGAGCCCTGGACACTAAGGCTCTACCTGGGCCCTTGCAACACACCTGCTGACACCTCTACCCCGCCCACTCCCTCCACCGCCCTCCCATACGGCTATACAGGGTGATTTTGGACACCCTTTCAATGGACTTTCCGAGCAGTCCAGAACTGTGGACGATGCCAGAGTGATTCTGTCGACCATAATCGCTACCTCAGTACACCACTCTGATTTACTCTATGATCCGGTAGTTTTCTTTAACAGTTAGAAACTTTTAACCAAGACGTACGATAGTTAGTAGAAACTGAGCTAAATGTTCCTCAAACGGTTTCTCTTCACTTGAAGCGTATCCGAGTGGCGTCCACCAGGATGCTTTCCCCTTCCTCTTGTGTGTGTGCAGCCATTCACGCCATAGAGGAGGGAAAAACTGCGTTAGTTCCTATACATCCTTGTCCGTGATGAATCTAGAAGTTTGGTACCCGAAATGAGGAAGGGTCGGCAAGTACCGTAAAACTAGAAACCTCCGTTGTTTGACTTCCTGTTGCCTGCAAGGATGTGTGTCCGTGCAACAGGTGCAGGGACTGGCCGTGCTCCCGGGCGGCGCTAAGAGGGCGTACCTCCTCCCGTGTGGCAAGTCAGCGGTTCTGGAGCACTGTTGCTGCCTCTCTCCACAGTGTTTCCTTAAACACCGCTAGTAATAGTTTCTTATTTTTTTCTTATTATTATTCTTCCTTCTTAATACTTTTCTTATTTGAGGACACAAGGCTGAAACCCCGGAGAAAACGGGACCAAATTGATTTAATTACTACGAGAAAAATCCTAACTGGTCTCTCATCTTTTTTCTTCGCGGGCCTTGACCCGAAGTCTTCTAGTTTCCTCTTTATTGTTGATGGCGTTGATTACAGCATTGATGTAGTGGCCATTGTAGCATCTGCTTCGTTATCTTTTGTATCAGTACATCCCCCGTTGGGTGCCGTCACTCCCTGGGAATATCACGCTATTAGTCAACAAAGCCACACCGTGTATGTGGTGCACTCTTACCATGCCACAATAAAGTGCTAACCTCTCATCAAGTCGCTCCACTAGACCATTCTTTACGGCCTTCAATATTCCTGGAAACCTCGTCAATAAATAGGTGGATAATTACCCGCTAGACGTCGATAGAATAACGGTTTTTATTTTACATAAAAGACAAGCCGCGAAAGCTAAAGACATCTCGCTCTTTTAAAGCTCTCGGGTGGACACTTGCGGACGAGTAGTGATGGTGGACATGGTTTTCCAGGTGCAATCACGTCCCTGGCTTGATGCACGCTAAGAGTACGCCGGCACAGAGAACATTAAAGAGACTAACTTGGTACTGCCCCTTAGCTCTGCATATTGATTCGTGCGTTGTCTTTTTCCTCATACCTGCCAGGGACAAGGAGGAGGAGGTTGGGGAGGAGGCGTCGACAACACCACAACACAGTAGCATCTGTTGTGTGTCGTGTGAAAATGTAATGACGTCCTGTGCTGAGAGAAGACCACTGGAGTGTACACAATAGCACAATGGTTGGGATACCAGGCTGGCGTTGTGCCATGCAAAGAACGCAGACTATAGCGCGCCTCGCTTTTCATTATCATACTTTGAACCCTTTCTTGTAAAAACAGGTTTTTTGTCATGCGAGGAACGTGCGATTATTGCTAAAAAAAAAAAATGAACCCAGTATGATTCAGGAGGGCTTGGTCGTTCCTGTCTGGATAGGTAATCCAATGTGTCAACAAAGGGAGCGTGAACACACATTTGCATGCCATATATTATTCTGCTCGTAGTTTGCGTTTAGGGATAATAAAACTTACATCCTTCACACTGAAAAATAGACACGAAGTTGAATAAAATATGAGAGAGTAACTCATTAACATTATACGCCCTATTCTTAGCAACAGGAGGGTGTGATTCACCTTACATGACCTTTGACAAAGTGTGTCAAATTCAGAAAACTCACCTATCCGTCCGATTGACCGAACATGACAAAGGGGTTTTCACGAGCACACAAGAGACACATTGACTTTCCACCTCCCCGTTTTTACGTGTTGGTGGCAGTAATATATAACGTCATTTGCCTCCTGCCGGGTCAGAGATCAAGTGAATACAGACGGAAAGTGATATAGCGACGCTCATCACCACGAGGCTCTGTGCAGCTGGCGCTCGAAACACACCCAAATGTTCTCTTGATACAACGCTGACGGTCTGAGTCGTGTAGAAAGTTGGCCAGGTCGGGACTGACAGGATGTGAGGACAAGACTGAGTTCTTTATACTCCTTTTACAGTGTTGTTGTTTACCCGCGTCTGTACGAAAAGAACACAGACGTAAACAACACTCTTAAGTGCCTCCTCAAATAATAGATTCGGAAAATGATTCTGAAAAGTTCGTACAGCTTTTTTTGTCAGAATTAAAAACTATAAAACGTAAGATATCCTTGAATGGTAACAGGAAAATTACACTTACACACTACAGTATTCAAATGCGTTCTCATGTTTTCAAAAAGATAAAAATTACCTTACAAACCCTTAACAATTTAAACTAAGTATGTTCCTATTCCAGCGTAATGGCATTAAACCTGAAACCAAACACCCGACAAAATGAAGTGTATCAGAAGCGTGTTTTCTCTGTATTACACACGACACTGAGCCGCTACTCGTAGTCCCCTTCAGAGTAACGACTTTCTCTCTCTCATATAAATATTATTGGGAACTTGGAGCTGAGAGAAGTGAACAGGATAAAGAATGTAGAGTTTGTAGAACATCCAGATCCCATACCCTGCCACATTATATACTGGAATGCCCATTGCTTAATGTATATAGAAATGCCCATATAAATAATGTCCCCATGCAAATAGAGTGGATGTTTAAAAATAGGAAAATAGATGAAATATTAAAGAAATATAGAAATTTTGCATCTAGACTATAACTATGTACTATAACTGATTATATGAAATATTAGGGATTTATGTGAGTCCTGAGAGGGACATTCCTGGACTGGGGTGGGGATGACTTATGTCGCTTCATCCCTTTGAGATGTATTAATGTTTTTTGTATCTCAATAAACGTATCAAACAATCAATCTCTCTCTCTCTCTCTCTCTCTCTCTCTCTCTCTCTCTCTCTCTCTCTCTCTCTCTCTCTCTCCGGAATGTGTTTCACGGTTAACGAAGTTAAGAGTTGGTTGTTTGGTTAACGAATATCTGGGAATTTAACTTTTCAGTGTTCGTCCCTCAAATGTTTTCTCATCTCTTCTTTTTTCTTGTCTTCTCTTCCCTCCTTTCCTCTCCTTCTTTTGTCCTTCTTTTCACCTCCTCTCCTCTCAAGGTGAGTTGCGAGGTTATCGAATTTGAGCGTGAGAGGTCAACGGCGCAAAGTTAACTACCTGCTTCAGTTGTTGGAAGTCGATAAGGATCCTGAGGAAAGAATGTAAATGAAGTGTTGCGCCCTGAGTGAAGGAGAGGTGGGGAAGCTGGAGCGAGCGAGCGGTGCTTTACTTAACATTCACTTATACACTTACATAATAGTTACTTAACACTTACTGACATACATATAGTTACTTAACACTGACTTAAATAATAGTTACTTAACACTCATAAATGATTGATTAAAAGTAAAATGTTTTCGTAACATTATAAGAATTTGGCTTGATAAGAACTCGTTAAGTGAGTCTCATAATTTTACAGTAGATACTGTAAGTGTATAATTATTCACTAAATTAACCCCCCCAAAAAATTATTAAAGTATTCATGACAGATAATGTTATTGGCAATTAGATGTATGTATACCGGTATATGTATATGGATCACCTGAAGATTTGCCCCCCAGCTTATCTTACATGATGATAATTAGAACATAACGTTAACTGGGAGCGTTAAATTAGGTTAGTTAGTTTACGTTAGCGCAATGTTATGTTATGTTATGTTATGTTAGCGTTATGTTATGTTATGTTAGGTTAGGTTAGGTTACAGTTAGGTTATGTTAGCGTTATGTTAGTTTAGGTTAGTGTTAGGTTGGTTAATCTTAGGGTAACACGTATATAAAATTCACGAAGCCATAACGAAATAATTTAAGCGTTATTAATCGTGACACCAAGACATTATCCGAGGCAGAGAGCGTGAAATATAACTGATGGAGAAGACTAAATAGGAGAATAAATCAGGTTAACATACCGTAAGGACCTCGGTGTGGAACGAGTGAGTAGTGATGAACAAATTGTTAAGTTTCTTAATAACAGATGAACAAAATGCTGTCTAGTTTCTTTATAACAGTGATGAACAAACAGTTTATGTTGCTTTATATCACAGATGAATAAATTAGAAACTTGTTTTATAAAGCAGAACAAACAACTTTCTTGATATATATAAACAAATAAATTTCTCTACACCACGATCCAACATTTTTTTTTTTATTCCACAGAACAAATAAGTGAACAGGTGAACT
Organism: Homarus gammarus; assembly: GCA_958450375.1. NCBI lineage: Eukaryota > Metazoa > Arthropoda > Malacostraca > Decapoda > Nephropidae > Homarus > Homarus gammarus. Next base: position 741,121 of record CAUDMG010003662.1, on the reverse strand, counting down.
CAAGGGGCTGTAGGGCGACCAACAGAAGCCTCGGGGAACAAACAGGAAGCAGAAGACGTGAGAAAAATGAGGAAGAAGCGAAGCAGGAAAATAAACATCAAGTGAATGGCGTTCACTCTTGTACACCAGGTGAGTGGCACTTGCTGTACACCAGGTGAGTGGCACTTACTGTACACCAGGTGAGTGGCACTTACTGTACACCAGGTAAGTGGCACTTGCTGTACACCAGGTGAGTGGCACTTACTGTACACCAGGTGAGTGGCACTTACTGAACACCAGGTGAGTGACACTTACTGAACACCAGGTGAGTGGCACTTACTGTACACCAGGTAAGTGGCACTTACTGTACACCAAGTGAGTGACACTTACTGAACACCAGGTGAGTGGCACTTACTGAACACCAGGTGAGTGGCACTTACTGAACACCAGGTGAGTGGCACTTACTGTACACCAAGTGAGTGGCACTTACTGTACACCATGTGAGTGGCACTTACTGTACACCATGTGAGTGGCACTTACTGAACGCCAGGTGAGTGGCACTTACTGTACTTCAGGTGAGTGGCACTTAGTGTACACCAGGTAAGTGGCACTTACTGTACACCAAGTGAGTGACACTTACTGTACACCAGGTGTGTTTTCCTTGTTTATTTAGTCTCTGTTGTGAGGTGTTTTAGAGGGAAGAAAAAGTTTGAAAAAATCAGAATGTGACGAAAAACAGAAAGAAGACAAGATAGGGGAGGTGAGAGTGGTAAGGTGAGAGGAGGAGGAAAACAAAGAGAAGAGATGGGGAGCGATGGGGAGAGAAGTGAGAGGGGGGGATGAAAAGAGGTGGAAGTAGAAGAGGGAGATGAGAGTAAGAGGAGGAAAAGAAAGGTGAGAGGGGCAGTAGGTGGGAGGAGGTTCAAGTAGCAGGGGAAGAAGGAAGAAGAAGGAGGCAAGAGAAAAAAGGAGAAGGAAAGAATGACAGCAGGAGAAAAAGGAAGGATACAAAAATAGTAACAGTAGTAATAGTAAGAAGAGGAGTAGGAGGAGAGGGGAGTGAGTAGCAGAGTAAGTGAGAGAAGAAGGAACGGAGAAAGGCAAGATAAACAGCAGGGGGAGGAATAACAATAACAATACCGTAGTAACAGGAGAGGGAGGAGGAGAAAGAGGTGAGAGTAACAGAAGGAGGGAGTGAGAGAGGGGAGGAGTGTGGCTCTCGACCCCAACACTGGGATATGAATGAGTGTAATGACTGGTGTGGGAGCAGCCTGTGACCTCCACCCGACTCTCCTACGACGCCCCGAGAAAGTCTTGGAGAGCGGCCCCGCGTAATAGGGATAGGAGGGGGCTGGGAGCGGGTGAGTAGGCGGGGGAGGGTGGGAGTGTGCGGGGGAGGTGCGGGGGAGGGTGGGGGTGTGCGGGGGAGGGTGGGAGTGTGTGCGGGGGAGGGTGGAAGTGTGCGGGGGAGGTGCGGGGGAGGTTGGGAGAGTGTGTGCGGGGGAGGGTGGGAGTGTGCGGGGGAGGCTGGGAGTATGCGAGGGGATGTGCGGGGGAGGGTGGGGGTGTGCGGGGGAGGGTGGGATTGAGTGTGGGGGAGGTGTGGGAGTGTGCGAGGGAGGCTGGGAGTGGGCAGGGGAGAGTAGGAGAGGGTGGGAGTGGGCGGAGGAGGGTGGGAGTGTGCGGGGGAGGGTGGGGGTGTGCGGGGGAGGGTGGGATTGTGTGTGGGGGAGGGTGCGGGGGAGGGTGCGGGGGAGTGTGCGGGGGAGGGTGGGAGTGTGCGGGGGGGGGATGTGCTGGGAGTGGGCAGGGGAGAGTAGGCGAGGGTGGAAGTAGGTGGGGGAGGGTGGGATTGTGTGGGCAAAGGTAAGCGTGTGGGAATGAAGGAGATGAAGGAGGGGGAGAAAAGGAGAATAGGTGGAAGGATGGGAGAAGAGAAGGAGGGTAGAATTGAGAATGGGGGAGGAGATGGAGTGGGTGGGAGGAGGATGGGAGTTAGGATGGTACTTTGGGAGGGGAGGTAGTTGAAGGTATGGGTGAATGGGATTGGAGGGAAGGGGAGAGACGAAGGAGGGATGAAGAGGACAAAGTTAGGGTGGGATTGTGTAAGGGGTGGAGGGTATAGCGGATGGAGTTAGGGGAGGTTAGGGAGGGGAGAGGGGGGGTTAAAATTAGGGAGGGGATGGGATTGGTGACCTGGGAAGGGGAGTAAACAGTGAACGGGAGTGTGGGGGAAGGGGAGGAAGAGGTGAGGGTGGATGGATGGAGGGGGAGTGGATGCCGGAGGGAGGAGGGAGGGTGTGAGTAGAACTGAGGATGAAGGTGAAGGGGTGGGGGGCAAAGTGGGTGGGTTAGGGGGAGGGATGGCGAGGGCAGAGTGAGATAGAGTGCCTATTCTATATTATGGGAAGGGGAAGAAAATATAATAACAGTACTACAATACGAGAGAGAGTAAGCGTAAAATAAAAAGGGAAAAGATAACAGATTATTGCTGTGAGAATTAAAAGATAAAGGAAGAAGAGACGAGGGAGAAGGAGGAGTTGGAGGAGGAGGAGAGGGCGGAGGAGGAGGAGGAAAGAGAAGGGGAGGAGGTCAGGAACAATGAGGATTATGATTGACAGATAGGAGAATAATGAGAGAAGGTTCCTACTTGTTAACCAATGTAACACGATCCGCGAGAGAGAGAGAGAGAGAGAGAGAGAGAGAGAGAGAGAGAGAGAGAGAGAGAGAGAGAGAGAGAGAGAGACAGTATACTACTATAAATCTCTACTTTAATCTCATCTCGCTCCAAAACATTCTCACTGGTGAACATTTTTGAGTGGAGTGGAGTTCATTCACCCATACCTCATGTCACTTTACCTTCAAAACACAAACATATAATTCTCGTCCTTGAGCCACCAGGTACGTCCTCTACCCGGCGGGTTCATCCTGTATTAGAGGTATTTGTTTGGGAATCAATTTTCGGATCATTAGAGACGTGATTGTTTGTGGTAGTGGTGGTAGTGGTGATAGTGGTGGTAGTGATATTGGTAATGGTGGTAGTGATGGTGATATTGATTGATGGTGATAATGATGGTTTTGCCGATGCTTTTTGATGTTAGTGTTAGTGGTGATAGTAATAATGATTAGTAGTGAGTAGAAATGGTGAAAGTGACGATTACTGATGGTGATGGTAGTGGTGGTGGGTGGTAGTAGTGGTGGTGGTGTGGTGGTGGTAGTAGTAGTGGTGGTGGGTGGTGGTAGTAGTGGTGGTGGGTGGTGGTGGTAGTGGTGGTGGGTGGTAGTAGTGGTGGTGGTGGTGTGGTGGTGGTAGTAGTAGTAGCGGTGGGTGGTGGTGGTAGTAGTGGTGGTGGTGGTAGTAGTGGTGGTGGGTGGTGGTGGTAGTAGTTAAGCCATCGTCCTAAGAGGGTTAAGCCATCGTCCTCAAAGGGATAAAGCTATCGTCGTCAGAGGGTTAAGCCATCGTCCTCAGAGGGTTAAGCCATCGTCTTCAGAGGGTTAAGCCATCGTCCTCAGAGGGTTAAGCCATCGTCCTCAAGATTTCAGCCATCGTCCTCAAGATTTAAGCCACCGTCCTCAAAGGGCCAAGCCACCGTCCTCAAGGATTTAAGCCACCGTCCTCAAAGGGTTAAGCCACTGTCGTCAAGGTTTTAAGGCCAAACATAAAGTAATACCAAATAGTACAAGAAGAAAGACTGGTAATGATGGGAAGACAAAGGGCAAGGTATAAGACTTTGTAGCCGGTGACGTGACGCTGAATTGAATAGTCTATTATAGAGTAATGTAAGAGGGCGGTAGTGGTGGGTGGCTGTGGTGGTGGGTGGCTGTGGTGGTGGGTGGCTGGAGTGGTGGGTAGTTGTGGTGGTGGGTGTCTGTGGTGGTGGTGGGTGGTTGTGGTGGTGGTGGTTGTGGTGGTGGGTAGCTGTGGTGGTGGGTGTCTGTGGTGGTGGTGGGTGGTTGTGGTGGTGGTGGTGGGTGGTTGTGGTGTGATAGTGATGGTTGTGGTATTAGTGGTGGTGTTGATGGTGGCAGTAGTCATGATAATATTGATGGTAATTGTTGTGGTTGTGGTGATAATGGCAATAGTGGTGGTAGTGGTGATAGTAGTAATGGTGGAGATGGAAGTAAACGATGGTGGTGATAATTGTGGTAGTGTTAGTGGTTAGTGGTGGTGACACAAGAAATGAGAGAGAGAGAGAGAGAGATAATGACGAAAATGTTAACAAATAGATGAACAAATAACGAAGATAACAACATATTTTACACGAGGGTTTAACGACCTTAGTAAGCGACTGGTAACACTGACGTACGGGACATTCTCTCACCATGGTAACAATGCTCTCACTAAGGGTAACGAGGACTTGATGAATGTTGATAATGCAGGATGGACCAAGGACAGTCAGGCAAGCCTCAACTCCCTCACGACACTGGAGAAATTTATATAGACTTGCTTTTCTTACGGAGTCATATTAGAAGATTCTCACATATCCAATTCTATATATTAGTTTTTATACATTCTTACATATTAATTTATATACATAGTTATCCAGATATTAATTCTTACTTATCTAGATATACATGCTTACTTTCTTATCCCGTTATATACATTCTTACTTATCCAGTTATATACATTCTTATATGTCCAGTTATATATATTCTTACTTATGATGTTATATACATTCTTACTTATCCAGTTATATTCATTCTTTATATATGTCAGATTAAGTGAGTTTTCATATGTCCACTTACGGGAGATTATTATTATTTTTTTTTTTTTCGTAAGACCCTTTGAGGTTTGACCCAGGGTGAGGGGCGCCCCGAACACAAAACACTCCTCCTAATATAGTCTGATGTCCCTCTTTCACCACCCACCCACGCCTTACCCACGCCCACATAGCCACACCCTGCACGCCTGGTCACTCTCCACACACACACACACACAAGACGATGATACCATTACCTCCTCGACCACCACCGCCACAACTATTCCTCCTCCTCGAAAAAATAGTATTACTCCATCTCCTCCTCCGCCTACTACTACTACTACTACTACTACTATTATTGCTACTATTAAGTCATCACTGTTACGCCACTTGTCCCTCTTCACAACTAAAATCCTAATTCTTCCCTTTAACGACGCTAGAGTTTCCTTTACACCCCAGGCGCCACGCTCCTCTCCCTGCTTCTACACACACACACACACACACACACGGGCCTCGCGTGACCGCCACACCCTCTCTCTCCCTTCACCACACCCATTACGGCCTCACCACACCCTTGCCAGCCCCTTCCACTCGCCTCCTCCCCTCCCAGCCCTCCATTCTCACACCATCCCTCCCTCCCTCCCAGCACCCCATTTTCACACCGTCCCTCCCTCCCAACACCCCATTCTCACACCATCCCTCCCTCCCTCCCAACACCCCATTTTCACACCATCCCTCCCTCCCTCCCAGCACCCCATTCTCACACCATCCCTCCCTCCCACCCAGCACCCCATTCTCACACCATCCCTCTCTCCCTCCCAACACCCCATTCTCACACCATCCCTCCCTCCCTCCCTCCCAGCACCCCATTCTCACACCATCCCTCCCTCCCTCCCAACACCCCATTCTCACACCATCCCTCCCTCCCTCCATCCCAGCACCCCATTCTAACATCATCCCTCCCTCCCAGCACTCCCACATCCTTCCACCCTTCCTCAACCCTTCCATCACGTCAAACAAGCCATCTAATTCAGGTCGTGGCAAATCTAACCACTTACATTAATGCCAAAGCAGCAGTAAAAAAAAAAACGTCACCAGACTCTCTTAACGGCGGGAGAAACTGTGACAACATGCGACACACGAGACAGACTTAACCTCTCTGTTTTTTCATCGTATTTTGTGATGGTGATGAGTCTTAATATTGACATCTGGCACGTATATTAGAGTACCCAGTGAAGGTCTTACAGGGTGACGCCGTGATTCACCTTTGAACTGCTGGAAACATTGGATATTATTGTTGGTTCCATGTTGCGAAATTTCGTCAAAGAGCTGATGTGTTAAATGTATCTCGTGAGTAATAATATATACTTTTATGTTTAAGATAAGAATACTTCAGTATATGTGATTGTATTTTTATTTAGTATTTTAATTTTCATATTTAAGGTATAGTTTCCTTAATAATGAACTCATTGAGGTGATGAGTGAAAGTTGACCGGCTGTACACGTCCTAGAGCGACACACCTGCCATTTTTCGCCTTTCAGCCACACCTGGACGCTGCCAGGTACAAATGTGGAGCCACGTTACCTTTATTCATCCTACACTTATATGTACAGTGTTGCTGCCTATTGTTTGCTTTACTGTTCAGAGCTTACCTTGCCCGAAGTAATGGTAGTAATGGTACCATTCCGCAATCCAGAATGGGACTCATGGTCCCAATATTGTGGGATTACGTGGTGGTAAAGTACTGACTCTACCCCGTTCCTCGTCAGGCTACAGAAGTGCGGGAGGAAGGGCAGGTGTGGCATCATCACCACACCATGATACAGGTGAGGGAGGAAGGGCAGGTGTGTCACCATCACCATGCCATGATGCAGGTGAGGGAGGAAGGGCAGGTGTGGCATCATCACCATGTCATGATACAGGTGAGGGAGGACGGGCAGGTGTGGCATCATCACCATGCCATGATACAGGTGAGGGAGGAAGGGCAGGTGTGACATCATCACCATACCATGATACAGGTGAGGGAGGAAGGGCAGGTGTGGCATCATCACCACACCATGATACAGGTGAGGGAAGAAGGGCAGGTGTGGCATCATCACCGTGCCATGATACAGGTGAGGGAGGAAGGGCAGGTGTGGCACTATCACCACATCATGATATAGGAGAGGAAAGGAGTATTCAAGGAGGGTAGGTGTGGTTGAGAGGGGGAGGCAGCGGCCCAGAGGGGAGGTCATCTCACCTACTGCTCCTCAGACCCTCATTATGCCTCCTGACCTTTCTTATTCTCATGCTAATGTTGTTGTTGTTGCTACATGGTTCTCCGTCCCTCTTTGTGCAGAAGGAAAGGTCTTGAGCCTCGTTCACGTGAGTGTAATTTCATCCCGAGAGAGTTGAACTGATGGGCTTCCCGTCCGTGTGATTATTTATGAATATTTACCATTGAGGTACGTGAGGCCAAGTTGCCGTCATGTCCAATGATGTTTTACGTCCGAGTGGCAATGAATAAGAGTATTTACCTTTCATACAGAGGGAGTGCGCGTGTTACAATCTCCAGTCTCTGTCAGATGTATCATCAACAAACTCCTATCACCTTTCAGTTAGAAAAGCATAGGTGTTATTAAAGCTATTCACCGTCGTGTATATTACAAGGAAGGTGTTATTACTGCAGCATCTTGGTGAGCGTTTCGTTTCATCCACAAAACGATTTTAAACCCGGAGATTCTTGCTTTGCTCGTCCCGAAGGATGGGGCAGCTCGCCTTGTCCGTTCTTAACCCCTCGTTGTATGCGAGTCACGGCGCTACACTTCCATAACTGACACGATTCCTCTCCGTGTAAACGTGTGTGTGTGCGCGCGTGTGTCCCTGTTACGCAAGGAGAAATCGAACACCTACCCTCGTTGCTCAAGGTTCAAAACCGAACACGCCGTCCCAGCATCACTCTGGGGTTAGTGTACCTGAATGTGTGTGATATTAATATCTTATGTACTTCATGCTCAAGGTCGTCCTTCATCACACGCAGCAAATTTATATTTACAAATTATGGCGTATATGCTTGTGGCTGAGACGCGTCACTGCAGAGAGAGAGAGAGAGAGAGAGAGAGAGAGAGAGAGAGAGAGAGAGAGAGAGAGAGAGAGAGTCCCCATGGCCAAGCCTACCTGCACCTCTTATGAAGTGTGTCTCACTCACTCTTACTCTAGCGAGATGTGAAGGAAGGTTCTCATTATGGTCGACTCCCAGGCTGTTATGCAATGCCGCCGCGGCCTTGGAGGAGCTCTGTATCGTGCTGACTCTCGTAGCATTATAATCCAGCTGACTGTGCCAGTTTCACATACTGATGAGTCGTAGTGAGAGGTACGTGGCGTGGCATCCAGGTGTATATCATTAAACTATATACATCACTTAACTTTGTGTCTTATTATTATTGTATGTTGCGTTTACACTCTTGATGTAAATTGGTAAAGATAATAAAGAAGTATATACATTTTAGGTGGTTATATTTTTCGAGTTTTATTAAAATATTAAATTGACTTTGGAAAAATAATACCTGAAAGACCAGTTCGTGTTGCATCGATATCAGTGAGTGCAAAGTCAATGGTCTCTGCCTGTGTAAATTCTCTCTATTATCCTTCCTAAAGAAACACTCGGGGGATTGTATTACTAAAGATAACCGTTCACTAAAAATATCGCCAGTGGTCGGTACAGATACAAGCTTGACTGAAATTAACCAACGTGTTTCATCGCCCTTAAATTTGCATTACTCTGATAATTATTTCCCCTATAGATGATGTGATGAAAACCCTGTATAAGTCTTGTGGACGGTGATTACATCTTTATATCTCGGTGGTCAGTGATGATGAAAGGGTGAGGTTGTATTTATCGCTGATAACTTGAACCTTTATAGAGACTTAGTTGCTACTGATCCAGAGACTCAACTCCTCTGGCTACATAAGTTATAAGATAAAATCACAGTTAAATGAAAAGCTTCGTTACCCCATTCAGGGTGTCAAGAAATCAAGACAGCACAAACTAGTATGATTGTGCGTAAAGGATATCGTTCAAGCATACAATAATAGACCTATTAAATCTCCATAGGATAAACAGAAGAATATCGCTCAAATATTCACTACTAGGCTTGTTAACCTCCCAGCTTAAGGTGAAATAGGCTAGGGGGCTAATCTTCAGGTGAGCACAACAGTTTCGGCTTATCACACACTACTAAACAGGTTAGATCGCCATGTATGCCAGAGTAATTTTATTTATCGCTGTGATCTGGGCACTTTATGCCGGTACGTCTCTCACTGTGGGGTGAACAATTTAAACCTGTCACTGTGTCCTGGACAATTTACAACTGTCACTTTTTCCTGGACAATTTAAATCTGTCACTGTATCCTGGACAATTTAAATTTGTCACTGTGGGTTGGTCAATTCAGACCCAACAAATCACCATGAACACCAACACGTAAAATTCCCTTTGGTTGCTAGAGTTAAAATCCATTATTTCCATCATTGATTTGACGGGTTTAAGCAGCTTATTGCCGTGTTGGATCGCAGTGAGTGAGAAGCCTTAGTGTGTGGGTGTGCGTCATGTTTTCTCCCGGATTGCACGGAGAGCGGATAATTGCATGATGCACTCGGTGATAACTGAACCGTGCAAGTGTTTACGTTGTATTGCATTATTGCATACCATTAACCTTCAGTGCCACTCAGGTATTTGACTGCAAGAAAACTGACTTAATAGATGATGATTTCTTGTGCACTCTGTCAGTTTTGATGTATAAAAAAGCATGCCAGTGGTGTTATTATTAGTGTATTATTATTATTATTATTATTATTATTATTATTATTATTATTATTATTATTATTATTATTAGATATTGATTATTATTATCAAGAATATTATTATTTGCAGAATAAACTGTGACTGGCAATTCAATTTTAACACAAATAAGACCCCACTCCTTATATAATACGGTGTCTAGTTTTATTTAATTCATCTATACTTACAGTTGAGGTAAATCCACAGCATTCCTGAGTACAGTAGCAACGTGATCTGTGTTTCGATCGTAAGAAGGCTTCTGTGTTTGGGCAAAAGACCTCGCCTTCCGCTGGGTAATGATGCCGTCAAGAAGGTTTATACGATGTTCAATTACCAAAGCATCATACCAGGGCGGCGGAACACCCACTTGCTTATTATATGGGTCGTCTCTACCTGGGTGTATAGTGACCGTACAACCATACAGGCAGGCAGGGGGTCTCTCTCTCTCTCTCTCTCTCTCTCTCTCTCTCTCTCTCTCTCTCTCATACGCACGCATGTACGCATGTACGCACGCACGCACTCACGCACGCGTTCACACACACACACACACACACACACACACACACACAACACACACACACACACACACACACACACACACACACGACTCTGCAGTATTACCCCACATGGTTATGGGTAGGACGGTCCATCAGTGCCTCAGGTGATGCCGTAAAACAGAGGGGGTCCCAAGCGACTATTACCTGGGTGAGGGGACCAGATGGGTGGTATGAGCACGTAGCGGGTGGCTTGGTGTCTTAAGAAGGACCAGAAAGTAGCGTAGGGGGTCTTAGAAGGGTCCGAGGGAAGGGGAGGTGGTCTTCGAAGAGTGTGAGGGAAGGGGATGTGGTCTTAGAAGAGTCCGAGAGAAGGGGAGGTGGTGTTAGAAGAGTCGAGGGAAAGGGAGAGGAGGAGGTCTTAGAAGGGTCCGAGGGAAGGAGAGGGGAGGAGGTCTTAGAAGGGTCCAAGGGAAGGGGAGGGGGAGGAGGTCTTAGAAGAGTCCGAGGGAAGGGGAGGGGAGGAGGTCTTAGAAGGGTCCAAGGGAAGGAGAGGGGAGGAGGTCTTAGAGGAGTCCGAGGGAAGGGAAGGGGAGGAGGTCTTAGAAGAGTCCTAGGGATGGGGAGGTTGTTTTAGAAGAGTCGAGGGAAGGGGAGGTGGTCTTACAAGGGCCCGTGGGAAGGGGAGCTGGTCTTAGAAGGACCCGAGGGAATGGAAAAGTCTTAGAAGGGCCCGTGGGAAAGGAAGGTGGTCTTAGAAGGTCCCGAAGGAAGGGTAGGTGGTCTTAGAAGGTCCAGAGACGAAGGGGGAAGGAATGAAGGCTGTGACCAGGAAATAGTTTAACGGGAGACAAAAAAAAAATCGTGGACTGTTTTGTAGCTCATTTGAATTCTGTGTACGATGTTATTCAAGACTCTCATATGACGTGGTCGTATCTCTTCTTCCTCTTCTTGGTGTTGTTTATTAAGAATGTGGACATAGGGCAGATGAAGATTTTTATGTGTATTGTTTTATTATCAATTTAATATTATTATTATTATTATTATTATTATTATTATTATTATTATTATTATTATTATTATTGCTAATATTACCATTATCATTATTAATTACAGAGAAGGGTGTGGCAGTGTAACAGAAGGACAGTTGTGTGTGGCAGAGTCAGCGGGAAGCGGAGGGTGAGGTGACAAGGGACGGCAGGGTGAAAGTTTGGAGGAAACCGGACACGCGGTTTAGTGGTGGGTGGAACACGTGTCAGGACCTGGGGGGGGGGGGGGGTGAGGGGATATAGATCAAGGAGAGTGATAAAGGGAAAGGAGGGTTGCATGGAAGGGGAATTATAGAAAGGAGGTCGCGGGCAAAATGGGTAATATAGGACGAGGGAGAGTTGATGCCGCAGGGAGAAGGAGAAAAGGTAGACACGAATGGTAGGGAAGGGAAGGCAGGGAAGAGAGAAAGGGAAGATAGGAAAGGCAGTAGAGGGGGAGAAAGATAATCAGGGCATGGGGAGGGGGAGAGAGAGGTCATGGGGAGAGAAGTCAAGGGAAAATGAAGATTTTTTTTTTAGTTTAACATTATTGGCAAAGCTTGGAGTACAATTTACCTATTCTGAGTAGTTCAGTCAGGTCTTGACACTGAGGATGCTATCACTGCTCACTGCCACACAGGACAGAGGTTCATACACAGAGGAGATAATAGTACTGTAAAGGTCATCATATTTACGAGGGTGCTATCACTATTCACTGCCACAGAGAGGAGGTCATGGGTAGAGGGGGAGGTGAAGGAAAGAGGGAGAGGGAGGGACAGCTCATGTGGAGAAGGAGAGAGATGATGGGGACAGGGAGTGGGAGGTTACCGGGGATAGGGAGTGAGAGGTCATGGGTATAGGTAGAAATAGGCCATGGGAATAGGGAGAAAGAGGTCATGGGGCCAAGAATTGAGAGGTCATGTGGGTAGGGAGAGAGAGGTCATGATGCGAGGGATAGAGAGGTCATGGGGAGAGGAACAAAGGGAGATGGAAAGAGAGATTATGAGGATATGGAGAGAGAGAGGTCAAGGGGAGAGGTCATGAGGAGAGGGAGGGAAAGATCATGGGGAGAGGGACAAAGGGAGAGGGAGGAAGAGGACATAGGGAGAGGGAGGGAGAGGTGTGCTCAGAGGAGCAGCAGCAGTTAGCTCTTAGGAGGAGGTCCAACAATTTATCACGGAAGCATCTTAATGGAAAGTTCTTAATTGTAAGATACAAGATATGAAGGAGAGGAGCCTTTCAGGGAGTTGGAGGTGACGGTAGTAGCCACAACACTACACCACTACCAACACTTCAACCATCGACACCACCACCATTACCAACACCACTCACAACGCTACCACCACCATTACCAACACCACTCACAACGCTAACACCACCACTACCAACACCAACACCACTCATAACGCTACCACCACCATTACCATCACCACTCCCAACGCTACCACCACCATTACCAACACCACTCACAACGCTACCACCACTACCACCACCACCACAATCACCACCCACTACACCACCATCGTCACCCACTACACCATCATCGACACCCACTACACCACCATCGTCTCCCACTACACCACCATCGTCATCCGCTACACCACCACCTTCACCCACTACACAACCATCGTCACCCACTACACCATCATCGTCACCCATTACACCACCATCGTCACCCACTACACCACCATCGTCACCCACTACACCACCATCGTCACCCACTACACCACCATCGTCACCCACTACCCCACCACCGTCACCCACTACACCACCAGCGTCACCCACTCCACCACCATCGTCACCCACTACACCACCATCGTCACCCACTACACCACCATCATCATCACCCACTACACCACCATCGTCACCCACTACACCACCATCGTCATCCACTACACCACCATCGTCATCCACTACACCACCACCTTCACCCACTACACGACCATCGTCACCCACTACACCATCATCGTCACCCATTACACCACCATCGTCACCCACTACACCACCATCGTCACCCACTACACCATCATCGACACCCACTACACCACCATCGTCTCCCACTACACCACCATCGTCATCCGCTACACCACCACCTTCACCCACTACACAACCATCGTCATCCACTACACCACCACCGTCACCCACTACACCACCACCGTCACCCACTTCACCACCATCTTCATCCACTACACCACCATCGTCACCCACTACACCACCACCGTTGCCCACTACACCACCACCGTCACCCACTACACCACCATCGTCACCCACTACACCACCATCGTCACCCACTATACCAATATCGTCACCCACTGCACCACCATCGTCACCCACTACACCACCACCGTCATCCACTACACCACCATCGTCACCCACTACACCGCCATCGTCACCCACTACACCACCATCGTCATCCACTACACCACCATCGTCACCCACTACATCACTATCGTCATCCACTTCACCACCATCGTCACCCACTACACCACCATCGTCATCCACTACACCACCATCGTCACCCACTACACCACCACCGTTGCCCACTACACCACCACCGTCACCCACTACACCACCATCGTCACCCACTACACCACCATCGTCACCCACTATACCAATATCGTCACCCACTGCACCACCATCGTCACCCACTACACCACCACCGTCATCCACTACACCACCATCGTCACCCACTACACCGCCATCGTCACCCACTACACCACCATCGTCATCCACTACACCACCATCGTCACCCACTACACCACTATCGTCATCCACTTCACCACCATCGTCACCCACTACACCACCATCGTCATCCACTACACCACCATCGTCACCCACTACACCACCACCGTCATCCACTGCACCACCATCGTCACCCACTACACCGCCATCGTCACCCACTACACCACCATCGTCATCCACTACACCACTATCTCTATTAGTATGATAAGTTCGTCTGTTCATGATTTCTTCTTAACTGGAGATATAAGAAATGACTCACTGAAACGATCACGCGAAACAAAAGCGAAAACAAAAAAAGAATGAAATCAAAAAAGAAAAGGGAGTGAAAGATTGTAAATATAAGGAAATAGGTGACAGTGCTTACCTAGGTAGTGTGTATAGAGAAGAGAAGAGCACTCTACCAGCAACAGGAGGCGGTACCTTCTTCAGCTTCTGGTGGTGGTGACATAAACGTAGCGTGTGTGTGTGTGTGTGTGTAGCCATTGTTATATCTGATAGGCCTCGTCCGTCTACCTGTGTCTTATTTCACGTGATCTACCTGTGTCTCATTTCACGTGGTCTACCTGTGTTTTTATTCCACGTAGCCTACCTGTGTTTCATTTCACGTGGTCTACCTGTGTTTTTATTCCACGTGGTCTACCTGTTGATTATTATGATCTTTCTGTCTGTATGTTATTCACACTCCCATGTATATGTCCTTCCAAGCCATTCCCAGTTATATCTATATTCCATGGCAAGTGCTGTCTCTTTATAGGATTCAAAATGATATACAGATTTTCATCCCCTGTCATAAATTTGTATGCTGCTGCACATTATATTTATATGCCTATAAATCATTCCCGGCACAATTCTTACCTGTCATTACAGGTCCTATAGCTGTATGCCGTTCCGAATTATATGGCCCGTGTGCCGTGTCACAGGTAGTTCAGATGGCACTCTCCTCTAATTGGAAGTTGTCTTGATATCATCCGGACTGGTGGTTCACATGTACCAATTTCGACCCAACACTTTTTATTCTCTCGTTTGATTCATGTGTATCACCTCGGCCGTCTCGTTTGACCGAGTCCCAGGCGTTTCTTTATCCTCCGTATGTTGATGTATACTCCTAGTGCCTTGTAGTTATCAAAGTCTACCTTACTTGTAACTTTTAAGTCTCTCTCCTTTTTTATGTTTCGTCAGTTTCTATATTTACACATCAAGTTGTATGAAACTAACAACACAACAGACTAAAAACTCCCAGCCAATCGGGTTTCTCAGATCGGCGCTCGAGCAGCCAATCAGATACTGAGAATAACGCTAAATCACCCAATCAGCTTCAAGGAGAGGGGAGAGAGAGAACATTGACACGTATAATGTCGTCACCGTGTACGTGCACTGACATTTAGGATGGCCACTTAGCTTACGTCACATCGACCCCCCTCCCCCCCCACACCCCCCTCCCCCCCACACCCCCCCCCTCCTCATGTTCTGTGTGGACACTGGTGGCAGGAAACCTCTTGCTTTAGTAAGGGAGAGAAGGGGGGGAGGAGGAGGGGGAGGAGGGGGTGAGAGAGAGAAACGAGTGACAACAAAGTAGGGAGAGAAAAACTTAAAAACTGATGGTAAGATAAGAAACAATACATGCGGAGATAGAACAAATAACAATGTATGTATGTATGCATATATGTATATATGTATGTACTGTATGTGTGTATGTATGTATGTATGTATGTATGTATGTATGTATGTATGTATGTACTCGTATGTATGCATGTACTCGTATGTATGTATGTATGTATGTATGCACTCGAATGTATGCATGTACTCGTATGTATGTATGTATGTAATAATGATGATAATAATAATAATAATAATAATAATAATAATAATAATAATAATAATAATAATAATAAAAATAATAATAAACGGTTTATTATTAGAGTTGCAGCCGGTGGCTGAAAATGTACAGACTTACATTTGATTTAGACATAATGATATAATAAGCGTTGAATACATTTACAGGGCTGTACAGTACATAAATCAGGAGTTGCTTATTATTTTAACAATAGATGGGATGGTGTTATTCTTATATCTATCGGTGTGGGCTCTTATGGGCTGAATTTTGTTGTAGTGACGGACTGAGCGAGATGGGTGGGGGGCTGCCGGTGGCAGGAGGTGGCGATGACGAGGGTGGAGCATTAGTTGGCTGCCAAACCTTTCCAGTCCTTGGTGGTGGAGGTCACTGAGGGGTGGCATTTCCAGGGTGGAGAGAGCGTTGATGTAGCCGGAGTATTCTGAGCCGAGTATGATTCTGCAGGCCCTTTTCCGTACCTTCTCTAGCCGACGTTGTTGGGTGGAATTGAGAGAAGACGACCAAGCTGGTGACGCATACGTTAGTTTGGGGAGAATAAAGGCGTTGTAGATAGTCCTCAGCTCTGGTGTGGGTGTCCCAAGTGATCTAAGTCGTCGTAGCATGTAGAGACGGTACGAGGCTGCCTTGATTGTGTTATTTTCATGGGCCTTCCAGTCCAGTTTGTTGTCTATAGTGACACCCAGGAGTTTGGCAGACTGCACCAGCTGGAGAGGATGGGCACCCACTGTGACTCCTGGGGCTTACACTGGAGTGGTGGTGGTATTGATTTGTATGACTACGGTTTTGGTGTGGTTGATGGTGACCTTGTTCTCTGTAGTCCATGCCTGTAGCCTGTCCAGTGTGCCTTGTAGCAATGAGTAGTCTGATGCGGTGTTGTCCACTGAAACCCCCACAGTGCCGTCATCCACGTACTTCCACCTGTGAGGAGTGTCCGATAGAGCGTCGTTGATCAGGATGAGGAAGCACAGTGGTCCCATCTTGGGTCCCATCTTGGTCCCCTGGGGAACACTGCAGGTGAGGTGTTGGAATGTGGAGACTGAGCCCTGATACCTCACTGCCTGACGACGTCCACTCAAGAAATCAGTGAGCCATGAGACCAGGTTGGTGGGCAGCCCTAGTGCAATGGCCTTGCTGATAACAGTGCAGTGATCAACAAGGTCAAAGGCCTTCCCGAAGTCAACAAGGGCAACGGCCAGTGATGTATGTATGTATGTATGTACTCTTATGTATGAATGTATGTATGTATGTATGTATGTATGTATGTGCAAGTAAATCACTGTAGGTGCGCGTGATCTAGGTATATGCATATGTATGTATGTATGATGTATGTATGTATGTATGTATAAACACCCAAATCACCTCTGCTCCTCCCCCCCCTCTTGTATTGTTCTGGACCTCACCCCTGTGTATAAGCGAAAGGAACCGTAACTATAAGCGCTAGGAGGAGGAGGAGGAGAAGGGAGCTACAAAGAGGATCCATGACCATTTAGTGAGTCAGCAAAAGTGTCGGATCGCTTTATCTCTCACCCCCCCCCCCCTTGAAGAGGATACATGAACCTTCTTACTGTTTATCTAATCTTATCCTCCAGTGGCTCCCGTTATCTTCCCGCCGTGAACCTCTGCTTCCGTAACAGGAAGTAGGAGGAGGAGGAGAAGGTGGTGGTGGTGGTAGGAGGTAGGAGGTGAAGAAGGTGAAGGAGATTGATTTGAAAACATAGGGAAAATGAGGTAAAGGAAGGAGGAGGTAGGAGGTAGGCAGAGGGAAGGGTGATGTAAAAAAAAAACTAGGGAAAAGGGAGTGAAAGAGATAGGGAGGAAAAGGAGGATGAAGGAGGAAAGGGAAGTAGAGATATGGGGTGATGTGAAAAAAATATGGAATGGATTGGAGGGAAGAAGGACAAAGGGAGAAGGAGGAAGCAAGAGGAAAAGGAAAGAGAAGAGACGGAAGAAGAAGAAGAATAAGAAAAAGAAGAAGGGAGAGGGGGATAATATGAAAGATAAAAACTGGAGGCAATGAAGGGAAGATGTATGAACAGGCAAAGAGGGGAGAGGGATATGAAGAAAAACTATAGAAGAGGTAAGGTGAGAGAGGAAGAAGAATAAAGAAGGGAATAATCCGAAAAAGTATGAAGAAAAAAAGGAACACGAACAGATGAGACAGCAAGAATAAAAAAAAATAAAATAAAACACGGAGGGAGAAAGACTTAACGAAGAGGGAAGTAGAAAAGAGACAATAAAACACAATGAGAAAGTTACGACGGAGAGGGAAGAGAAAGGGAAAGATAAGAAAATAGAAGTTAATGAGGTTTGAGATGAATAGGTGGACTGACGTAGAAGGAAGAAAATAGAACGAAAGGATAATAGGAGGTAAAGGAAGAAAAGGTGTATGATGGAAGACACGAGTGAGAGAATAAAGAATTTGACAATGCGACTTAGGGTTCAGAGGAGGAGGAGGAAGAGGAGGTGAAGCAGAAAGAAGAGGAGGAGGAGGAGGGCGGCGCTGAGCTTCGGGTGCCGTTGAGTGGAGACAGAAAAATCGTAATGATTCGAAGAAGGAGGAACAAAGGCAGTAAAAGGATCAAAAGGAGAAGAAGAAAGAGAGGAGGAGGAAGGGAGTGAAACAGGTGGAGTAGGAGGAAGGGAGAGAAGGAATAGGAGAGGGAGAAAGAAAGAAAAGAAAGTGCAGGAGGAGGAGGAGTTTTTTTTAGTTTAACAAATTTATTGGCAAAGCTTGTAGTACAGTTTGCCTATTCTGAGTAATTCAGGGAGGAAGGGAGATTAGCAGGTGGAGTAGAAGGAAAAGAGTGAGCAGCAAAGGAAGGGAGATAAACAGATTGAGGAGAAGGGAGGGAGAGAAGCAGGTGGAGAGGGAGGAAGGGAAATTAGCAGGTGGAGTAGAAGGAAAAGAGTGAACAGCAGAGGAAGGGAGATAAACAGATTGAGGAGAAGGGAGGGAGAGAAGCAGGTGGAGAGGGAGGAAGGGAGCGAGCAGCAGAGGAGGGAGAGAAGCAGGTGGAGAGGAAAGAAGGGAGCGAGCAGCAGACGAAGAGAGAGAAGCAGGTAGAGAGGGAGGAAAGGAGCGAGCAGTAGAGGAAGGGAGAGAAGCAGGTGGAGAGGGAGGAAGGGAGCGAGCAGCAGAGGAGGGAGAGAAGCAGGTGGAGAGGGAGGAAGGGAGCGAGCAGCAGAGGAGGGAGAAAAGCAGGTGGAGAGGAAGGAAGGGAGCGAGCAGCAGAGGAGGGAGAAAAGCAGGTGGAGAGGAAGGAAGGGAGCGAGCAGCAGAGGAGGGAGAGAAGCAGGTAGAGAGGGAGGAAGGGAGCGAGCAGCAGAGGAGGGAGAGAAGCAGGTGGAGAGGGAGGAAGGGAGCGAGCAGCAGAGGAGGGAGAAAAGCAGGTGGAGAGGAAGGAAGGGAGCGAGCAGCAGAGGAGGGAGAGAAGCAGGTAGAGAGGGAGGAAGGGAGCGAGCAGCAGAGGAGGGAGAGAAGCAGGTGGAGAGGGAGGAAGGGAGCGAGCAGCAGAGGAGGGAGAGAAGCAGGTAGAGAGGGAGGAAAGGAGCGAGCAGCAGACGAAGAGAGAGAAGCAGGTGGAGAGGGAGGAAAGGAGCGAGCAGTAGAGGAAGGGAGAGAAGCAGGTGGAGAGGGAGGAAAGGAGCGAGCAGTAGAGGAAGGGAGAGAAGCAGGTGGAGAGGGCGTCTTTACAGGCCCGCGGAGAATTTCCCTCCACCCGAGCACAAAAAGGAGAGTCGACACAACAGCCGTTCCGCCCTAGTTCCTCACCTCTTTGCAACCTGGAAGTGACCCCTGAACCTCCGTGACCTCTCTCCTGGAGCTTGGACACCTGGAGGCAATCTGACGTTGATCTCTGGCGCGAGACGACCTCTCTAGGAAGTCCCTAAGATGTGCATTAAACTGGAGCTAGTGACTTAGAGGTAACGTGTTCCCTCAACAGGTTATCTGTCATCATACACTGGCGCCAAACAGACCCAGATGCTACTTGATTCCTTACGCCTCCTCACCTGTATCTTACACACCTGAGTAGCTCCATGCTATTCATCTCTGCAAGGATCAACATTTCTTCACATAATACACCGGTTCTCAGGTAGATAACTCCCAAGCCATAAAGAGAAACATGCTCCACCCCGCGGGATTCGTAGAGAACATAAGGTTGTGCTAACTGCCCCTCCCACCTGGACTTGCTGAACCTCCCAGGTATGAACCCAGGATCGTGGCTTCTTCCTGGAATCTTAGCGCACCAGCTCTTAAGATGACGAGGGCGAAGAAAGTTTCACGAAGCTTCCTAAAAGTGTGTAGGAGGCGCCTGGTGACCACTAATTTGCACTTGTCACTCCTTAACCCCATGAGTCATAGCGATTGTCTGCTTGGTGGCTCTCAAACACTGATGACAGCAAGGCTTTCTGGATTTTAGGAAATTTATATGCATTAATAGAGAATTGATTAACTTTCATGTAGAATTTTAAAAGTCAAATGAAGATTGCGAGTGAGCAGTGAATCATAGGCTGCCACTCCTGGACATTAGAAAACTGAACCTGCCTGGATGTTGACCCCACTAGACTACAAATCCCAATATGGGTCCAGGAATTCGAATATTACGATTGGCCTCCTGGCATGTACCCTCTCATTCCCCTCAGAACACGAAACAAAAACCTGTTAGAAAAAAGAAGTGACCATTTGCACTACATGGTGATGGAGCCCCAGAGGTCAACTTGTGGTATATGGCGGCGACCTTCTAACTTTTAGAAATATATCACTTTTATCTAACCTTTGTATTAAGTGATGGTTGTGTCCGCTGACCTCGTCCTCTGGTACCTACAACCACTAATTTGCCGCTTCTCTAATATCAAGAGAGAAAGCAAGAGAGAATAGCATCAGCAAGATGCCAGATATGATATCTTTGTAATTCTAACCAACAAGTGATGTGTGAATGTGGGTTAATAAAGCAACACAGAGACACGACACGACAAGCATCTGCTGCGGGACAGAGACTGACTCATCACAAATTAGCTGTAAGACTCGGACTTCCACCCACCCATGACTAACAGGGAGAAATTCAATAAAAGAACAAGAGAGCTACTGCGCGCGTCCGGTGTCCCAACCACTTCTTGCAGAATAAACCACAACAAATAACATCACTATCGAGGTAATGACTTGGTCAGCTTCTCAATACTATATTTACAACATTGTCTCTGTGCCAGTAACAGCACGAACCATAATAATATTCACCCTGTTGGTTCTGCCGCAACCTCTTCAACCTTGAGCTGTGGAAACGTGTGGTGGACCAACCTCTCCCTCCCTCACTACGACTTAACGTTACTACCCCGCTCCTTCTGCCGTGATCTACGTTAAAAAAACGTAAAAGCCTTATGAAAAATTAAAAACAAGGTGTCAAAAAAAATCTGTATTTACTAGATGCAAGTTAAAGTAATTCATATATTTTAACCTATAGTGCAGGAAAAGAACGCGGTACTGAGGCGAGGGCTGACTACTATATATCTGAGAAAGGGAGGAAGTTCGTCCACTAGTGAGCAGGTTGGTCCCAGCACCAGGCTCCCTCCTTCGCCCGCAACTCTTACCGCAGCAAGATCTTGCACTTACGGCAACTTTTTTCGTCACGTGGTCTCCTAAACAGCCAGGCCGAACCTTCGGTGTCCCTTCACTCCATGACTACCGACATGTTGCGCGGCGGTGGTGGTGGTGACGACGCAAGGGTCACTCCGGTCGTCGAGCTCTTTGTTTGCAAGTATGAAAATGACCCTAATAGCCGCGTTGAGTTGGCACCGTCTCCTCTGGGGATATAATTAGGCTACATTGGCCTAAATCTACGAAAGGAAATGCCTAGTGTTCTCGACAGCTCTTGAGTTGGACGCATTCTGGGCGAGGATTTATTGAGGTCTGAAGTTTTAAAGCTTCGTAATGATTTTATAAATATTTCTCGTAACTGGGTGTGTTTTGCTGTGGTAGGATATTGTTATGCTTGGACACAGTTCTGGCTGCCATCACTGTGACGTAACGTGAGATGTGAGCCAGTTAGATGCTCTCAAATCTCCACATATAACAAAATTGACCGTACGAGCCTCTGAGAATACGGCTGCTCTACCAAACCAGACGGGGAAACTTTCAGGGTCTGGTTCCTCTGGTGCGTGTGAGGGCACGAGCCAGAAAAAATAAATAGAATGTACGATTTTCACAGTTTATTTAGAGCGAACTTTCTTTTCCCTGACACTTGAGTTCTCTTATTCAAAAAGCTAATAGAAAGTTCGATGTTTAAATTGTATAAGAGACGGAAGCTGATGTTTATAAATGTTGATAAAATTTTCTTATAAGCTTTTTATTTCTGACTTGTATTATTGTAGTAGACTTATCTGTATATTCTGAAAATTATTTAAGCTGAAAGAATAAACACATGGCTCTTTTAATGATCAGAAGAGCTTTACTATTGAATTAATATTAATGAGCAATTTGCCTAATACAGAGAACATAAATATATTCATTAATAATGACATCTGATTAATGATATTACCGTATCAGCCAGTTCTATTCTGCCTCCTCCTTCACATCTTCCCTCTTCTACTTTATTATAACTCCTTCTCTCTCTCTCTCTCTCTTCTATTTCTTTTATTTCCCTACTCATCTACACCTCATCCTACCTCTCCCAGCAGTTCCATTCATTTTACAGACTCCTTGCTCACAACATGAATTATTATCCCTTTCTCTCCCCTCCACATTTATCACACCTTCTCTTCCTCCTTTATCTTTCCTCTAGAATACTTTTATCCAACACACATCCTCCTCTCCCTCCTCTTCTTTCCTACACAACCCCCCTTCCACTCTCAACTCTCACACAAAAACACACAACACACTTTTCCCTCCCTCTCATCACACCTCTGCCTCCTCCTTTCATTCCTCATTCATCCCATCCCCTCCTCTCCCCTCCTAACTACAACACCTCCGCTCATTATACCTCCCCCTCTCCCTCTCTCCTACCCCTCCCTCTCCCTCTCTCCTACCCCTCCCTCCCTCTCTCTCTCAACCCCACAGTAACCACACCTTCTTTACCTCACCTCTCATCCTCCCCACCCATCTCTCACAGCGCTTCTCCTCCCCTCCCCTCCCTCACGATTCTTACATTATCTTCTCTCCCCTCCTTTTTCATCCCTCTCTCCCTATCAGACATTTCCCCTTCTTCCTTCTTAACCGCCCTTCTAGTTTCGTCCTATTCCTTCTTCTTTTTTTATTCCTTCGTACCACCATCTTTCCCCTCTTCTTTCTTCTCATCTACTATCTCTTCCACTCATTTCTCTCCCCGTCCACCTCCCACCTTTCTCCATATCTTCTCCTTTCCCCTTTCCGCCACCCTTCCGTTAACAGAATGACCAAAGATGGGATGAGACGAGACGAGACGAGACGAGAGGAGATGGGACGGGACGGGAAGGAAATGGGATGGGGGTGGGGGTGGGGGTGGGGGGGCACATATTCGCATGGTTTTGGCGGCAAAAAGTGTTCCTTGGATAGCTGGAGGGACGGCGCTACCACGGACCGGTTGCAAGGTTGAATACCAAGTGACTTGACGGAATTCTTCAAGTTTCTGTGATTGTTCTAACGGTACCGCCACAGCCACCGCCGCTGCTGTTGCCTCTTCTGCTGCTGCTGCTGCCTCTTCTGTTGCTGCCGTTACTTATTCTGTTGCTGCTGTTACCTCTTCTGTTGCTGCTGTTTCCCCATCTGTTGCTGCTGTTATCTTATCTGTTGCCGCTGCTGCTGCCTGTTCTGTTGTTGCTATTACATCCTCTGTTGCGACTGCTGCTGTCCTCTCTGATCTAATTCCTCCCATCAACTCTCCTCCTTCATTTGCACAATCTTCTCGTCTCTTTTTGTACGACTTAAGTCTCGTTTTCTCATTGTTGTTTTTATATATATATATACAATTTTCTCCGCGGGTGTTCGTGTGTTTTCAGTAATGTGGGTTTTTATACCCAGGACACTTAGTGGTGTGTGTGTGTGTGTGTGTGTGTGTGTGTGTTCCCGAATATGTATTCATGTACGTGTGTTGTAATGGTCGCATATTTTTTTGCATGCACGCGTGTGTGTGTGTGTGTGTGTGTGTGCTCGAATGAGTGTACATTCGTATGTATACATTCATGAACAGTTGCGGACAAAATTCCCTGGACACTTGGCAGTATCTGACATGTAAGCATTGTAGTTGAGTGGGATTGGAATTTTAACGTATGTACTCAGATATTTCTTTGCATTTTTTTTATGTGAGTGTTTCCGACATAATATGTGATGAAAAGCAGCGTTATTAGATATAAACCAAACATATATGTGACCCAGAGGTAGATATTGCCAAGTGTTCATGTAATTTTGTCTCCGACTGCATGTGTGCTGTAGCAAGTGTGTCTTTATGTGCCTGTTTATCTTGACGTGCGTGTGCTCTAGTCGTTGTGCATTCAAGTGCATGAGTTCCGCTTTGTATTCGAGTATGTGAGCTCCCATGCATGTTCTCTTGTGTTCGTGCGTGTCAGAGCACGTTGGACGCATGCGTAGTAGCGCACTGTTTGCGACCATCCGACACGCACGAGTGTTTTTGTTCATTACCTGTGATGGTCGGGTCACCGCTCCAAACCATGGCAGGTCCTCTGTACACAAGTCTACACATCCATAATAATATTCACCGATATAATGAACTTATCAGGGTCTTAAACTGAACTTACCTGCAGTGTGTAAGTGGATCAGCTTAACTTACTTGAACTTACCCGAGGCATCTAGACGCATGAACTAATCTTATAAGAGATATTCTGAGGCCATACTTTATTAGATACTGTTATTAATTAAACGAGACAACAGTGGCTGGCTACTCTCCCAGGACCCCAGTGTAGCCGTGAGGAACGAGGCGAAAAATGCTTAAGCATTTCCTTGTGTCCTTTCCTATTGTTTTTTTTTTCGTTGGCTCTTTAATATGTGAGAGACAGGTTGTTAGTAGCCTCAGGTAAACTCATTCCTGTGGCTTGAATTCTAGTGCATTTTGCCTCATTCTAATTCACGTTTCACCGCTATGTGTAGTTTATTCCTCACACGAGTTACTTTTACACTAAGTTCATCGTTTATGTCTCGTAACAGTGGCAGGTACCAAAACACAACTAGATAATTCATCACCAGTAGCAGTAGAGGTGGGACCACGTCACCCTCCCTACACCTGTATGGACCATCACCACTGAACGGTATAATGATGCACATTAAAACAAGTAATTGAGCGGAATAAACACAAGAGCGTATGGACAATTCACAAAAGAAATCCATTCAATGAGTCGTACTGGATAGTTCCCCTTATTAACCCTCTCCATACGGGTAATTATTCCTTACGATTATATTGATATTTACTCGTTCCTTCAGCTTCGATTCGGGTGTAGTTGTGTATATTAATTTGTTGGGGGAACCACTGGATTATTATTATCAACTTGTGTTTTGGAATTTCAGCGATGTTTAACGATTGCATTAATGTTAGTTTGGGTTTTACTGTGTGGTTGTTTTGTTGTGATTTTCGTGACTATTGTTATTATTATTATTATTATTATTATTATTATTATTATTATTATTATTATTATTATTATTATTAATAGTTTGTTGTTATTGTAATTTAATTAGTTTGTAATTGTTTTTGTTGTTATGATTTGTTGATGTTTTTGTTTTTCTATGATTAATATTTTTTCTCCTAATTGGTTCCAGCAGTGGGAGGAGAACCAGAAGATAAACCACAAGAGCAGCCCGAACCACCAGCAGAAGGTACTCGTGGTTCTCTCCTCCAGTGGGACAGAACTAACACCTCAATAACACTTTGTTGCTTCAGTACATAGACGATGCACCTGGTTGGAAAAGGCAGGTAAGGAAGTGCGTGTACTAATTACTATCATCCTATATCATCACTTCACCCTATTCTCACGTCCTACTCATCCTATTCTGATAAATACCTGGAGAAGAGGTAGATAATGAAAACAAAACAACATATAGTAGTTATTATTATCTTTATCATTTATTTTCTAATATCTTACCCTAATCTACCTATTGATGTATACACTTAAAAGGGTCAATAATGAGATACTGTAGGTACTCTAATTAGCATACCTGTATTACGTCACCATCTATTCCCAGTTACCACACCCTACAACACCTGGTCGAACGCACACCTGTAAAAAATAAATCAAGAGTTACATATAATAATTAATACTTTATATAACTACCTCAAACCCACTCCTACATCCTTCCCTCACGTTCTTCCTCACAGTCAACTACGCCCAGGGGTGAGAGGACCTATTCTGCAGGTAATGGATCCTACCTACAGCACCTTGTTACTCAGATAGTGGCAACGTTGGCCTGTGCTGGGCCCTCGGGGTGTTCAGGCTAGACTGGGTTTGCGAAGTTTAATGTGTGACAATGATTTATACTGTATATATGGGGGGAATGCTCTGACCCGTGCGGTGGGTAACGGAAATGTGGTGGTGGAAGAGAGTGGGTGGTAGTGGTGGTGGTGGAAGAGGGTAGGTGGATGGGGGGGGGGGGGTGGTGGTGGTGGTGGTGATGGTGGTGGAAGAGGGTAGGTGGTGGCGGTTGTTGAAGAGGGTGGGAGGTGGTGGTTGTGGAAGAGGGTGGGTGGTGGTGGTTGTGGAAGAGGGTGGGTGGTGGTGGTGGTGGAAGAGGGTAGGTGGATGGGGGGGGGGTGGTGGTGGTGGTGGTGGTGGTTATGGTGGTGGAAGAGGGTAGGTGGTGGTAGAAGAGGGTAGGCGGTGGTGGTGAGATAGGGTTGGTGGTGGTGGTGGTTGTTCAAGAGGGTGGGTGGTGATGGTTGTCGTTGTGGGAGAGGCGCTGCGATAGTGGTGGTAGAGGTTAGGGGACTATGCTGGTGGTGGAGGTGGTGTAGATGGTGATAGTTGTGGTGGAGTTGAGTATGAGATAATAGTTGTGATGGTGGAGAAGGAGAGACCGTGGTGGTGGTTATGGTGGTAGTGAGATAAGACACATTGAGAACTGTGGGAGGGTTAAAAAATGGTAGCGGTTGTGGTTGATTAATGATTGTAGTGGTAATAATGTTGGTAGTGTGAGTGCATGTAAGCGTGCGTGAGGGTAGTGTTATTATTTTATCTAGGACGACCGTCACTTCACTACAAAAATAAGAATAATACAAAATAAATAAAAAA
This sequence comes from Homarus gammarus, assembly GCA_958450375.1. NCBI lineage: Eukaryota > Metazoa > Arthropoda > Malacostraca > Decapoda > Nephropidae > Homarus > Homarus gammarus. The sequence continues at coordinate 714,303 of CAUDMG010003662.1, read as the reverse complement.
TAAAACCACGTTAATCAAGATATATAGGAAGAAAACTAGTGTAAATTTGATGGTCAGAAATCGTTCGGATCTGACGCAACTTTAAGTATAGTTTCGGATCCTACAATGCGAGTGGAACGAGAGGGTCGTGTAGTGTGACTAGGCACATCTTAGTCGACATCGACAGATTGGCGACCGCGGAGGTAGGTCCTGCCATCACCACCTCAACAGATTCCTCTTGGTACAGAAACCCCAACAAACCATGTCAAGGCTATACTACTGCCCCTCCCTCCCCCCTCCTCTAACTCAGTCCATCTGTTACTCACCCACCCAATTACACACACAAATCCACCACTCATCCAACTAAACACACACACACACACACACACACACACACACACACACACACACACACACGAGCGCGCCAATCATCAAATTTCACATAAATAACACAAACCCACGCACACACGAAACCCTTCCCCCCACCCCTCTCTCCCTCCCCCCTCCCTTAACACACACACACGCACAACCCTCTCCTACCACAACACACACAGCAAAAAAAAACATTCCCCCACACTCCCTCCCAACAAACACACACACACACACACACACACACCCTTTGTAAATACACACATCAGCAGCAGCACGTGATACTAAATGTAACAAAAACGCTGAACCTGGACCCAAGTTTGCAGAGAACATTAGCGCCTCTGAAGGGCAGATGAAGCAAGGTAAACAAACCTACCACAAAGAGTAAATACCTCCACCTTTATATGCATATAATCGTGCTTAAGATGTAGCGTAGTGAGGTGAGTTGCGGGAGGAGAGATGCTGTGTGTGTGTGTGTGTGTGTGTGTGTGTTTAGTTGGATGAGTGGTGGATTTGTGAATGGGTTAGATGGATTGGTGAGTGAGTGGGTGTGTGTGTGTTTAAATAAATGAATGAATGGATGGGTGAGTGTGGTTAGATGAATGGATGAGTGGGTAGGTGGGTGTGGTTAGATAAATGGATGGATGGATGAGTGGGTGTTTGGGTTGATTTTAGTGGATATGTGTGAGAGGTGGATTGATTATTAGGTGATTGAGTGGAGAGATGGATGAATGGATATAGGGGTGAGTGTGACTGGATGGGTGGTTGAGTATAGATGGAGGGATGGATAAATGATTAGGTGGGTGAGTGAATGTCTAAGTGAGAAAATGAAGAGTGTAGGTGAATGGTATAATGAATAGGTGTATACTATATATGTGTGAGTGTCTTGAATTGGTAAGTATAGACGGATAGATGGATGAATGAAAATGGATGAGTGTTTAAATGATCCAATAGATAATATAGATGAATAAGTCGATGAGATATGACCTCAGCTAAAATCATACAACATCAAAAGATAATCGTTGTTAATTCATTTATACATTATTCATTTACCCACTCCTATGATGATATTATTCCGCTCTCGTATCACCCACCAAGACTAAGTACATGTGTCAAAGTGTTTATGTAATCACCTGTACTAAAGAAAGGTCACAAAACCTATGTCGTAAATTTGATATTAACAGATACTTACTCACACAAAAACAGATGGATCTACTTCTGAATAATATTGCTTTTGCGGATGTGATTAGGATCCAAGTTGTTTATGTTGGTAATTTTGTTGTTGGTGGTGTTGTTTGTAGTTTTATTAGATCTTTGTGTGTTTATATGTAGGTCAAGACATGATTGGTGAGTTTGGATGAGTTGTCCATTTTTTTTTTTTTTTTTTAATAAATAAAGAATCCGTCTGGCTGTCTGTTTTTTTATAAGTAAGAGATCGTCCCATGTTTATAAATAAGCTGTGTCGTCTTGCAATTGTTTCTGGATGAAAACTGTCATATTTATTCTTATTTCATTCAGTACTTGAGCTCCCGGGAAGGTGTGGACATGTCTTCTCCAGTCTAGACACCCCACCCAGCTACCTCCCACATTGTGCTATATTTACACACACTCTGGCTTATCGGAACGTGTGTCCTGACGCGGTCCCCTGCAGTGTCCTGTCTTTAAATAGGAATAGTCCTGTCTAGTTCTCTAACAGTGTTGGTGGGTCATCCGCGCGGGTATATTCCACACACGCAGAACTCATCCTTTACCTCCGGCGGCGTTGAAAGAGACGAAGAGAATGCTGTAACTTTTGAAACACGCTTTACAAGATTGTGCCTCAGTTTCCACGTCTGGGAGATATAAATGCTTCAGGGGAACACGGTGTAGCCCAGCGGTGTTCCTCGTAAGGATGTAATGTGAGAACGTACAACAGTGTCCCTTCAGAATACTAATTACGCTCCATTACACCCCGTGGGAAAAAAAAATTACCAGCATCCAATTAGCCAAACGAATCACCCACCCCCCGCAACACCTGATAGTAAAGGCGACATTCCTACCTGTAAGCAAACACCTGTAATCTCGCTAGAATCTACAACTCTTTATCTCCTCAGACGTAAATTAGCAATAGGTCTCCGGGAGTGGCCAGGATGCTCGCGATTACTATTATTACAAGTGTAAAACCCGTAATAATGGTGAAGTACGTCGTCCATTCACTGCGTTAGAGAGATGGAGTGTAACAAGGCAGATAAGCTTACGTGTTGCTTGTCTGGTAGCGCGGCTCGCCCACTCTCCATCAATGAACCCGTTTACCTTTGGTTCGTTTGCATTGTCGCATGTGATGGCTTCATTCTTTACTCGCTGTGTCGTGTAGGGTCATGCCTTGTCTACCTCACCTGACTCTTAGTTACGAACCTGAAAACTAGATGATACCGGAAGCGAATAGTGAACGAAAATATAAGATAATAAAACTGGAAGAAATGCAGTAATATTATGAACGAAAGTAGGTGGAGAGAAACAACAAGAGATTTAATGTCCAGTTGTGGCAACATCGCGGCCGTGTTGCTCCCAAGATGCTGTCCAACACTGTTTGGTTGTTAAGCGTTACCTGCTGCCCCCGTGTGTTGTCTACCTCGGCACACGCACCACTGTTGACCCACCCACCTGTTGACACGTCGTTGATGGAATTTTTGTACCGGAGTCGTTGTGTTTTTTAAGTATCTTTTTATACACACACACACACACATATATATATATATATATATATATATATATATATATATATATATATATATATATATATATATATATATTTCATTAGCCCAATAAAGCACGCGGACTTCTACATACAATCAACACCACAACCGGCCAGGCTTCGAACCCACGGCCCACAAGCCTATGACTGTGACCGGGAGCGTTCCCCGGTCACAGTCATAGGCTTGTGGGCCGTGGGTTCGAATCCTGGCGGGTTGAGGTGTTGATTGTATATATATATATATATATATATATACGTGACGTTTAACTTGTTACTTTTTCTCATATTTCACTCAAGAGTTGCTCAGATGGGGAAAAGTTTTATTTTTCATATATATATATATATATATATATATATATATATATATATATATATATATATATATATATATATATATATATAAATATATAACAGTGTGGAAGGATGGCAAACCAAGTACACATTTACGAAAGCGAAACTGGATTTAGGGATTTGGTGTAAGGTGAGTGTTGGTAGTAGTGGGTGTTGGTGGTAGTGGGTGCTGGTGGTAGTGGGTGTTGGTGGTAGTGGGTGTTGGTGGTAGTGGGTGCTGGTGGTAGTGGGTGTTGGTGGTAGTGGGTGTTGGTGGTAGTGGGTGTTGGTGGTAGTGGGTGTTGGTGGTAGTGGGTGTTGGTGGTGCTGAGTGTTGATGGTGCTGAGTGGTGGTGATGCTGAGTGTTGATGGTAGTGGGTGTTGGTGGTGCTGAGTTTTGGTGGTGCTGAGTGTTGGTGGTGTTGAGTGCTGGTGGTGCTGAGTGTTGGTGGTGCTGAGTGTTGGTGGTGCTGAGTGGTGGTGGTGCTGAGTGCTGGTGGTGCTGAGTGTTGGTGGTGCTGAGTGTTGGTGGTGCTGAGTGGTGGTGGTACTGAGTGGTGGTGGTGCTGAGTGCTGGTGGTGCTGAGTGTTGAGTCGGTGGTAGTGAGGCGTGAGGTCATGACAATATGATCTGAGAGATACGAGATAAAAGGTCATACAGTACAAACATGTTTTGAGAATAGTTGCAGCTGAGATGCAGTTGATATATATGTCGTTCACGGTAGGAGACGATAATTTTAAGGTGATTTATTTTTAATGATTATCAATAGCAATGGATGTTTTTACAATACTTTTAATAATGAATAACAAAGAAACTTTTCATGGCATTAGTGAAACCATTTCAACTCTCGTATCAGTAATATTTAACTCCTAAAAATAGATACAAAACATATAAGTTTTTTTTCCAGTGTTATTAATAATTGTCAGCGAATATTGACATACAAGTTTCACTGACAATAATCGGACACAGGAAGAAAAAAGTTCCACTTGGTCTTCATCAGCACGTTTGATCTCACACGTAATGTGCTTTCACATGATAGCTGCATGATAAGTGTCATTGTCTCCTGAAAAAAAAGTAACATTCTTGTTTCTGTTTCTGACAGTCTGACATTTACTCTGACTCACACTGGAACACTTACAACATACGCCGCAGGTCGTCAGGTAAGTTTTTTTTTGTCCCATGTAGTGTTTCACTTTATTTTCAATGGTTATTCTTAGTACAGTCTAGAATTCATACTGAAAGTGCTTATGTTTTTTTTATATTTGATCTACTTATTGGCACTCGATTTAGAGCCTCACAATGCTATAGATTCTCAGTCAAACTGTTGCCAGGGCTTATGGATCCTCGACACAGTAAACAAACTCGCCTACTGTGTCCTCACGCTCTCATATTATTACCTTCTTATCACACGTTCATCATTATTTCTAAAATTGTGATAAGACAAAAACATAAAGAAAACATCAGGTTGCAGTAAAGGGTAATGGATGCCTTAAAACATGAGCTTCAAACGTTTTAGAAAGCTTCACATACTTCTCTCGACCGTCTTTTTTATTACACTTGCCCAGGCGTTCACGGCAAGTCACCGCTAAACCACAAGACTGCATCTCTCGATCCCCTGAGAAAGTTTCCACGCTGATAAATGGTGCTGGATCGTTTTGAAAGAGTGTCTTGGAGTCAATATACAACACCTTCAGTAGAGTTTTTGTAGCGTAATGGTTGGCAGTATTGTGCCGCTGCGAGAAGTCATGGGCGTGATTTTGTGGTGTGATGAGTATCTGTACGGGCCTCTTTGGTCTATAAATAATATCTTGTCTTCTCTGTATCGATTATGGATGTCATATAAACTAGCGCCTCTTATTCCGGGAGTAATGATTAGCCAGTGGTATTGAGGAGCTGTCTGGACTTACTGGACTCTCCCTCTAACACTAGGTTGCACAGCACGTTAACTGAGATGGTGGTGGTTGTGTTGTCAGCAGCTTCTACACCTTGACACAGGGACACGCATCTGACTAAGGGCATAGTTAAATCTTTGTTACCAGCTTGACTTGACACGTATTACCCAGCCAGCTCTCGCAATGCGCTCTTACTATACAGTACCACCAGAAGCCTCTACACCTTAAGAGTGAATATATTTAACCGTTGGACTCTATTGAAGGAAGTTATCATATAATTTGTTAGTTATTGGATTTATGGACGTAAAGAATGTCCCAAGTAGGTGGTGTAAGTAATGCTTCCTGTTAAAAAGAGACGGTGATGTGGTGTGTGGTGGCTTATGATTTATACGAACAAAAAAGGGAAAACACGCTGTTGAGATGTAAACAAAGGCAATAGCGGCGGCGGGACATTATGTTGTAAAAGTGTTTAGTTTGGTGAGAGTGAAGTTGTTCTTTGTGTGTTGATAATTTGTCTTTTTATTTTTTTCCTTGTGTGTGTGTGTGTGTGTGTGTGTGTGTGTGTGTGTGAGCAAACACTTACCATGGTAACATTTGGTCACTTTTAGCGCAACTTACACCAAAAGTTGATCGTGTGGACCTTGTTACGTGTTGATCAAACCTACTAAGTTTGGTGTAAATCCGTAAACCTGTTCTCGAGTTATTTTAGGGACACACACACACACACACACACACACACACACAAACACGACCGAAAACAACACCCCGCCAGACAACATTTATGGGCAGGTTAAAAATATATCATAGATACAATATCGATTATTCATCTTGACACACAAATTCTCAATGCATTAAGATTTACATCATCATATATTGCAATAAATTTACGCGATGGAAAAAATTTAATAAAAATTACATGTCATCATAAATATACCCCATTAATTTTATATTCAGAGGAACTTTGCCTTAGAAAAATATTTAAATGAAAAGTGAATTTAAAAATGTGCTGGAAATAAACCCACGTGCGCTTGTCCAGTAGCTGAACTTAATGTAAATTAGTTTATGCAAATGAGACAAGACTGACACCCCAGATCGGAGCAGTGTTACCTTCTTAGGGTATTTGCTGACGATTTGAGAGAAAAACGCTTCTCTGGATTCCGTTATGAGTATATATGTGTGTGTGTGTGTGCGCGCGAGTAAATTATATATTGAAGGGAGTGTGTCTTATACTGGACATCTCACCCTAATTATGGTTGTTTATGTAAAGTCTTCAAGAATGTCAGCCGTGTAAGCTTACGGCATTATTCCTTTACTCTCCACACATGGTTTAGTGTTTGCTCTTATTTTACTCTTATCCTCCCTATTACCGTATTATTATCTTCGTATTTACTGATCTCACTGGGAGAGTTTTTCGCTTGATATTTATTTTCTTTCAAGCGCAAGTTAATGGAACTGGTGAATAATTCTTGGTCATTTTAACCCACACCTCCATAACTGTTCACTGTATCCACATCTTCACTGTCCAAACTCCATATGTCTTTCGCTGTCCACACTCCATACCTCTATCACTGTCCACACTCCATACCTCCATCACTGTCCATACTCCATACCTCCATCACTGTCCATACTCCATACCTCCATCACTGTCCACACTCCATACCTCCATCACTGTCCACACTCCATACCTCCATCACTGTCCGGTTAGTTACTCTTGTCTCACCTTCACCTCTCATATATATCTTTAGCATCACACCTTACTTCAAACAGACCTCTCCTCTCCCTCTCCTCCACTCCACTACTCCGCCCCCTTCCTCCTGCTCTCCCCCCATATTTCCCCTCCTCCATTCCCCTACTCCTGCCCCCTCCCCCCATATTTCCCCTTCCCTCCCCATATACAGTTACAATAACCTCTCACATCTCTAACTCACCGTCCTCCTGCCCTCCCCTCCCCATATACAGTTACAATAACCTCTTACATCTTTAACTCACCGTCCTCCTGCCCTCCCCTACCCATATACAGTTACAATAACCTCTCACATCTTTAACTCACCGTCCTCCTGCCTACTTCATCCTACATAACCATTTCGCCAACATCTTTACACTTCCCTAATCTTCCTTGTTCACCACCCACCATCATCCGTCACCTCTCTACTTGTCTACCCTTCCATCTCTTCTCCTAATATGTCCATCTCATCCCTCCTGGACCCGTGTATGGTCTCCCCACAAAAAGTATCACATCAATATACAAGAGTGTCATACCTCGACCGCCTTGGGTTCATATATATCCCAGTCCATTATGTGAATACTCCCCCGTTATCTTCGCTCCTTTTTAAAATGATGAGGTCTTCTGAAAGGGGTAGAACATCTCTTTTCTTTTTGTTAGAGAGGGGCAGAGATGAGGGGAATCATATTATAAAGAAAATAGAATGACAGTGTAGGGTGGTGAGTAATTAACGAGGGTCATCTTCTGGAGCTGTGGACGTCTTGTGTGGGGTAACTCATATAAATTTGTTTAACATGGACGTTTGTCGCAGTTTCTCTAATTTCTGGAATTTATATTTATGCCTTGACTTTATGGTCTGTCATGCTAAGAAGATTGTGACTACTGTCCCGCTATACGTTGACTGGTTCATGGTACTTTTACTCGTACTAATGCTAATGTTATGTACTATCACTGCTACTGCTACTACTACTGATATTACTACTGTTGCTATTATTACTACAATCACTACTACTATTACTGCTGCTACTGCTGCTATCACGACGACGATACTATGAGGTATCTTTGTAGTGTTATTATCAGTCAATTCACACCTTCAATGATCAACACACACAAACAAGAGAGCGGTTGAGTCACTGTACCTTTACGGTGTTCATAATGTAAGTGAACCGAATATCATGTTCACAATTTCTATATATTTTATATCATATTGCAACTCCTGCCCTGCCAATGTAATTTTGTATTGTAAAAGAGCACCACTATAACACACCTGTAGTACCACTATAGCACTACTTGCATCACTATAGCAATAATAGAACCTCTGTAGCATTACTAGCACCACTGTAGCACCACAATAGCACTACTTTCACCACTATAGCACCACTGTAGCACTACTAGCACCACTATAGCAATAATAGCACCTCTGTAGCATTACTAGCACAATTGTAGCACTACTAGCACCACTATAAGATCACTGTAGTACCACTATAGAACCACTGTTGCACTAATAACGCCACTATAGCACAATTTTTTGCACCACTATAACACCAATATAGCACAATAGTAGCACTACTAGTACCACTATAACACCACTGTGACATCACTGTGGCACCACCTTAAGTAGAAACCAGGTGAACATTCGTCTGGAGTAGATATACTATTAAGTGTCATTATGAGGTGTAGGGAAACTCCAGTGATGGTGAGTGCTCGTATTGGCACTTTATTTATGTGATATATATGGAGTCTTGACTTTTGCGCGTTTGTCATCAGTAAAGTAGTCGGATTACATGAAGATTAGGCACCCTAGCTCTTTTCACCTGAGGATTCAACATTCTAACGCTTGCTACCTGGGAGGGTTAGGTTAGGTTCTCGTTAGGGTGAAAAAATGGGGAGCCTTATCGTCAGGTGATTCAGATAATCACCGAGTAAACAAAAAACAATGATTAGTTAATGGTCATTGACAGAGTTAATCCTCGCATAAGAAAATAAAACTCCTCACGATAAAACATCCATCAGTCTGATCAATAAAGACATGCAACCGTTACATGTCTTTTACTGTATATTATTACACGCAGTCATCTCTCCACGGGATACTCCTCAACGCTCACCACGCCTTAAACCATCACCATCCCGCAGCGTTGAAAAGCCTGTCGTGAATCACCAATAGTAATTGGCTAGTCAACACAAGTCTAACAAGTAATTAGTGTAGTTATATACTGCCGCCTCTCATGCGGAGGTCCACTTATACCATTAAACTGTACTGTAGGATGGTAAATCAAAGCCCCTGGCAAAGGTACAGCGACCCTTTATAATGAAGACTAGTGCTTACCTTAACTCTGTGTATTAGCCTCTGAAATATATATTACATTACTCCTAAACCAATGCAGGATATTTCCGTCTTTATTTTTATCATTCTAGTATTAAACACACATTCTCTCTCTCTCTCTCTCTCTCTCTCTCTCTCTCTCTCTCTCTCTCTCGATGCCATTCTACCTTTAAATCTCTCTATCTTCATTACTTTCACTTCGGTTTAAGATTATCGTAAATTGTTTCTGGTTGGTTTATATTCTGTGCTCTGGTTAAATGTTAAGAGATATGGAAACTTGTTTTTATTCTCTCCATCTTTCTCTCTTTCATTTGCTTTTCACCTTCCACCAAGAATCATATCACTCGTACAATATGTATATACAGTACAAGTATACGGTATCTTTATCCGGGTCTCTTAAGAGGAGCACCTAAACACACCTCTGCGTCAACATTTTCAGGAGAACAACTCAACACGTCTCAACCTTGTTCACCTGCCCAACAGCTCCAGCCAAAACACAGGTGTGTAAATAGCCACAACAAGCCAGGTAAAGAGGGAGAATGGTCAATAATGAGTGGTCAATTGTCTCATTACTTCAGCTGACTGGTCCTTCACACCCCAATGGTTCCCTCCAGAGGTGTTTACTGTGACGACGTCTTTGTGTATATGGGGAGACGTTTGACTTTATGTTCATTGTACAGATTAACTATTAATTACATTTTGGTATGAACATAATAGTAAAGTGTATACAATACGTTCTGTTTTTATACATGGGTCTGTATGTCTTTTGTTAAGGCTGCTGCTACCATTCTGTATACCAAGGGATCATACGTTTAGATTTCCTCGCACCTGGATGTATATGAACATATCTAACTAACTCGCTTATCTAAGATTGACGTTAGTTACATAGAAAACTTAACCTTAATTGCTTACGTTCACTTAAGCACCAGACAAATTAGCTGGTTGTTAGTATGATGACGTGTGTTGTAAGGTGAGAGAAATACTGTAATACAATTTGCAACACACTTACTAGTCCTCCGCGCTGACTCAAAGGTGTCCTTCCTCTTGTGTTGCGGCCGGTGGGTGAGTATTGTGAAGAGAAGAGGGTGTTTTGGTGGATGATAAGGGTTGCTGTGGATATTGGATAGAACGTAGTGTTGCTGTGGGTGTTGGATAAAGGTGGTGGGTTGCAGAAAAAAATGAGTATCGCTAGAAAAATGAGTGTTGCAAAAACGATGTGTTGCGAGGAACTGGAGTGTTGCGGTTCTCTTTCGACGTCCTCACCTGAAACACAAAACACAGTGTTAGTTATGTTGATCTCGTACATTGTGAATAAGCATCATCTGTATGTGCTGACCATCAGTGTTTTGGTACATTAAGTATACAGTATATCTTACCTGTTGCCTGTGTGTGTGTGTGTGTGTGTGTGTGCTCCAATAACATAACCCTCATCTTGCCCTAACCCTCACTAAAAATTCCTTATGCATCGCCCTTAAAACTATTCAGCCTCACCCTTAAAACCATTCAAACTCACCCTTAAAACCATTCAACCTCACCCTTAAACAGATCAACCTTACCTTTAAAACCCTTAAATCTCACCCTTAAGCTTTACCCTTAACCCCAGGCAATAATTTACGGGCGTGTAGAGAGCCATTATTCTTCTCTTAATGGAGCAAGTGACAGGTTTAAGCCCTAGACCCAGGACATTAATGGTGCCTTTCACATTTTTTTTCAGAGAGAGAGAGAGAGAGAGAGAGAGAGAGAGAGAGAGAGAGAGAGAGAGAGAGAGTTTGGGAGGGATTTCAGTGATCCTCCTCCTCCTCCCTTCTGTATCCTCCTGTCCCTCCTCCTCTTCCTCTTCCCTTCTTCCTCCTGTCTTCTCCTTTTCCCTCCTGTCTTCTCTTTTTCTCCTCTTTTCCTCATTTCTTCTCTTCCTGCTCTCTCTTCTCTTCCTGCTCTCTCTTCTCTTCCTCCTCTCTCTTCTCTTCCTCCTCTCTCTTCTCTTCCTCCTCTCTTTTTCTCCTCCTCCTCTCTTCTTCTCCTCTTCTTCTCTTCTTCTCCTCCTCCTCTTCTCTTCTTCTCCTCCATCTCCTCTTCTCTCCTCCTCCTCCTCCTCCCTTCTCCCAGTCTTCTCCGTCTCCCTCCTGTCTTCTCCTCTTTTTCTCATTTCGTCTCTTCCTCTTCTCTTTTTCTCATTTCATCTCGTCCTCTTCTCTTTTCTCTTCCTCTTCTCTTCTTCTCCTCCTCTTCTTCTCTTCTTCTTTTCTCTTCTCCTACTCCTCCTCTATTCCCCTCCCCTCTCTTCTCTTCATCGCCCTCTTCTCTTGTGATTTACCTCTTGGTTTTGTAAATGTCCCAGTATTTTCATAGGTATGCTTACTACATATCCAGTGTTATCATTAGTATATTTCTACTGTATTAGCTTATGTAGTAGTGTCACACAACTATCAGCCCACAATCATCTCCCAGAAACACCCTTGCTAGCCCCCACAACACACACCCACGCATTCACCAGCCAACAAGAATACCCTATATATTATCTACCATACCATTACCACCCCTTACGCCCCACCTATCTTCTTGTAAACATCTCCCACGTCCCCTAACAACTCATTCCTATCCCTTACTTCCACTCCCCAGCCCACAACCTTTCTTTATATATTCGCCGACCAACCTATGATCATTCCCTACATCCATATACCATCCATCCAAACACTTTTCATGTCCATTTACCTGCCCATAAATATACCCTGCATCTGCCTTCCTGCCGACAACTATCCCCGACACACACACACACACACACACACACCTGGCCTTACACCACCCCATCATCAACATAGGGCGAGGTCCCTTATCTCCTGCAGGGGTCAAGACAAAGAACTGGAAATCTGGTTCATATTCGTGTGTGAAACCTCCCTCAAATTGATGACTTAATAATGATAGAAATACCTTATTTACTCTAATGTAATGATGTAAAATTTGTGCAGAGACTCTATCCTTACTTTGGAGTCTTTGAGAATGCGGTAAATCTTATCTACATTATTAATTACGTTGTCACCTGTTTTGGCTTATCCTAGAAGACAAGAGGGTGCTATACTACGAGAACCGGTGGAGGCGGTGGCCGGTTGGAGGGACATGGTGGGTTGGTTTCTTTGTTCCGTGGTGATGGCGGCCCCTAAACATGGTCTCTAGCCTTTCACCTGATTTAGTTCATCTGATCCACTATGGTGGGTGGGGCTGTGAGGGAGTAGGCGGGAGTAGGAGAGGCTGGGAGAGAGGAGAAAGTATAGGCTGAAATAGGGGATATGACTGCAGGAAAGAAGAGGATGAGGGAGGTAGACAGAGAGGAATAAGGTGAGTTTACCGAAAAACTTTTCCCTTCGAATTGGAAAGTGATGGGTTTAAATGACTGTAGAATTACTTCTAAAACACACACACCTAGAGCATCTCTAATGAGTGTATTAGAAGGGTCATTAATTATTTCAAGCGTCATTAAGTCACCCAATTTAGTCGAATTTGCACAATGTCAACTCGGATCCTTAATCAGCATGTCTTAAAGTACCTTTCGTTATATTTTCAACAATATCAAAAATGGAAAATTTGTCGGTGAAAATCTAGTGACATCCAACGTTTAATTCTCTCTAGAGAATCTATAAAAATCGCGTTTGATTAATTATAATACAGATATTGATTGATTAGTGAAAATAAAGTTTGTGAGCTCTCATTCTTAATGGTATGTGAGTCCAGAGTGGCCCTCGGGGATTAAACTTCCTCAGCCTTTGTCAGCAAGATTAAAAATAAATAAAAAAATGCTTTTCTCAGACACTTGGGCCATCAGATAAATTATGAAATTTTGATCAAGTGATACAAAATTATGGTAATCGGACTTGGTGACTTCTCCCGAGTGATGGTGGGGGTTTGTTGATTGTCTCTGGTTCTGCATGACCCTTGTGTTGACCTGGCCCATGTGTAGACCTGGCCCATGTGTTGATCTGGCCCATGTGTTGACCTGGCCCATGTGTAGACCTGGCCCATGTGTTGATCTGGCCCATGTGTTGACCTGGCCCATGTGTTGACTTTGATCTATGTGTTGACGTGGCCCATGTGTTATTCTGGCCTATGTGTTGACCTGGCCCATGTGTTGACCTTGACCCATGTGTTGACCTGGCCCTTGTGTTGATCTGGCCCACGTGTTGACCTGGCCCATGTATTGACTTGGCCCATGTGTTGACCTGACTTTGTTGATGACCTGGCCCAGGTGATGACCTGACCCAGGTGATGACCTGATCCATGTGTTGACCTGGCCCATGTGTTGACCTGGTTCACGTGTTGACCTGGTCCGTGTATTGACCTGACCTAGGTAACGCCATAACACAGGTGACGTCCTGGCCCAGGTGACGTCCTGACCCATGTCAACGAATATTCTGGTAAATCTTACAGCATACACTTTAACATATGTTGTTTTATGGAGGACAGCTATTGGCTATAACAGTGGTTATGTGCGTGATTGGTGTTCTTGGCCACACTCTACGTGGAAGAGTGGTGTTCCTGGCCACACCTACCTGGCCACAAGCTACGTGGAGGAATGGTGTTCTTGGCCACACGCTACGTGGAGGAGAGCAGTAACAGACGCTACACAGGAGTTAATGTGCATGTAATGTGGTGACCTTACAAGTAGTGCTGGTGTGCGCCGCCTTATGATGCATCACCCCTTAGTAACCTCAGGAGTTGCAATTGATGCAAGTGTTGCTGCTGACCTCCACATGGTGAGTGTCTGTGTACATTGTCTTTGTGTTGTCTGCTCCGCCACATTGTGTACTATTCACTCCATGTTTGTGGTTATGTAATGATTTAAGTGCAGTTAACAATGGCTTATGGCAGTGGTTCTACAGGAAACATCCCAGACAAACTTTAAGTGATTGATGGTGCTGAGTTAAGAGTAAGTGCAGAAACTGTTCAACAGGAAGATGTCTGAGTATAAACACTTGAATGTTATTAAGGAAAAATAGCACCTGAATCAATATACAAGTCAGCAGGACAATGGAGATGCCATGAAGCATTCTGAGGTAGTAACAGTATAGTGTTAAAGTGGCTGAGGGTGTTTCTGTTCTTGATATGAAGCATATGAGTGTCGCTGCAAACATGGCATAGCATGTCGGAATGCCCGAGGAAGCTAACGCTGCCAGTGAAAGCTGGTTGTGTCACTTTAGGCAGTGGCTTGGCCTCCATAACAGGAAACTAAGTTGTACTTGAGGAGTAGGAGATGAGTTAACCTCTCTTTCTCTCTCTCCGTGTGTGCAATACTACATAAATAAATAAATAAATAAATAAATAAATAAATAAATATATAATTAAATAAATCCGTATTTTCTATATAGACTTAATAACACTTAAAGAACCATACAGCAACGTAAAGGGGATACAACAAAGCAAAAGTAACACAACCCACAACAGCCCATAACTACAACTTACTACTACTTTGCTGAGACTCGGAATCATGATATTCATCCAGCTATGATACAATGATATGAGTTATTAAGGATGTCACCTTCGTTGGCGAGTTCTGAGGTGAGCAACATCTAGTGTGGGAGCGTTTTTCCGACGCTAGCGCTTGTCTGCCTCGGTATGCAGTCGGGCTAACTCTTAAGTATTGACACCTCGTTTGGTCCTCCTCCAAGTGTTATGGTGTGGAGTGATCGTCTCCCAGGTGAGGGGGTCTATTTGACATTTTATCAGATTTGTCCTTGTATATTTTCTGTTGTCCGCCAGCGTTTCGTTTACCATTCGTTATGTGACTGTAAAGTAGCTGCATTGACAGTCTACTGTCGTCCATGCGGGTAACATGGTCAGTCCAACGTAGTTGTTCTTAGATAATGGTAGCCTCATGCTTCTACAGTTGGTGTCAGCGAGAGTACTGGCATTTGTTCTCTTGTCTTCCCAGCGAACTCGGGGATGGAACGTACTGTAGACTACCTTGTTGAGAGTTTTCAAGTGCCTTGAGGTGCCTCCTGTATGTGACCCATGTCTCACTGCCATACAGCACGATGGGAAGGACCACTGCTCTATACACGTGCAATTTTGCTGATAATTTCAGCTCCCTACAGCTGAAGACTCGGGTACGGAGTCTGCCAGAGGCTTGAGATGCACATCTGATCTGATGTTGAATCTCTTCATCGATATATGCGATGGTGGACAGGTGGGAGCCAAGGTATTGAAAGTGGGTAACATTAGAGACAGTAGTACCGATAAGCTGGATAGATGGTGAAGGTGCGATTAAACCAGGGGCAGGCTGAAAGAGAATCTGAGTATTACGTGCATTCAACCCAAGGCCAAGGTGTGCATACGCATCTGCGTAGGTGTTCAGGATCTCCAGTAAGTCGCGTTCAGTGTGAGCGACAGGGGTGAGGTTGTCTGTTGAGAAGTCCCTCCATCCGGCACTGGTTGTCCACCCTGCCGGCTTAATTGGCACTGGCACGAATAAGGAAGGTAGCCAGGAATATGGAAAAGAAAGTTTGGATGGGGAAGAATTCAGACTGGATGTCATTGTGCAGTACACTGCCGTTTATGCCATCGTGGAGTTGCCTCACAATAGCAATGAATTTTGGTGGGCAGCCAAAACGGCTGAGGGTCCACCAGAGGATTTCTCTGTTGACCGAGTCGAAGGCCTTAATAAAGTCAATGAAGGCCATGTAATAATAATAATAATAATAAACAGTTTATTGAAAAAGTTTGCAGCCCGAAGGCTGAAAATATACATTGGACATAAATGACTTATTACATACATTGGTGGTTTAACAAAAGCCTTCATTAGAGAAAGGTGAAGGAACATACAGTGAACATACAAATTAATGTTTACACACGTAGATCATGTGAGCTGAGGTGTTGAACAGCAGGCACGTAGTGTAGTAACTCCCTCACAGATGGCGTTATGAGGGGCATCACGTGGAGTACTAGTTCCCTCACAGGTGGTGTTATGAGGGGCTTGACGTGGTGTAGTAATTTCCTCACAGATGGTGCTACGAGGGGCCTGATGATGTAGTAATTCCCTCACAGATGGTGCTATGAGGGGCCTGATGTGGTGTAGTAATTCCCTCACAAATGGTGTATGAGTGGCCTGATGTGGTGTAATAATTCCCTCACAGGTGGTGTTATGAGGGGCTTGACGTGGTGTAGTAATTTCCTCACAGATGGTGCTACGAGGGGCCTGATGATGTAGTAATTCCCTCACAGATGGTGTTATGAGGGGCCTGATGTGGTGTAGTAATTCCCTCACAGATGATGTATGGGGGGCCTGATGTGGTGCAATAATTCCCTCACAGATGGTGTTATGAGGGGCATCACATGGCGTAGTAATTCCCTCACAGATGGTGTTATGAGGGGCATCACGTGGTGTAGTAATTCCCTCACAGATGGTGTTATGCAGAACTTCACATGATGCTGTAGCAACTCATTCACTGCTTGGTGTCGTAGCATCATGGGGACACCATGTGGTTTGTTGTCACAGGACTTCACTCACTCAAGTGGCTAAGGTGTGGTCCCAGGCCTCTCTATCGTGGAGTCTCAGGGGAATTATCACTGGGTACCTGGGACCTCACTGGGTGAAGGTTAGCTTGGGTAAGACTCAACTGTAACTGCCGAGTTGTTTTTCACTGACTTAAGCACTGTTCACCACTATTCAACACTGGTTCCATTCCTTTCAAAAAAGAAATAGTAACTTCTGGCGAGAACTTGTTGATATTCCGGTGGGGAGGAGGGTTCAGGGGGGGGGGGGGGGTTGGTATGGGCCAACATAATAGTTGACGTGGCTGCTGCTGAGCAGCGCCAGGTGCGTCTGACCCGTCTTGGCCCGTCGGTGGTCAAGGATGAAGTGGCAACTCACGACCCTGTTCTCTGCACTTTTCCTGTATTTGACGGGCAGTAAAGCTCATGTCAGTGGTGCTATGTGATGGTCTTAAGCCACATTGAGATTCTGGGAGGAGGGAGGAAGTTATCCGCCTCTGGAAGAAATCTGTTTAGGAGGACTCCGGTGATAATTTTCCCAGCTATGGATGACAGTGAGATCCCAGTAGTTGATACAGTTTGACCGGCCTCCCTCGTTCATATATTCTCCAATATAGAGTGAAGGTGACTGGTAAGCAGAGGTGCTCCTGCTTTATACACCTCGGCTGGGATTCCATCAGGTCCTGTGGCCTTGTTATTTGCCATTTGTTTGATGGCAGTAGCTACAGTACATCATTCAGGGATGGAGGATGAGTGAGTTAGGTCAGCTCTGGGTGCTGAGGAACCTGCTGGGTAGTTGAGCAGCGCTGACGGATGCCTTCTTCGTCTTTAATTAAGGAGTTACTGTAGGATGAGCGAAAGGGGCCACGCCATGAGTAGTTGGGTCATATATTGTTTTAGCGAAATTGAAAAATTCACGAACTATGTGTTGACCCGAAATTTTTTGTAGTTCACACCCTATATTTTTCCACCATTCGTTCATTAGTTTGCAAAGCTCATGCTGAGCCGCCGCTTTTTCTCGTGGAAGGTATCAGCTTTCGTCCGAGACTTAGGGTTGTTCTGCCAGTCAGTAAGAGCAGCACGTTTACTATTACCGAGTACTTCGATTTCTGGGTCGTTTTTATCAAACAAATCTCTGTGTTTTCTTTTGATCTGGCCGAGGGTCTCATTGCAGGTTGGTGTGGTAGCTTTGATGGAATGCCGTATGGCACTCAGATTTTGGTTGTTTGT
Source organism: Homarus gammarus (assembly GCA_958450375.1). Classification (NCBI taxonomy): domain Eukaryota; kingdom Metazoa; phylum Arthropoda; class Malacostraca; order Decapoda; family Nephropidae; genus Homarus; species Homarus gammarus. The sequence goes on along the minus strand of CAUDMG010003662.1, from coordinate 696,242 downwards.
TGCTGGGCTGTTTATCAGCCCATCGCTGAGCTGCTTTCTGAAAGCATGTGCTACCACTGCATCCCCCAGTCGCTTGGTGTTAAAAGCCTCTTTTGGAGGCTTGTTGCCTCTGCCGTTTTGGGGCGGCGTGTCGGGAGAGTTTGGCTCTAACGAGCTGATGATCTGTGTTACAGTGGTCTGATCCACGCATGGCTCGGGTGATGAGGACATCTCGGCGATCCCTTTCTCTGACAATGATGTATTTAATGAAATGCCAATGTTTGGATCGTGGGTGTTGCCATGAACACTTGAACTTGTCGGCCTGCCTAAACAAGGTGTTGGTGATAGCGAGGTTATGTTCAGCACACATTTGCTGAGGAGGAGTAGGCCGTTGGGATTACACTTGCCTATTCCAATTATCCCTATGCTTCCCTGCCATATGTCAGTATCTCTGCCAACTGAGGCATTGAAGTCACCTAGGAGCACAACCTTATATTCTCTGGGGATAGAGGTTAGCACTCTGTAAGAGGCTTCCTTGATGTCAACCTTGCATCTAGTGTTGGGGCATATGCACTGATGAAGAAAGCATGACGTGAGTTATTCAGTGGGACTCGGAGCGTCATGAGACTCTCATTGATCCCGACAGGCATTTCAGTTAGCCTATGTAGGATGGATTGGCGGATGGCAAAGTCAAATCCATAAATGTGGTTTCTCTCCGCAGCAGACCTACTCCTCCAGAAGAAAGTATAGCCAGACCCCCGTTCTGTGAGTCGACACTCGTCTGGGAGCCGGGACTCACTAATGGCTGCTATGTCGATGTTATATCTATCCAGCTCTTTTGTCACAAGGACAGTTCTTGTTTTTGGACACTCATTTGTGCCAGTATCCAGAAGGGTCCTGACATTCCATGCAGCGACCATAAGAGGTTGCATGGTTTGTTGTTGCTTTGATATGTGATTATGACTATGTTTTCGATCATATTAGGATGACCTTTGTGGGTGTGGTTGCCAAGTCAGGTTGCTTTTTTTTTCTTTTTTTTTGCAGGCCATGTTTAGGGCACCTTTTGAATCCCCCCCCCCCCCCCCCCCCCATGTGGGGTGAGCATAATGGCTCCTGGAAAAGGCTGCCCAGTCGCACAGGCAGGACCGGATTGCACTGCTGCCTAGATCCCAGTGCATAAATGACTATCTTATCTTTGCCGCCCATGTGCAAAGTTGTGACTAGAGACTGCCGGCAGTCATCTCTGCCTGTCTCCGTCGCCACTCGTCTGTCACCATAAGACTTTTGGGGGTTTAGGTGTTCTGATGATGATGGAAAGTTTGAGGAGTTGGATGATAGCTGGGCGTGAGTTGATTTATGTGGTGAGGCAGGAGTGTAGGTTGCAACCACACATCTTGGCTCTCCCTTTTCCTGATCCAGAGGTACAGGTAGTTAAAGCGACTGGGGAGAGGGCGAGTTTCAATGGACTGCCAATAGCCCAGTTTGTTGGGTTTTGCCTGAGTAGCATGTCCATCTTGCATTGCCTTCATCGGCCTGTGTAGACGTTGGGTTCCCATGTAGGCCACCTCTTCAGCCTATATCGCCGTTGGGATATCTAAGCATGTCTGCCTGATGCGGGACTCCGCAGATTTTTCTTTTGGGATTTACTCTCGTAGCCTTATATCTATCAAGGTTAATCCGCAAGGCAGCGGGGCAGTGGTTGGTTGGCACCTGGCCCACTGCTGTTCCTAGATTCCCTGCTGGTTTAGCCTGGGGTCCGAGGCACCCAGTTACCGTGTTTTGCCATGAGGAGGCACAGCAGGAGTCTGGATGGTGAAGAGGCTGGGTACTGGCAGGGGAAGACTTATGCAAGGCTGCTTCCCTGTTCACCAAGAGGGCTGAATTGAATTGAAAGCGAAAGGACGCAAGCAGTGCCTGCACCATAACACTAACATAATGCTGCCCCACACTAGATGAATTACCCCACCCTGTGCACACACACACACACACACACACACACACACACACACACACACACACACACACACACACACACACACACACAGGCTGACACCGCCCATAACATATCCCTTAAAACAGCCCATAACATTGACCATAAGACAGTAGAAAAACACATACCAAAACACACTCGTTAACTCACTTTCTCACTCACTCACTCCTTTACTCACACACACACACACACACACACACACACAAGAAAAAAATGATAACGAGAATAAACGAAGAAGCAATGTTGTGACTGACAAGTGAGTCTATTAAACAGTGTCTGTCCTCTATCTTATGTAATGTTCACTTTGTAAAGAGAAAATAGATCCACTAATCGTCAGTACATACAACCTTACTCCACCAAGTATTGCCAGTTAAAAGTGCGAGTACGAGAGCCAGGGTGAAGTCGAGGCATCTTTGGATGACTGTACAGCTGTATCCAAGAGACAATGAAACTGAATACATCAAAGTATATCATAAACTTCGAGTGTATAAGAAACTGCCAAACACACGATGGTGTTGAACAACTGATTTGGACTGATGCATATCTTATACTCTGATTATTGGCAAATATGATCGCAAGGCATCAAAGGTATAATTGAAGAGCTGGAATCTTAGTACATTAGCAAATGTCAAAAAAATTATGAAACAATATAAACTTATGTTGGGCAATGTATCACTTAAGATTTCTTAAAAACAGTTAAGTATAAGATAATTTACAGCATTGTCTTCCATAAACTGATAAAAAAAAAACACAAAGAAAAAAATACTACTAATTAACAGATTTTAGTAGATAAATATCCAAGAAACCTTTTATTTATTTTTATGTACAATAAAAAAATGACATAAAACAAAGCGGAATATTATTGAGTGATACTTATCCACCATGAGATGTATTGTAATGTGTCAGTGATTACAGAAAGACAACCATAGATAATAAGATGCCTCTCAATCATGACTTGGAGTATAAGTCAATCAACTTATGAAAGAATAACATGTATGAAGGGCAGACAAGAAGTAATAGAGTACTGGTAAATATCAAATAAACATTGGATTCAAGATGAAATTTTAATCAAATATGTACAACTCATAAATGATAATGTGTTATATGGATAAACTGGACGTAAAGCTTTGTGAGATAATGTATATATAGCACGAAGTGTTTTGGGTTTAAATAAAGTATTGGATATTAGATCATCTTGACATAATATTTACATAGTGGTGGAAGAGATGGTGGTGGTGGAGGTGGTGGTGGAGGTATTGGTGGAGGTATTGGTGTTGGTGGAGGTGGTGTTGGTTAAGTTAGGTTAGATTTGGTTAAGTAAGGTTAGGTTAAGTAAGGTTAGGTTAAGTTAAATAAGGTTAGGTTAAGTTAGATAAGGTTAGGTTAAGTTGGGTTATGTTAGGTTAAGTTTGGTTAATCGACGCTACTGTGTAAATATCCCGGTAGACCGCATACTATAGTTGCACCAACGTGTCTTACAGGGCAGAAGGTAGAACAGAGCAGGAGGCAGGGTAGGGTAGGCGGCAGGGCAGGGTCGAAGGCAGGTCAAGAGGCAAGGCAAGGCAAGGTAGGGTAGGAGGCAAGGCAGGCCAGAATCGGAGGCAGGTCATAGCAGGGTAGGAGGCAGAGCAGGGCAGTAGGCAAGGTAGGGCTGAGTCGGAGGTAGGTCAGAGCAAGGTAGGAGGCAGGGTAGGGTCGGAGGCAGGTCAGGGCAGGGTAGGAGGCAGGGCAGGGTACGGTAAGTGGCTGGTCAGGGTAAGCGAATGAGACTAGGTCCTGACCGACATAGCCAGCTGACAATGTTCAGGGTTCAGCAAAAACGACAGGAGTTAACAGCGGGTGCTACACTCAGCGCCCGGGTGGGCTCCCTGCCTCCCAGACATGACCCAGATAGCATGTTCTTGCCCCTGAGGCATATCTCCCAGATGGGCAAGAAGAGGGCAATTACACTCGCAATAAGAATATAAGAGATTGCATCAGGGTGAGAGAGCTAGGTGGAGTTCCGCTTCACGTATAACTGGGTCCACCTTAGGCTACGGGGAATCACACATTCTAGATATCTCAGCTACAGGTGCAGGATCCGTATTGTGTATTTGATCTAAAGTGTTCCTAATAGACCGAATAAGCAGACACCCTTCATGTTAGCAACGGGTGGTCACCACACACGTTCCCACTGTCACAACCTTATTGCAAAAAACCAACCACTACTTCCCATTACCACCTATTCTATTGTCGCCATCACTTGTGTTGCTGTCAACCCTTGTCACTTGTACTGTCATTGCCATGTCTACTTCTCTCGCTACCACCACCACTGTTACTACAACCAACATTTTGCATTCTTATCATTACCACTATCCCTAGGTTCATCCCACAACCCCCCAGCTACTACGATCACTCCAGGAACCATCAGTTAGGTGGACACTTTTAACATCTTTGTTATCAACACCACAGCACTTACGATAGCCATTAACTTCCACCTACCATGACCACCACAACCAAAGCTCAACACGGGTGTCTCCTACTCCGAATGTCATCCACTCCCATCTTCATCCACTCCCACCGCCACTCACCTCAACGTTCATCGACTTCCCACAGAGCCAGTATACTTCGTTGAATACCCTTTCCTCTCTGCCTGTTTGTTTCTCCCTCTCTTACCTTCTCCAAGTACCAACCCCATCCCTACCATCATATGACTGTCACCATCACCTCACTATCACCATCACCCTACTTTCACCATCCTCCCTAACCATCATCCCACTTCCCACACTGCCTTGCATGGGAACACAGGTACCACAAGACTACCCCGACGCCCTTGGTGGTGCTATGTAGGTATGGGGGCCAATTAACCCTTTACTACAACACATTTCCTTTCTAGTCCGTTTCTACCTGTATGCACAACCTCCCCTGCTACCGCCGTCACCGCCTCCCTCCCTCAACATCATCATTTAAAAAAAAAACTAGAAAAGTGGACTGGATTCTCTCTTCCTCTCTCTCTCTTTTTATCTGTCTTCCCTCTCACATGTCCTACATAAGGAAGCAGTCCCTCCTCCTCCTCCCTCTGCATGTTTTCCTACTCTTAGTCTTTTTATCTTTTTTTTTTTAATGATAGCCTCTAATTATGTGGAAGAGTGAGTCTGTGTATGTGTGTTTGGAGGCCTCCCAGTCATGTGTCTTATCTTCATGTTGTTCTAGTATGGACTACTACTTAGCTTACGACGTCTGAGGCGAGCTCAAGCACCGGCCTGTTCAGCTCGGGAGTTAAAATTTGGTTTAAGATGTCATAAAGCAGATGAGGTGCCGGATAATGCTTGATACTGTGTTTAAGGAGGTTATTGATGTGTGCGTTGACCTCCCAGCATTAACCACCGACGTAACACACACACACATACACACACACACACACTCGCGCTCTCAGGTAAAAGACGAAGCCCCTTAACGTTAACCACCAACGTAACACACACACACACATACACACACGCTCGCGCTCTCAGGTAAAAGACGAAGCCCCTTAACGTTAACCACCGTCTCTTTTAACGCATCGTGTACCTCAGTACCATAACACGGACACTGGAGATTCAACCTGGAACAACTAAACTCCGCTAGAATATCGTGCTTTCGAGAATTTATGAAGACAGCGATATCTTTCCCTCACAAAAAACTAGTCGAAGGTGTTAATCCTTTTGAAATCGCTCGATTCTGGCTCAGTCGTGAGATCATTTTCCCCCGAGTTGCCTCATACCATGAATTTCCGCAGCCCTCGAGTGTGTTAAGTACACAGCAGAGGTGTCTGACTACTTCTTAATACCTGATGTATATCTGATAATAGCCAAAGCCTTTGTTGCAGTTTCGTAAGTATACACACGTAACACCTGAGTAATTATCAGGTGGGACAGGTATGTGCAGAGTAGCTGAGAATATACAAAGAATATTAAGAGGCGTATATACCTGCGAGTCTAGCATTTATTCGTCAGGTGTGTCCACAGTAATTGAGTTATGATTCATTTACTATCTGGTGACCGAGACTGTGAAAGTGGGTCTCATAGCCCTGACGGACATTTGATGACAGTGTGGATACAGCGCACTGTATATTAACCCTTCGGTACACATTGGAGCAGCATGGCCGGCAATAAACTCGACCACCTACATTTCCCCAACTTTAAAGTAAAGTACCCATTTGCTGTAGGGTGACCTTGGTTCAAGCCAAACGACCTGTTGGACAGGAGGCGAGCACTGTATTCACTCAACCGCTTCAGCCCACAACTGGGTGTGTACAATACATGGTAATCCTTCCTTCAAAATCTATACTTTCTTTCCAATCATTAGATAAACCATAGAAATTCAATATGTTCCTATTCGCTCATTTTGTATAATAACTATTCTTGGTTCTGTATTAGTGGTCAGGACATGTCCAACACAGCTGAAAAATACCACGAGAATTTTCACAATCTTCTATGATCAGGAAAACGCAGAGGAGGACACATATTCCGCGAAGATCAACAGGCGAAATCGGACACAGATCAGCTGTTCGGTAATCAGGTGGTTTTCTTGCCCTGGTGGCGGGTCGAGGAACTATGCGAGTGTCAACATTCCCTAAAAGGCAGCTTGCGTCACAAACCTGGAGATGCACGACTCTCCTGTGATCGGCTTCTGTTGTCGTGAATATCTTTACATTTGCCGTTCAAGGTCCTAATTTGTGTTTATTATTGATGTCAAATACTTTTTTTTACATAATATTTACTCTAAAGCAATACTGACATTACCATACGTGTTCGAAAATTTTAAACACAAATTAATTCTTCTATATCGTACTTACATGATATTGCGGTTTTGTATTTGTATTTATTTTAATGTGTTTGTAAGTTTAAAAGTGTTATTAGTCTCTTGGCCATCTCTCCCTTAAGACAAAAAATATATAAAGATAATTCGGTTTTAAATGTGATAAAAAGTTTACGGGGTGTTGAGGAGTCGACCTTCACTCACTCATTCACTCATTCTAAGCAATAATTACCCTCATCCATCTGCTTATAAATGATAAAGAAAATAAATAAATTAATGAAGACAGAAAATAAAATAAATCAAATAATCTAAGGATGAAGTAGAATCTAGAAGTAAGATCATCACGTACTTGAGTCAAGACACCGAGTAAGGGGTCCACATTCTCAGAAGCTTTTGAGAGTAAATCTGTTCTTTAACGGGAGTCAGCAAAATCACTGGTATAGCAACAGGAGCGGCAGCAGGATAATTTCACTTAAGAACCTTTGAGAAATCAGACCGAGCTTACCTTCTTTATAATTGACCTGCTCCGTACCTGCCCCCACCTGCGGCCCTAACCACGCCTATATTAGCCCATGGCTCTAACCACGCCCACACACGTCCACAATATACCCGAGGCCATCCGCTCTTTCATCTGGTCTTAATGAGATTGAAAACTAGTCTTAGCGTATGGGATGGATGACAGGAGAGAGGGGTGAGGGAAGGGAGGGGTAAGGGAAGGGAGAGGGTGGAATGGGGATGGGAGGGAGATGGCGGGGGTGACTGGAGGAAGGGGTGAAAGGGGAGAGATGGGAGGGATGAAGTGGGAGTGGTGAGGGAACAAAGATGAGTGACGGGTGAGGGGAAGGAGATGGGAGGGGGTGAAGGGAGAGATGGGAGAGATGGACGGGGTAAAGGGGAAGAGGTGAGGAGAGGGAGATGGGATCGGTGAAGGGGGAATGGAAAAGGAGGGGTGAGTGGAGGGAGATGGGCGTGGTGAGGGATGGATGGGAGAAGTGAGGGAGAAAAATGAATGGGGGGTGAGAGATGGGAGGGGTGAGAGAAGAGGATAAAATATTGTAGAGATGAGGCAGGGCAGAGAAGAGAATAATAAATGAAAGAAAGAAGAGATAATAATTGGGGGAAGTAGGAACTGATGGATAAGAGATGAGGGAAAGGGCAAGTGTGATAAAAGAGGTGGAAAGAAAGCAAGAGAAAGGGGGAAGCAAAGAAAGATAGGAATAATTAGTGATTACAAGAATAAACAATACGGGAACAGGGAAGGAGAGTAAAGAGGGATACGAGGAACGAGGAAGAGTCAGGATAAAACAAGGAACAGGAGATAAAACAGACAGATGATGAAGAACAAAAGAGAAAAGAAGAAAAATACTAAGGAGGAAAGGGAAAAGACGAAGATGTTGGAGCAAAAAGCGAAAAGGAAGCAAAGAAATCAAGAAGAGAAGGAGAAACAAGAAACGTAAAGGAAGAAATGATAAACCAATGACTAAGAGAAGAAAACGAATATCATCAGAAAAAAAGTACAATTAAAAGGAAGTGGGGAATAAAAACAGGAGAATGTGAGATAGAAGAGAGAGAAAAAAAAAGGGGGCAGTAAGTAGGAGAGAGAGTGACGCCAGGGAAGAAAAGTATAATCAGGTTCAACAAGAAGAGAAGAACGAACAAAAAACTGGCCATACTGAGGTGACGGTGTTCACACGGACCTTGATGGAGGGAGGAGGGAGAGGAAGAGTAGCGGAGGAGATGGGTGGAGGGAAGGAAGAGGGGCGGAGGTGATGGGTGAAGGGAAGGAAGAGGGGCGGAGGAGATGGGTGAAGGGAAGGAAGAGGGGCGGAGGTGATAGGTGGAGGGAAGGAAGAGGGGCGGAGGTGATGGGTGGAGGGAAGGAAGGGTGGCGGAGGAGATGGGTGGAGAGAAGGAAGAGGGGCGGAGGAGATGGGTGAAGGGAAGGAAGAGGGGCGTTGGTGATGGGTGGAGGGAAGGAAGGGTGGCGGAGGAGATGGGTGGAGAGAAGGAAGAGATAAACAATTTATATACTACGTGAAATTAAGATGACTGATGGGGATACATTCGGATTTTCACCAGAGAACGGCAATACCTCCACTCAATGACTAATTATTTTTTTTCCACGTTGTGTTCACCTGCATTTGCTCACCTGCTCGTGTATGATCGCCACACCTGACAGATCTTAGGAGAAAACAACCCATTTTCGTAAAGCTTCCTGAAAACAGCGGGGTTACTGGGCGGAATCTAGGCAATGAGTCGTTCTTGTGAGCGTCCTACACAAGCGGATTCCTGGACGCCGCTCTCTATCGGATGGCTGGACGTCAGATCCGTCTTCTCACTTGACGACGTATAATTATGATGCTGGTAAGTATGTAATTTCAAGTTTACCTCTGAATACTGTACTATTATCTTCACTGCTCGCACTCCCTCCTCTCTCTTTCTTTTGCGTGTGTTTATCTTTGTCTGTCTGTTATCGTCTCTTATAATGAATAATTACTAAAAGACAAGATATATTTTCGACTCTATACAGTTCTACAGTATTAGAAGGTATTATGAATGACACCCATATACTCCAAAAATATAATTAACGAGATGAAATAACTGACCAATGACAGTAATAAAACAGACACACACACAACCAAGACATTAACAACACAATGAAGATACAAACAAAATTATTTACCAACGAGAAAACCAACCTGTAAAATCAATCAGATAATTGACGGTGACTAGAAACCCCAATAGAACAATAATACTAAACTAAAATAAAATAAGAATTATTAAAACTAAGGAATTTTTGCACTACATTAAGGTCATTACAAACAATCTAAGATAAAAAGAATGTGTCTGATAACTGAGAGAATTTCATAACATAAATCGTGTACTGCATCTAAATGACTAATTTGTATACTGAAGAATGATTGGCTAAAAAAGAGAATTTTAGACTTACTGTTTAAACAAGAGAATTCTTCCACTCACCCAAACAAAAAAGAGCTCAAGAATCTACTCCCAGGCTTCTATGAATGATAATGAAGCCTCATAATTTTCTCTCAGGCTGGGAGATGAGAGGAGAAAAACCCGACTTTGATTCTTAAGTATTTAAGATAATAATGTTCACATTCCTGAGACTGAGCTGAGACTCCTGCTGTTGATGTCTCGCCGAGGAGAGGGGTGAGACGAGAGACAATAATGAGATCAGGTGAGACTAGTAAGCCCAGGTCAGCGTGTATGATGTTGAGTGAGATTTATAATAAATCGTCCTTATGATGGAGGGATTTTTTCACGATATTTTGGAGGTCTGTGTAACCCAGGAGGACCGGACTACTCGTCAACTTCACTGGCTAATCGTTGCCCCTGGAATAGAATCTATTATGATCGCCAATTACTGTGTGATTGACATGTAAATGAGAAAACAAATTAAATTAACAACTGTTGCACACTCCCCAGGAATCGAACCTAGTACCACTAGCTAGCGAGGCGGACGTTCTAACCACTACACGACAGGAACTTCACTCATGACTACACCACCCCATACTATTGTCAACCCTTACCACTGACCTCGACCATTGATCTCGGCCACTTATTACAACCACCATTCATAACCTGCTCCCGGCCATAACACCAACCACAACCATAACACCGTGATTCAGTAACCGTCGTAATTACCACTCATCATCATGTTGTAAGTTACTAAGTACCAACACCACCATTACTACCTTCGGCTTCAAATTCACCTATCAACAGACCAGACCAAGGGTCCATGTTTACTTACGAAGAGTGAAGATTAAATTCCATGATGAATTTCATAACAGGTTCATAAGAAATTCGGTAGCTAAGTTAACGAATCAAAGACGCCCCCCGCAAAAAAAATCTTTCAGCGAAATTAAAAAAAAAATAATAATAATAAGATCAACAGAAAATATATAGTTTTATAAATATAATGAGATATGAACGAACGACAAAAAATATATTTCTAGGGTCATAGACGTAGAAGCCAAAGTCACACTCCCAGGACCAGGATCTAGGCGGGTTAGTGTACATCCCGCTACTCACCTGAGGCCTGGGATTCTCCATCCTGCAACCTGTAATCAGCGAGGGCCGGACCTGCCCGGGCCAGGTCACTGCAGGCTGGCGGCCCTTCGATCTACATTTGCCACGGCGGCATCCTTGTTGACGTCAAGGCTTCTCAGGGCAGTCTCTCTCTCTCTCTCTCTCTCTCTCTCTCTCTCTCTCTGTTGTTCAGAACCAGCCACACATGAAGGAGTGAACCAACATAATCTGAATGACTCTTATCTCAATGAAAAAAATATTATGACTTGTAGACAATTGTATGTAAACATTTGGTCTTTATACGAAGAGGTGAAAATGTATTAGACCCGGGGAGAAGGGTAAGGGGGGGGGGGGTAGGGACGGAGGAACGGGGGTGGGATGGGGGTCCAGGGTGGGTGCGGCGGGGTCGGGGACGAGGGTGGGGGCGCTCCAAGTACACTTGCATCGCACTAAGATCAAATCAACGTTTAATAAGCCACTTCCGGGGAGAGAGAACCTGAATCGTTTAGCCAGAGGAGATTTTTACACAGCTGAAAGTGCCTCCGTCGAACTAGGCCATGATGATGATGATGATGATGATTCAGCCGCCTCGGTGAATGAACTCCTTAAAAGTCGACGCCAGAGGAGGAAAGACCAGAAAATCAGACCCCTACAGGAGTTCGTTGTAAGAGTCCTGAGTCACCCATGCATACAGTGGGTGACAAAGACTTGTGAGGGGGATGTGCTGCAAGAGGAGGCGAAAGAGGTGGCGTGGTGAGAAGCACACAAGGAGGAAGAGGAACATGGGGAGGGGGTGAAAAAAAGCCAAGTAGGGTCTCTTTGAGAAATGTGTAGAGAACCTCCTCTCGTTCATGAGGTGGAACGTTAACAAAGGAGTCCTAATTATGTTTACTTTCTACAACCTAAACAAACACTGATAAATCCACCAAAGTCTCCTAATGAAAGATATTAAGTGAAAAACGCGATATGTTTGAGCAAAATTGTTGCAAATATTCTTCGTAATGATACCTAACAAGGATATTTGGTCGGGTAGCATCCTATGAAGGAGTCAGGGCAAGGAGTACCCCAATGATCCCGGAAGGCAGCGTGACAGCAGGCGGGCGAGCACCGGGAACACTGCACGGACGGCTTCCTTGGGGGATAATTTCGTGATCTCAGGCACAGCCGCCAGTCACAACTAACTGTGCTGTTCCTTGCCCCCACCAGGCATGGGGTGAGGTCATGTCAGGACACGGTGAGAACACGGAATTAGTGGCTGGAGAGGGACAAAGGCAGGCTGAGGGCACGGCAAGAACATGGAACTGATGGATGGAGAGGGACAAGGGCAGGTTGAGGACACGGTGAGAACACGGAACTAGTGACCGGAGAGGGACAGAGGCAGGCTGAAGATACGGCAAGAACATGGAACTGATGGATGGAGAGGGACAAGGGCAGGTTGAGGACACGGTGAGAACACGGAACTAGTGACCGGAGAGGGACAGAGGCAGGCTGAGGATACGGCAAGAACATGGAACTGATGAATAGAGAGGGACAAGGGCAGGTTGAGGACGCGGTAAGAATGCGGAACTAGTGGCCGAGGCGGGACAAGGGCAGACTAAGGACACGGGCCAAGAGGACGGCCGGAGACTTAACACGGAGAGTACACGCTTGTCCTGAGGTCCTGGTGAACATAGATTTATAATAAACAGGTGAGAGATGCACGCAACATTATTTACTACTCAGAACACCAAATAAAGGTACAGTACAAGCAGGACGAAGCTGGGGAGAATGGTGGTGTTCGATGCAGAACGTCAGGGAAGGCAAAAGACAGGTGAACTTTCATCTGTTGTAGCTTTCACAGGCATAATATTATTAGTAGTGAGGGTTGGATGGGGACGTATCAGGTGCTGTTGACTGGTGTACTGCCAGTGCTTATGTGAGTATGGGAGTGACTACCGGCGTTCATGTCAGATGAGATACAAGATTTGTGAAGATTTCCAGATAGAGAGAGAAGCGGAGCAAGGTCACAGGTAATCAAAACAATACAACTGTACAATAAGGAACTGGTGATGATTCATGGAAAGTGGATGGAGGATAAAACAGGGCAACGGTACAAATAACAGGTCATACCTTGATAACGTAATTGGAATGAGGAAGAACAAGAATATGACACATAGATCTACTGAATACAAAATGATAATTAATAAGGTTGTGTGAATAAATGGATGTGGTGAGGTTTGACGAGGTGACGTAGAGACTGTGATGGCGTTGTTAGTGACTGTGGGAACACCTTCAGGGTGCAGCAGGGGGGTGTTGCATCACGGGGCAGGGAGGGGCAGAAGAAAGCGAGGTGGAGATGCCGGGGGTAAGTTGGGGGTGCCTGAGGGCAAGATGGGGTGTCAGAGGCAAGGTGGAAGGTGCCAGGAGTAAGATGAAGGTGCTTAGACAAGGTGGAGGTGCCAGGGGCAAGATGGAGGGTTCCAGGGGCAAGAGTGGGTGCCAAGGGCATGGTAGGGATATCAGCGGCAAAGTGGAGGTGGAGGTGAAAGGAGCAAGGTGGAGGTTTCTGGGGCAAGGTGGAGGGTGCCAGGGGCAAGGTGGGGGATGCCAAGGGCAAGATGGAGGTTCACAGAGCAAGATGGAGGTGCCAGAGGTAAGGTGGAAGTGCCTGGGGGAAGGTGGAGGTGCCAGGGGCAAGGTAGAGGTGCCCGGGACAAGGTGGAGGTGCCAGGGGCAAGGTAGAGGTGCCCGGGACAAGGTGGAGGTGCCTGGGGCAAGGTGAAAGTGCCAGGGGCAAGGTGGGGGTGTCAGAGGTAAGGTGGAGGTGTCTGGGGCAAGCTGAATAACATGAAGCAGGAGGGCAGGTGAGGGTAGGTGGAGTACTGCCTCGGGTGAGTCTGGCGGCGGTAACACAAGACGTGAGCGAAGCGGAACACCCCGAGCCATGAAGATAATTAAACAAAAAAACTATAAAGACGAAGGAAAAACAGAAAGAAACAATTTAGAAATATGATGACTAAAGAAAATAAATAACAACAGGAATCACCAAACAATTATAATAATTATAGGAGAAATAAGAAAAAACAAATAGAAGAGGAGAGAACGAAAACAAATATTGGAACCAGTGAACCAGTGAAGTAATGAAGCTATTTACTCATGAAAAAATAATATGTAGCAGAAGCCAGCGACCAATGACTATAATTATGAAGAAATAATCATCACCTGCAACTTTAGATAATTGTTAATGGAAAAAACAAGAAGTAGATTAATGCCACACGTACAATCATCTCGAGTGGTAACAAAAACAACAAACTTAAGAAATGACATAGAGACGGGGTCTAACTAAATCTGGAAATCAAAATGGCGTCAAACTTATGCCAAAACTTTACCGTAAATAAAGTCTCTAGATTCCATTAGCGAGAGAGAAAACTGTCTTGAGAAGTTTTGAGAATCTGTAACGTAACTTGATGTCATCTTTTCGTCAGTCACAAGAAAGGAAATTCATGTAAAAGTATTTGAGAATCTGAGATATGACGTTTAAGACCATAGAAAAAAATTAAAAATTATAACAATACGAAAAAAAAAAGTCTGAAAGTCTCCCTAAGTACAAAAAAATATGGGATGAAAGGCGGTGTGTGTGTGTGTGTGTGTGTGTGTGTGTGTGTGTAAGTGTACGTGTGTGTATCTGTGTACCAGCGTGTGTATTATAGGATTACATTATGCCAGTAGAAGGATGGTGGAAAAGATGTCCAGATACTATTATTGAGAAGAATAGAAAAAACAGCCGCAAAAAATCCCTGGTTATTGTAATTCCTGAGAGGATTAGGCCACTGTGTAGAGCTCCTGGACCCACGAGAGGGGACATAAGAAAACACGATAAAGACATGGAGTAAGAAAACATGATAAAGGATAAATAGAGCAGAGAAAGGAATATAAAGAAGAAATTGAGAGATGATATAGAGGAACTGGAACAAGAATAACCCCAAAAAGGAGAAGGAAAGTAAGAAATAAATATAAGGAAGAATGAAAACAAGAAATTAATTATAAAGACATAGATTAAGAAAGAAAACGGTGATGATTGTGGGGGTGAAGGAAAAGTGGACTGATTGACCTAAGACTCTTAAGTGCGTGGATGAGGCCAAAGGAAATTATTTATCAGGAAGACAGATAAAGAGGAATTGATGAAGAGAGAGAAGATTATGGTCTTTATAGTCTTATGTCTGTGTGAGAGAGAGAGAGAGAGAGAGAGAGAGAGAGAGAGAGAGAGAGAGAGAGAGAGAGACTTCTGACGCTTCGTTGATAAAGAGGAAGCCAAGACAGAATAAAATAAAAGATAAAGACAGAAATCAAGTAAGGGACAACAATACGTGAGAGAAAAAGAGATAGAGAAAATGTAGAGAAAATACAAAGTCAAATGTCATGGTACATAAATGGTTAAGGAGCCACCGTGTTAAGTTGTTGATCCCTGTAAGAGTCTCTAGAACTATTGAGGTTATGGAGAAATACAGAAAGAAAATGCGAAAGGTGGCGTTTATTATAACCCTTGTGTGTTAGTTATTGTGATGAATGGATCATAAGTCAACGAAAATAATTAGTAGGAAAATATTAGTAAAGAAGAATAAAGAGAGAAGAACACAAAGATGGATGTTAGGAAAATATAGTAAATGGGAATTAAGAAAGGGCGAAAAAATAACGCGCAAGCACACACACACACACACACACACACACACACACACACACACACACCATCTGTGAGGGAATTATTACACCATGTGATGCCCCTCATAACACCACCTGTGAGGGAACTAGTACACCATGTGATGCCCCTCATCACACCATCTGTGAGGGAGTTACTACACTGCGTGTCTGCTGTTCAACACCTCAGCGCACAAGATCTACGTGACCTCCACTGTAAGCAATAATCTGTATGTTCACTGTATGTTCCTTTACCTTTCTCTAATGAAGGCTTTTGTTAAAACACCAATGGCAATGTATGTAATAAGTCATTTATGTCCAATGTATATTTTCAGCCTTCGGGCTGCAGAACTTTTTCAGAACTTTTTCAATAAACCGTTAATTATTATTATTAATATTATTATTACACACACACACACACACACACACACACACACACACACACACACACACACAAAGTTGGATGTTTATGTGGTAAGAAAGCATAAGTTAACGAAAGTAATTACTAAACAAGACAAGCTAATGGAATCAACCAAAAACCAAACAAAGATGAATGTTTATATGATAATGAAATACGACAACGAAAGTAAATAATATGAAGATATGATAAAGAGGAATTAAAAAAACAGATAAAACAATAATAAGAGTTTTGTGATAATAAAACTAAGAAATGTGGACTGGGATAAAAGAGGCGAATGATAAGTCAAGTAATAATCACCAGGAATAAGATAAATAAAGGAAATAAGATGAACAAGGAAGAGACAAAGAAAAGAAGCATAAGTATTGATAACCTTTGTGATCTGGTGGTGATGGTTGGTGGTGATGGTTGGTGGTGATGGTTGGTGGTGATGGTTGGTGGTGATGGTTAGTGGTGATGGTTGGTGGTAATGGTTGGTGGTGATGGTTGGTGGTGATGGTTGGTGGTGATGGTTGGTGGTATGGTGGTGGTGATGGTTGGTGGTGATGGTTGGTGGTGATGGTTGGTGGTGATGGTTAGTGGTTATGGTTGGTGGTAATTTTTTGTGGTGTGATGGTTGGTGGTGATGGTTGGTGGTGATGGTTGGTGGTGATGGTTGGTGGTGATGGTTGGTGGTGATGGTTGGTGGTGATGGCTGGTGGTGATGGTTGGTGGTGATGGTTGGTGGTGATGGTTGGTGGTGATGGTTGGTGGTGATGGTTGGTGGTGATGGTTGGTGGTGATGGTTGGTGGATGGTTGGTGGTGATGGTTGGTGGTGATGGTTGGTGGTGATGGTTGGTGGTGATGGCTGGTGGTGATGGTTGGTGGTGATGGTTGGTGGTAATGGTTGGTGGTGATGGTTGGTGGTGATGGTTGGTGGTGATGGTTGGTGGTGATGGTTGGTGGTGATGGTTGGTGGTGATGGTTGGTGGTGATGGTTGGTGGTGATGGTTGGTGGTGATGGTTGGTGGTGATGGTTGGTGGTGATGGTTGGTGGTGATGGTTGGTGGTGATGGTTGGTGGTGATGGTTAGTGGTGATGGTTGGTGGTGATGGTTGGTGGTGATGGTTGGTGGTGATGGTTGGTGGTGATGGCTGGTGGTGATGGTTGGTGGTGATGGTTGGTGGTGATGGTTGGTGGTGATGGTTGGTGGTGATGGTTGGTGGTAATGGTTGGTGGTGATGGTTGGTGGTGATGGTTGGTGGTAATGGTTGGTGGTGATGGTTGGTGGTGATGGTTGGTGGTGATGGTTGGTGGTGATGGCTGGTGGTGATGGTTGGTGGTGATGGTTGGTGGTAATGGTTGGTGGTGATGGTTGGTGGTGATGGTTGGTGGTGATGGTTGGTGGTGATGGTTGGTGGTGATGGTTGGTGGTGATGGTTGGTGGTGATGGTTGGTGGTGATGGTTGGTGGTGATGGTTGGTGGTGATGGTTGGTGTGATGGTTAGTGGTGATGGTTGGTGGTGATGGTGGTGGTGATGGTGTGGTGATGGTTAGTGGTGATGGTTGGTGGTGATGGTTGGTGGTGATGGTTGGGGGTGATTGTTGGTGGTGATTGTTGGTGGTGATGGTTGTGGTGATGGTTGGTGGTGATGGTTGGTGGTGATGGTTGGTGGTGATGGTTGGTGGTGATGGCTGGTGGTGATGGTTGGTGGTGATGGTTGGTGGTGATGGTTGGTGGTGATGGTTGGTGGTGATGGTTGATGGTGATGGTTGGTGGTGATGGTTGGTGGTGATGGCTGGTGGTGATGGCTGGTGGTGATGGTTGGTGGTGATGGTTGGTGGTGATGGTTGGTGGTGATGGTTGGTGGTGATGGTTGGTGGTGATGGTTGGTGGTGATGGTTGGTGGTAATGGTTGGTGGTGATGGTTGGTGGTGATGGTTGGTGGTGATGGTTGGTGGTGATGGTTAGTGGTGATGGTTGGTGGTGATGGTTGGTGGTGATGGTTGGTGGTGATGGTTGGTGGTGATGGTTGGTGGTGATGGTTGATGGTGATGGTTGGTGGTGATGGTTGGTGGTGATGGTTGGTGGTGATGGTTGGTGGTGATGGTTGGTGGTAGTTTTGGTGGTGATGGTTGGTGGTGATGGTTGGTGGTGATGGTTGGTGGTGATGGTTGGTGTTGATGGCTGGTGGTGATGGTTGGTGGTGATGGTTGGTGGTGATGGTTGGTGGTGATGGTTGGTGGTGATGGTTGGTGTTGATGGCTGGTGGTGATGGTTGGTGGTGATGGTTGGTGGTGATGGTTGGTGGTGATGGTTGGTGGTGGTAGTGATTTTGGTGTTGGTTAGTGATGGGTGGCAATGGTGGTGGTATAGGTGGTTGGTGTTGGTAGTGGTGGTGGTAGTACTGGTGGTGGTAGAGGCAGTGTTGCCTAGTGACTTGCAACAGCTACCGGGAGTAAGTTCCTCGACTCTCCTGAACATGATGTACCTGTTGCCTCGTCTCGCCTCATCACCCACCTGTATCTTATAATTTAATCTTAAGAGCGAGGATAACGTGAACGAGAGAGAGAGAGAGAGAGAGAGAGAGAGAGAGAGAGAGAGAGAGAGAGAGAGAGAGAGAGACTGCTGAAGATGATGGTTCCAGGACAGACGTGAAAGAAAAACATCCCCCCACTCTTGTTGGGATTTCTAAGCAAACCCAGGACCAGAAGGAGGGGATGAGGGAGGGGTTCTCATGATGAACAGAGGGAGGGAGGAAGGGAAGGATGAACGGAAGGAGGGAGGGAGGGGTGTTTATGATGAAGGGAGGGAGGGAGGGCAGCGACCATCACAAGGCAGGACCTCTCGTTCCATTCGAGTGCCCCCGAAAACCGTGCCGGGTAAAAAACTGGCCCTGCCGCGGGTGTCTGTCGGCCGGTGACAAGAGTCCCCCACTACCCCTCCCTCCCTCCCTCCCTCCCTCCCGGGCCGGGTAGGTGACCTCTCCAAGCGGGTAGGGAAGTAGGGGACCTTCACGAATCACCACGCCCACACCTAGTACTGAGGAAGCTACCACGCCCACACCTAGTACTGAGGGAACTACCACATCCACATCTACTACTGAGGATGCTACTACGCCCACATCTAGTACTGAGGAAGCTACCACGCCCACACCTAGTACTGAGGATGCTACCACGCCCACATCTAGTACTAAGGATGCTATCACGCCCACACCTAGTACTGAGGAAGCTATCACGCCCACACCTAGTACTGAGGAAGCCCATTTGTTCCTGTCACGTATCGGGCACTACAGGCCCAGTAAAGCTCAAGCAAACACGTGGGACGAGAAGACATTCCATTTTACTGTATTCAATGTATTTCTATTGTATCTAGAATCTTCAACATCATGAATCATCATCATCATCATCATCATCATCATCATCATCATCACCATCACCATCATCATCATCATCATCATCATCAATCAGTATTAGTTCACTGTTCCATGAAAGCCTCCCCCTCCCCCCCCCCTCCAGGACTATATAATCCCCAATTAGGAACCTTTCTATACCCACTGAGTTCCATCCTACGCTGCTTAACATCATCAATCTGTCTGTCTGTCTGTCTACACACGAAAAATGTTTGGAGTGGAGGGCTGTGGTCACCAACCCTGAGACACACCACCATGATTGATTGATCTGTGCATGTTCATTGACCGTTACATGATGGAGAGCACTGTTACCTGTATTAACCCCTTAACCCCTGGAGAACAGTGAATTAACCCCAGATGATACCTTAACCCTTGAGCACAATGATTTAACCCAGTATGATACCTTAACCCCTTGAGTACATTGACTTAATCCCTTTGAGTAAGATGTCTTAAACCCTTTGAATACGAGAACCTAATCTCTTGAACACGACCCAGGAGATTTAATCATCATACTCAAGGGGTTAATACCTCGACATGTATCCGAATATATTTTTTATATTTATTTTAACTTTATGAAATGCTAAGAAAATAATATAGTCAAAACACAGTGAGGAAGTAAAATGGGTTAACATATGTGATAGTTTATATTACAGTAAAGAGAAAGGTAAGAAATAATATACGAATATCAACGAGTCATATGTGCAAGAGCTTCAGTTACCTGACCAAATTTGTATCTACCTGATCTGAACCGGGAAATCAGAAAATAAAAGCAACTCGTAAGCAATCAGAATATACGAAAAATCAGGAACCAATCGAGGAATAGAAATAATTATCTATCAGATGGGGTCACTAGTGGGTAGTCAGAACAGCAGTATGAGTTACCTGTCTAAATTGGTGTCTATCTCTCCTGATCGGACGAGAAGATGACAGGAGAAAGATAGAAGCATTATCTTATCTGATCGAACCATGAACTAAAGGGCAAAGTTATCCAGTACAAGGAGGGCTAAGAAGTGGTCACTGAAGCAGCACTTGAAAATATCCCCCATGCTCGCAAAAAACGAAATTTAACCAAAAGCGTTTAGCCATTTAGAAATAAGACCAAAAATTATGCGTCGATCTAATAGTAAGAATTGTTGTCTGTTTCCTTGGAACAAAAGACAAGTATAGGTGAACGAAATATACTAAAGAACGTAAAAAAATAATACAAACGAGGTAAATTAAACGTAGATCAAACACGAGTACAGGATAAATTAACAGAGTATCGAGAAGAGTGAAATTTCCTGGACGTCATCTGGATACCACGACACGGAACTAACACGGAGGAGCCAACTATACCTTCAGGAGGGACGGAGTGGGAAAGTAAACTATGAAGAAAGAAGAAGTGGAGAAATGAAAAACAGAGAAAGTAGATGGAATATAAGGAGAAGACAGAGAATATGAGAGAAAGAATAATTAAGAAGAACATTAAATATAAAAAGGGAAGAAATGAAGTAGGACAGATATGAAGAAATGCAGGAAAGGAGAAGAGAAGAAATAATAAAAAAAGAAGTGAGATAAATAAGAAGAGAAGTGAGATAAAGAGGAATTGAAGATATAAGAAAAGGGACAGAAAGAAGAGAAGAGAGACCAAGCGAGAGAGAACCTAAGTACTGGCGTCCAGGCAGAGCGAAATGTCGATGGACGTGGGAAATCCAAGGCGGAAAGGATGAAGTCAGCAACATTCGACAGGGGAGGGTGTGGTTAGGTGGAAAGTTGAAGGTGACGTGAGATCCTTGGGTCGTCGGGTGGATGAACTGTGATGGCTAGCTTCGAGGCTAGGTGGGGCTAGGCGGGGGTGGGGAGTGGCTAGGCGGGGGTGGAGAGTGGCTAGGCGAGGGTGGTGACTGGCAAGGTAAATGGAGCCTGACTAGAAAAGGTAACGTAAATGGTAGGATGGATTGACTGGGTGTAAGACTGCCTGGGGACTGGTTAACAAGAGGGCAGATCTTGACTAAGCTAAATACTATCCTCTTAACTGTGGGTGGATCGTCCTTAAGTGAGACCTACTCAGTTAAGTGGCTCTCGATGAGTCGTCCAACAGGAAAAGTGTCATTAGCCAGTTACTGGAGACAATTTCAACCCAAGTCAGTAGGAAAAAATGGATGAAGTTGTTTTGAATGAAGGACAATGACCTACGTACCTGTCTCTCTACCGTCGTTCCATCCCTCCCTCCCACTCCTGGCGGCAAAAACATTAATGCGTATAGAGGTGACGATCAGCCCAGGATAATGTGGGTTTTGTGTTGTAGCTCAGGATAGGAATCTTCCTTGGTGATGTAAGTTGGGTGGATGATTATAGTCAAACGGAATTTGATGCTTCAATCAAACTGGGATATTTGTCCAATGGAGGAGGTTTGAGGGAGATTTCAAGAGTTTATGAGCGAAGCCATCGACTTGCAAGACATTACGTAACTGAGCTTGAGGGATGCGTAAAGTTCTTTAAGGTAGGGAGAGAGTGCATTGAACTCCAGGCAAGTAGCGAGCGCGTGGGAATATCGCGTTAAGATGCTGTTTGAGGCGGTAAAGTAAGAGGTACCAAACAAAAGCTAAGATGTTGTCGGTAGATGGTAAGTAAGTGACGTTCTCAAGAGGCCCTTCGTAGCTCCTAGATGAGGATTTTAGTTCAGGGTCCTGGTAGACCCGTGTAGCACATAAGGGACCGGAGGTAATACCTGACCCCACGAACACGGTGAGTGACGGGTAAGACGTGAACAGACTGAATAAACAAAAGGTAAAATGTAGGATAAACGATGATGAGGAGAGAGAGAAGGAAGAGGAGAGAGAGAGAGGGGGAAAGTCAATACAAGTTGGCAACATCGCACAAACTGATAAATGGGACAAGCGAAAAATGCAATAGTTGGTTAGAACAAAGGAGGAAGACGAAGAAAAAGAACATTATGAGAAAACCCAAATGAGATAAGTCGAGAGGTCGGAGGCACAGCTGTGAGTTACTGAAGTAAAGGAGGTGGAGGACGAGGAGGAGGAGGAGGAGATGCCGTGCAGCCAGGATTATAAACGCTTACATCAGACGGCACCTGTACGCGTTCCTTGTGGAAGTAAGCCAAAGTTGTCCAACCTTACCTAATACATAACATATGAGATTTAATGTGCCACGACTGTGTGTGTATCAGAGTGAAAGTGGAGGAGGGAAGGTGTCTGTGTGTGGAGGCAAGACTGTGCAACACCTGCTGGTCCCGACGCCTCCTGCTCCTAGGTGGACTTAAAACACCGGCTGACGTAATGTGGCCCACTTTCTCGTGTGTGACTTTTGGTTTTGACGCTCGTATGATAATTTCTGGACTGGTTTTCCCGGTTAATAGAGCCAAAATCCAGAATTATGCTTTTTAAACTTTTTGATGATTTGAAGACCGGTTTTTCAGCTCGGCAAAAAAAAACCCACCAATTTTTTCTTAGTCGCATCTGTGTACACAGCGGGTTTGGATTTACATTAAATAATGTGTACAATGGTACACTGCACGAACCGCCTCCTCCACATTGCTCAATCAGTGAATAAACATCAAAATACCTCAGTTTGTCTCCACATATGAAGCGTCATGATTGCAAGAAATGAAGTTCATTAAACGCAAAACGTAACCATGGTAACACACTTGCAGACGAGGAAGAAATGAACAACATGTTAAATCCTGCTCCTTACTGTCTTGCCACTACTGCACTCTGGGAAACACTATACCTGTCCCAATATTTCTGAAAACAGGAAGGAATTTGAATCCATATCCAAACACTACTACAAAACTACCATTCGGGAAAAAAAATCAAATCTGAAAGACACCAGCGGCTATGGGAATCACTCTCCATCTGTAGACGTTTCTAATCAAACTTGTAATTCGGATACCGCTCTTCAATAACCGAACTTCTGATTCCTAATATTACATAGAAACCTCAATATCATGCGGACAAAGAAGAGATACGATAATAACAGTAACCTAACGATATCCTTATGAGACCTGGAACACGCCGGGGATTATACAAATTCCCATTTATTCCCGATAACCACATCACCACGGTCGTCTGAATCCAATTTAATCTAAAAGACGCGAGCATAACCAACTTGTAATTTTACGATGATTGGATGAAACGGTGAGCTGAGGCGGTGGGCTATGTGAGGCGGAAAAAGATGAAATCAATGCTCTTTCTTGAGTGACAAAAACTGGTACTGAGGAACACCACAACTAAGAGACACCTGTACTGAGAGACACCGGTATTGAGAGACACCGGTAATGAGAGACACCAGTACTGGGAAACACCAGTACTGAGAGACACCGGTAATGAGAGACACCAGTATTGAGAGATACCAGTAATAAGAGACACCAGAGCACTGAGGGATACCGGTACTAAGAGACACCAGTACTGAGAGACACCAGTACTGAGAAACACCAGTACTGAGAGACACCAGTACTGAGAGACACCAGTATTGAGAGACACCAGTACTGAGAGATACCAGTACTGAGATGCACCAGTACTGAGATACTCCAGTACTGAGAGACACCAGTACTGAGAGACACCAGTACTGAGAGACACCAATACTAAGAGACACCAGTACTGAGAGACACCATTGGTGAGAGACACCAGTACTGAGAGACACCAGTACTGAGATGCACCAGTACTGAGATGCACCAGTACTGAGAGACACCAGTACTGAGAGACACCAGTACTGAGATGCACCAGTACTGAGAGCCACCAGTACTGAGAGACACCAGTACTAAGAGACACTAGTACTGAGAGACACCAGTACTGAGAGACACCGGTACTAAGAGACACCGGTACTGAGAGATACCAGTACTGAGAGACACCAGTGCTAAGAGACACCAGTACTGAGAGACGCCAATACTAAGAGACACTAGTACTGAGAGACACCATTGCTGAGAGACACCAGTACTGAGAGACACCAGTACTGAGATGCACCAGTACTGAGATGCACCAGTACTGAGAAACACCAGTACTGAGAGACACCAGTACTGAGATGCACCAGTACTGAGAGCCACCAGTACTGAGAGACCCCAGTACTAAGAGACACCAGTACTGAGAGACACCAGTGCTAAGAGACACCAGTAAAGAGAGACACCAGCACTAAGAGATACAGGGTACCAAGAATCAATCACTATTAACTTCCTATCAACGAATGACTCGTGAAAAATAAAGTCAATCTGTTATGACCAACTTTCGGGTTAAAATTAGTGTGGCCCAACAAGGTACTGCTGCCGAATAACACAATGTGACACAAGAGGTGACGATGATAGTTGGGGTATGCTAACGTCATATTATGAAGAGAAAGAGAGAGAGAGAGAGAGAGAGAGAGAGAGAGAGAGAGAGAGAGAGAGAGAGAGAGAGAGAGAGCCGCGAAAGACAGATAGGTAGACAGATGCATAGGTAGGTATAGTAGGTGCATAGTTACACAGGTGTACAGACAAAAGGTAGTTCAGTGTACAAGAGGTCATCTTGTTATCACACAGACCTCGTAGTTGTAGTATTAACAAATATGATAAAGTTTGTGACAAGAGGTACCGGTATGACCAGCACAAGGACAGTACCAGACAATGTACCCATACCGGAACACTCAGAATGTAAACATCCAGGCTGTTATGGATTTCAAACCACCCAGCTCATTTTTATCACGAATTATTTAACTACTAATTAAAATCAAGACCTGACTGAACTATTTAGATTGGGCAAAATTTGACTATAATCTTGTCTGTAAAGTTGTTAAATTCAGATCTTGTTCTCCCTGGCAGCCACACGCCCATGAGAAAGGTGTGGTTGTGTGTGGCTCGAAGGGAAAGAATGCTGCTTCCTGTATTGTTAGTTTTTTTTTTACATTGCCAAATTCTTACTGAACTAATGGCTGATGTGCTTCTTTCTTCACCTGTCACTTCCACGTGAGGTTGATGCACCTTGACTGATGTATATAACACAAGTTATACTGTTGACTTTGGTATATTGTTTGGAATATTATGCCATCTCTTGCTCTCACTTTTCATCTCCTGCTCTCTCTCTCTCTCTCTCTCTCTCTCTCTCTCTCTCTCTCTCTCTCTCTCTCTCTCTCTCTCTCTCTCTCTCTATCTATATCTATATATATATATATATATATATATATATATATATATATATCTATCTATCTATCATCTATCTAAAACCGAGGAGTAATATTATAAAAAGCAGTTCCTCAGTCAATAGAAAGCAGAGCAGTAATAAAAAACAGGAGCTGCACGTGTGTTCCAGTCAGCTATTCAACTTTTTCCTTGGCGACCACACGTTAATGTGTGAACCCAGTGTTCCGTCCCTCCCTCCAGCCTTCCTGCCTGCCTGCCTGCCTGCCTGCCTACCTTACTTCTTCTCTCTCACCCTCCGGTCTTCCTGTCTCCCTTTCTCCCTTCTTCCATTACTACTCAACCCCTCCTTCCCTTCCTTCCTCCGTCACTCCTCAACCCTTCCTTCTCTCCTTCATACCTTCCCATCCTCACTTCCTTTCTCAAACCCTTCCTCTCTTTGCGTTTCTTCCTCCACCTTCCACCTCTCCCTAAATACCTTCCTTCCCTCACCCCCCCCTTTTCCTCAACCCCCTCCCCCTCACACCAACATTCCACCACACTGCCCCAGTAAAGCCCCACTTCCTGATGGCTACATTTGACTTTTTTTTTTCTTTGTGTGTGTCTCTTTCCTCAATATATAAGTATGGATATCACACACACACACACACACACACACATATATATATATATATATATATATATATATATATATATATATATATATATATATATATATATATATATATATTTATATATTAGGTCTCTGATAAAACATGTATTTGTTGATAAATTTATGTATATAGTCTTAAATAAATACATAGTGTAATAATTAAATCTTTATAATACGAGTAAAAATCCTCAGTTTCAGACTTACCAGTGATTAGAGATATTTTTACACGTTCGATTTGGATATGTGTGTTTACATTTTGGTATGTTATCTCTCTCTCTCTCTCTCGAACTCTTTCTCCCCCCTTTTTTCTTCCTACACACACACACATCCGGGTACCACCACCACACTAAAGATGCCAATCCTTCATCTTATACCGTGTTTACCCTCGCCTCGACCATCACCTCCTCAGTACCCGGTGTTAACGAGGAGATATACCCAACTACTTGACTTATACTCGCTACGCTCTTGTCTCTATACTGGTTCTTGGGGTCAGGGGTCACGAGGGAATGGGTTGGGTGGCTCTTATGAAGGTCAACAATATAAGGCTTAATAGAAAAAGGAAAAGCTGCTCGTTTTAGTGCACGGGTTAGAGACTGTGTTATTGTTTGGTAGTATTTTTTTCCGAGAAAAATGAAAACCTAAGACCTGACTTTCACTAGTTAGCTACGGTGACTGTACTGTACACTGATCAGCTGCCCAACCCAGTAACTCTCTCTAACCTTACAATAACACACATTGTAACGAGGCGCGGATTCTCGGTGATGCCTACCCCCCCCCCCCCCCGATCGTACCTGCTGCCGTAAGTAATGCATTGAACTCACTTACGTTGCGACAGGAAAACTAGCGTAAGACTGTACAAGAGTCGCAGATTCTCAAAGGTCGCACGTTATGTTTCTCCTCCTGCCTCCTAGTGAAGTAAGAACGGATCTGACTGACGGAATGATAGTCTCTGCAGTGACGTCGAAAAATCTCAGAGACTCGACCTCAACTAGATACGTTTTTCTCACACATTATTATTCGGGTCGTTAATTATACTGGGTAACAATTTTGTGCGAGACACAGTATGTGTTCCTCTTAATTTTGTATTGTTTATGTTTTTGGTTTACCTCTGATCCCCATAAAGACTTTACTTTTTTATAGCACCAATATATTTTTGTTATAAATTAGCAATCTTACATACCCATGGTTTGAACAGAAATTAGAAAATGTATTGTTGATGTAAACTTATTATTATTGTATTTGCTAGTGGAAGGGTTATTTAACTAACCTAGTTTAATCTATAAAACTACAGTGTGTACATTTTACATCACTGAACAACAAATTCTTTATCAAAAATTTCTATAAATGAAAATCAACTACAACACTTATGATAAAAATAAACCTTTGAACAGCCTTTTCTCTTGTCGCCATCTCCAATCAAACTCCAAATGTAGTCACCCATCATTGCTTCATCCCATCAACCCTCATATCTCTTCTCTATGGTTTGGATATCCTGATGGAAACGTTCACCTGGTCTTCACTAACTTCACCCAAATTTTCCCAAAAGAAGTCCAAGTGTGAGTGTAAGAAGTGTACCTTCAGGGACACTGCACCCAAGTTCTCTGTGCCGTACAATCAAATTTCCGACTTGCTCATATTAGTTTTCGGACTTCTTATTGCCCAGAAATCCATGTACTATATAGCGAAATGGTTGCCAGGCATTCTTTTTGTCTTCCAACTCTTTTGATGCCAACATCTGCTTAATTTATGGTCCAACAAATATGTTACCTTTGACTTTGGCTTCAGAAAATGTTGGAAACATTAGGCATATATGTTTGAAGGCATCACTCTCAGCACTCATATCTTTGATGAAGTGCTTAGCAAGTCTCAACTTTATGTGAAGTGGCGGCAATAACTATTGTCAGTTTGGACGAGAGCAGTGTTACGAATATTGTGTTCACCAGGAATTAATGCTGTTTTAAAAAGCCATTATCTTGTCACATTTGCCCTACTATCCCATAGACAAAGGAAGCAAGAATACTTGGTGTATCCACCTTGTATTCCAAGCACGAGTACTAGCATCTTAGAATCTCCACATACATCCCAATCGTGCATTGTATGGTTGATCATGTCCAGCAAATACTTCACTTTATCATAATCTTCTTTCATATGAACTGAGTGACCTACTGGAATTGATAGAAATTTATTCCTATTGTGAAGCAAAGCGGCTGTCAATAAATAGACGCCAATCTAAAGGGTTCTACTCAATGCCTACTTCGCTGAAAAGTCGATCCACATCAAAGCAGTAAGACGACAAATTGTGGCCAGAAACTTTGAAGAAAACTGCAAAAGTCAGATGCCTTTTCCTGTATGTAGAAGTCTAGCAGTTAGGATCCTGACCTCTGCATTAGTCTTGATGAGACCTAAGTCCCTGACTAAGTCATCTTTTTCATGCTGATTAGGGAAATGTGGAGATTTGCTTAAGCAGGCTTCATTAAAGTCACCGTCATCGCTTTTTTCTGCAGATAATAATTCAACATTTGAAGTCATTTCCAAGGAAGGGGCACAAGGAATTGGTAAATCTTCACTGTGTGACACGGGCGCAACAGAAGATGGTACGCTCGGATACACAATATTTCTTTGGTCTTTGCCAAAATAAGAATGTGGAACTTAGTGTCAGGTACAGTCTTGTGCTTGACCTGACTAGGACCGATTTAATAACCACAAAAATAGCAGAATGAGTCTGAGGATAGGTGACGAGCTCTACTGGTATCCATGACGCAATTGTCCCGCTGACAGTTCAAGCAGTATTGATAGATCGATGACTGAACTTGTGCGTCAACCCAAAGTCCAAATATTCCCCCACCCAGTGTAACCAGCCGTATCCTCAAGTTTTTCGTTAAAATAATAATATTTTATGTTTCTTTAGTAATGAGGCAGTGCTGATTACGACTCTGGCAATGGTTTTGTCATACTCACGATTTATTATATTTTAGAGATTAGTAAGATTGTTTTCTCTTAATTTTCATGATTTTTAGGCATTTTTACAAATATTTATATGTATATTTGTAGTTTATTTTGTGGATCACTATCTTCAAAATAAACTGTAAATATTTATCGTTATAACAAATAACCATAAATATTTGTTAAAATTCATCAAAATCCTGAATATATAATAAAAAAATAGCTATTAAAAACAACTCTTGACAGTATGACAAAACCAATGTCAGAATCGTCATCAGCACTGCCCCAATTATCAAAGAAACATAAAAAGTTATTTTTTTGGCATAATGTTATTCAGATTCTTCACTGACCTGTTCTGGCTAACGCAGTAATGGCATGAAGGACCTTGTAGGCCCTGTCTGTTATACCAACTTGTGGACTAACATCTGGCTGTGGCTCTCCTGAACCGGCCTGTTTGCTGCTTAAAATAGCCTGGCTGTACGTTTCACCCTTTAATTATGTCTGCACCAACCTGTCTATGCTTGAAGCAGCCTGTCTGCTGCTTGCATCCTATAATTGCTTGTCTGTATCAACCTGTCTGCCGCTCGAAGCAGCCTGTCTGCATCTTGTAGCCCTTAATCTCTCGTCTGTACCAACCTGTCTGCTTCTTGAAATAGCTAGCCTGCAGCTCGCCTCCCGTAATTGCTTGTCTGCAGGCAATTGGCGGCGTCCACAACGTGATTATCTCAGAGGAGGCAGATAAGATCATCGTCGGACACTCAATAGATCGTACCAGAGACGGACACCAGTACACGAGGTCGTGTCCTCTCACCTCGTTGCTGCTAAATCTCTTTATTTTCGATTCTAAATGAAGGTAGTTACGTTGAAATTTATCACAAGATATACATGAGTTAATTATGATACCCCGCAGCGGTCTATCTCGCAACAGACCTCACACACACACACACACACACACACACACACATATATATGTATATATATATATATACACACACACACACACACACACACATACATACATACACACACTAAGAGCTGTTAGTCAGGGCCAGGATTCTTAAAGCTTCATACGGTAAGTTGTTTTTTCCTCACAAGAACACGTATGGCTCGGTAGTTTAAAACATTACAAAAACGTAGGGGCAAAAATATGGCACTGAATCTACACATGAGGCGTACCGCAGCCTAGTGTTATTACACCTTCAGTTAAGGAAAAGAATTAGCTTGTGAATGTTCGAAAATCTTGGCCCTCAATGATCATATGTATTTATGTTGGTCGCGTGCAGAGTCAAGTGAGTCTCTTAGATTAGGTTCTCTCACATCTTCACGTCGGGGGGAAAATATAACGTGCGAACGTCTAAAACTTCTTGTTTTTCCTCAGCTTCAGGTAAAGTGAGACAGTTAGAAGGTTCTCTTAAACTCCAGTTAATGTGCGAATATTTAAGAATTAATATCTGTATCGTAGCTGAAGTGAAAAAGATACATTCTCACATCTCAAGTTACAGACAAAAGTTATTGTACGAACCTTAAAGAATCCATCTCTGTAGTCAATGTGAAAAAATTAGCTACGTCCTCACGTCGTACGTTAAAGGCTAGGAAAAATATCATAGGAACATTTTGTGACTCTTGGTCTCAGAATCGTCATCTATATTTGTATTGCTCGCGTGTATCGTTAGCCAGATTTATTCATCCGAGAAAAAAATTGTATCTGGGGTGAATGAGCGAATTTATTGTCCCCGCGGGTGGTGGCCGCTCTGTGTTGGGTAAGAAGGACACACGCACGCCTCGCCAAAATTACATTCACGATTTTTACTGCCTTGGCGGGTCCACCTCCGGTCTTGTGGCGGGCTGTTTGGACGCGGAACCCGCTGCTGCGGTTGTTGGCCCGGTCCTGAGGTGATTTTTTTTTCTTTTTGACACGGAGCCCGTTGCTGTGGTGTTTGTTTGGAAACGGAGCCCGTTGCTGTGATGTTTGTTTAGACATGGAGCCAGTTGATGTGGTGTTTGTTTGGACACGGAGCCGTTACTGTGGTGTTCGTTTGGCCACAGAGCCTGCTGCTGTGGATGTTGATACAGTCCTGTGATCAGTTGTTTTAACATGAAACCTCTGTGGTCCGAAGAAGGACCTGAATTTTGTACTGGTTGGGTTCGTCAAGTTCTGACTGTCTGTAAATCCATGAGATTCTCAATAGAACCTGGAGCTCCAAGGCAATGTGGTTCTCTCTATCCATTCTTTTTTCTATGATTAGAGGCACCTGTCCAGCTGGTTCTCCCCGACCAGCTGGTTTTCTTATCCACGTCCAAGTTTGTTCTAGCGTCTATCATAGATGGTTTTCCTAGCCCAGGTAGTTTCCCTAACCCAGGTGGTATTACTATCCCAAGTGGTTTTACTATCCCAGATAGTTTTCTCAGCCCAGGTGGTTCTCTTATCTCAACCCGGTTCTCCTCTCGGGGGTATTAAGGCCTAATCTACTTTCGACGAGGGTGACGCAGGAGAACAACTGATTTCTACTTCTTCGTCTGTTTAGTGTAACTCCCTGCGGCAAGTGAATTTTCCTTTCATCTTACCATCACTTCCGAAACAAGAGGTACAGGTACAGGTACAAGCGACAAAGATTTCAAAATAACAGTATATGGCTGCTTCTCTGGTTTAACCAATTAATTATTTCAAGTTATTAATAAAAAATATAATAAACAAAACAGGTAGAGAAATTACAAAACGATATCGGTAACACGAACCGTATTTAAGATTTATATTACTTAACTCCATTATCTTGTACGCACTAAACATACACACGCTCACAAGTACAGACTTATAAGGCCCTCACATTTATCAGTACATTCAAGTCTCTCAGGTAAGCGACCAAGACATAGAAAGCTTTCATATGTAAATAAATAAAAGAACAAAAAGAATAATTAGTTACAAAGATTACTGGCTAAGACAGGTAGATAAATCCAGAAAATGCAGGTATGTCAATAATGTCTATATAAATATTCATAAACACGTGTTGGTAAACAGTAAAGGAAGAAGAATGTGTATCTAGAAATATATGTTGACAGGTAATGAGACAAGGATGATGTATGCATTATAAGAGGCGACACTCTCTACATGGGAAATGAATCAGGCACGAAAGTAAAGAAAAAAAATAGCCATCACTAAAAATAGAGAGATAGTTGTGGGGTATTTTTCTCTCTCTTGGCAGTTTACCTAACCTAACCTAACCTAACCTAACCTAACCTAACTTAACCTAACCTAACCTAACCTAATCTAAACCTAACCTAATCTAACCTAACCAAAGAAATCCTTAGAGTTGCGGCTCATCAGGATAGGGACCCATTTAAGATTGTTGACCATAAAGATTGGAAGCCATTAGGATTAGGGTTCATAACAATTGGGACCCATTAGGATTAGAACCCATTAGAACTGGGGCCCATTAGGATTGATACCCATTTCAGTAGGCTCTCCCGTCTCTCGCATAAGAATCCTCGTATCCGACCACCAGAGCTCCCTTGATCTACAAAAAAACTAAGTGCAAAAAAGTGGATACAATCTTAATATGTCGGCTATCTTGCCATTAGAGATGAAGTGTTGTGCCATTTCACACACAGTGTGCTTGGACCTGTCCCTAAAAGGTTCTATCTTCACACAGTCGAGGACGTAGTGTTCAAGTGTGTGGCCATATGTATGGCCACACACTTTACATTTAGTTTTGTTTACATCTGCTTGAGGAACATACTGCCAAAGGTACTTATATCCTAACCTTAATCTAGCTGTTACAACATCTTGTAATCTAGTGATCTTGTTACTTGCTCCATAAACGTGTTTCACTTGATACATCTCATCATGGTAAACTATGGATTGACTAGTGCCTGTTTGCACTTGTCTACTTGCGTCAAACTCATCAATAAGTTCTTTCCTAATTACAGTTTTAAGGGTTCTTTTTGACAGACCCAAATTGTATTCAACGGTGTCTTTGTTAGACGCGAGTTTGGCGAGGGCATCAACTCTGTCATGTTTTATGAGGCCACCAGAGCTCCCTTGATCTACCGCCACCAAGGGGGGAATTAGGTCACAGATTCCTAAAGCCTCTTACATGAAGTGTGTTCCTTGAAATGGAGATATCAGACAGCATCTATATATCCTGTCTAACTTGAGATACAACTTGAGATATGACTTGAGATACAGCTCGAAGACGGTGATCAAAAGGGCTTCCGAAATACACTGCCTCGAGCGTTAAGTAGAGGGTATCACAATTACTTAACATGGGAGAAATTCAATCCCTCGAGTCTCTGATCATCTCGACAATGGCGTCAACATTACGCTAAGACTCTACCGCATTTAAGCTGGAGTCTTTCATATTGATTTAATGGAGAAAATTGGGTAAAATTGTCGTTTCGGTCATCCACCTATTTGGAAGTAGGTCAGAATCGTTCAAAACACATAAAAACCATCGGAAAAACATAATTTCAACCTAACCTAACCTAACCTAACCTAAACCTAAATTTCTCTCGGACGGTGGTAACTTAAAATCCTAAAATTCGCTGGATGACCGAAACGCTAAGAATACCGAAAATTTTACCAACGAATCTCTCAGAATTTTATCACAGACTCTCTCAATTATGTTGGACGGGAAAGTCTCTCTCTCTCTCTCTCTCTCTCTCTCTCTCTCTCTCTCTCTCTCTCTCTCCGCCTCCCCTCCTCTTTCCTTCGGACTTTCCACGTCGCCTACTGTTGAGCGTTGAATGCACGCCAAGTCAACGCCCAGGCCACGTCGAAAAACCTGTTCCTGTGAAGGCCACACCAATTTCATTAGAGGTGGTGATGACAGCAGCATAATCCTTATGAGATGGTCGTGTGTGTGTGTGTGTGTGTGTGTGTGTGTGTGTGTGTGTAAAACAACCGAAGGTATCTAAATTAACCTTAAGCTATCGCAACGACTTAAACTACCTTAAGTCAAGCTTGGGAAGGAGATGAGTTGTTTGTTATCTGTCTTAGACTTAAATAAGGAGATTCAGATATAAATCCCCAAAGAACTAAACACCAAATATTAAAACTCTCACTTCACTTACAACATAAAACCTTTCATAAGCCGGCGTGATGCACAATGACTCGCTGTCAACACCATTGCGACAAAAAACAAAATATATTCTGTTATTCTTTTATTGGCACTGAGACAACAATCAAAAAAAGGGGAAAAAAGTGCACCACCTTTGCTCTTATTGGCGCAAAGACGACAACAAAAAACAAGGAGGGAAGAGAAAAAAAAGAGTGCACCTTCTTCGCTTCATTTTTACACCAAACTTTCGAAAGGTTGGGTCGAGCCCCTGAACTCCGCCTACTAGAGCATTTGCAAGAAGAAAAGATGTTGTCAATAAGCATTTTTGTGTCGGGGGTGATGGTGGTGTTGGTAGTGCAGGCGAATATGAAGGGAGAATGGCCTTGCTCTATTGTGCCGACATGACTCAGATAACACCGCAACACAAGGGGTGAGTGTGTGTGTGTGCGTTTTCTACTCGTGGTGTTTAAGTGTTATAGTTTTTTCTTGAAGAGTTTGTGTAGAGTAGAAGCTTTAGTGTTGGTGATCGGTGTTTCTGAAGACTCCCACTACAATAGCTTAATCACTTGACTTCATTACATCACTTGGGAGTTGATAGATGGGAAATATATTCCCAGGGGACGAGTGAACGGTGTTTGTTTACGAGAGAGAACCTGTGAGAAATTAGAAATTGTTATTGGTAATTAGAGCAGCAACACGCACGCAAATAATGAACGTCAGAACGAGCAACACGAAGTTAAGTGAGAGGAACACAGTAGCGACAGTTCAGAGGGAAAATAATAATTGTTCTAGCCTCAGCCTGCACCTGGGTTACCGTTGCCCTTGTAGTAAACTTCCTGTTGTGATATACAGACATTCACACCACCAGCCAGTCTCCATCCCAGGTTAGTTTCACGTGAGAAAGTTCTCTGTTACATTCTTGCCCAAACCCTAGATTCCATCACCAATCATGTGTTCTAATTAACGAACACAGGCGGATCTACAGCCCAGCTTCGTCCGCGGATGAGAAATGGTGGAATTTGTATGCAAATAATGTGTCTCTCCGAGGTGCATGACCGTTGTGAAGATGTGCTACGTCTGAGAGACTGCACCCAGGAACCTGTATTTTCTTCCCAACGTACTAAGTGGGTTAGCCTCTTGTTGTCCCAAGTCTGTAAATGTCTCATGCATGACCGTAAATGTAAGAAACTTCAGACCCTCATTGAGTGGTGCGCAAAAACCTGATCGCATCCAACGTTGAGTTTTCGTTCCGACTCGATTTATTGTTTTGTAAATTGAATATTTCGGAATATTATCAGTGATAGGGATGTAAACAAAGCAATTACATTTCGTACATATACAGCGTTGGTCAATAAATAAATATCGCGTTATAGGCCCTTGAATGAGAACAGATAAGATAAGACAAACTTTATGATCCGTGTTCATACTCTCAGTCAGCTCACTCAACCGTCCAGATTTCCGAGGAGCGGCCAGGTGCTGGAGGCGAGGTATATTATGACGGCCCACACTGTGTCTGGGTTCAAGAATCCTTTCAAGGGCCCAGAGTGTGTTTGAGGTCAAGTATTCTTCCAAGGAAGCTGAGATTTGGGGTCAAGAATCCGTTCAAGGAAGGAGAAACTACTTTACCCCAAGAAACCGAGAAGGCAAAAATTAAGAAATATAAAAAACCGTCGCCAGAATCAGGAAATTTTAGATCCAAGAAATTTTAAGGTTCTAGAAAAAGTTTGGGATAAGGAGTTTCTTAAAAAATCGAGAGGATATTTAGGGCCATTTATTCTACCATCAGAGAGCGCGAGGTTCATACATCCACACTTTCAAGAAAAAAAATTACTTCGACGTAAAGGATCTGTATTATTTTTTTCTAGGAGACGATCAACACCAGAGGTAAGACAGAAGCATCCTGTCCTGGACTCAGCACAAGGTCATCCTAGAGACCAAAGACCCGGTAGAAGCTGCATCTTCCTGTGTGTGGGGAGGTGCTCTCTCTCTCTCTCTCTCTCTTCCTCGTGCTTAGGGCTCAGGGAGGGTCAAAACATCTCACCGTATTTGTACTAAATAGTAGAGTTTATGCTTTGCCTGGCGGGTGACTAAGGCGGAGTTGCCGATACTTCTGTTAGGGTGTGAGGTCGTGGGGTCAGACAGAGCTTGTTGTTGTGGTATAGGTGATGGTGGTAGTGGTGGTAGTGGTGGTAGTAGTGGTGGTGATTTCGTGAGGTGTTCTCGTCTGACACACTTGTTGATGTGCGTTTTTTAATTTTGTGAAGGACACACACACACACACACACACACACACACATCCTTGACCACCGAAGGGTCAAGACGTACCTGGCGCTCCTCTCGGAGCAGCCAGGTCAACTGTTAAGTTGGCCCATACCAACTCCCTCCCCTGAACCCTCCTCCCCACCGGAGTATCAACAAGTTCACGCCAGAAGTTACTATTTCATTTAGGAAAGGAATGGAACCAGTGTTAAACAGAGGTGAACAGTGGTGAACAGTGCTTAAGTCAGTGAGAACAACTCAACAGTAACAGTGGTACCCAAGTTGACCTTCACAGTGAGGTCCCAGGTACCCAGTGATAACGGCCCGACCCAACAACCAGCGATGTGTTAATCCGTCTACGATAGGAAGGCCTGGGACCACACCTCACTCATAGAACACCGTCTGTGAGGGAACTACTACACCACGTGAGGCCCCTCATAACACCATCTGTGAGGGAATTACTACACCACGTGAGGCCCCTCATAACACCATCTGTGAGGGAATTACTACACCACGTGAGGCCCCTCATAACACCATCTGTGAGGGAATTACTACACCACGTGAGGCCCCTCATAACACCATCTGTGAGGGAATTACTACACCACGTGAGGCCCCTCATAACACCATCTGTGAGGGAATTACTACACCACGTGAGGCCCCGCATAACACCATCTGTGAGGGAATTACTACACCACGTGAGGCCCCTCATAACACCATCTGTGAGGGAATTACTACACCACGTGAGGCCCCTCATAACACCATCTGTGAGGGAACTACTACACCACGTGAGGTCCCTCCTAACACCATCTGGGAGGGAGTTACTACGCTACGTGTTTGCTGTTCAACACCTACATTAATCTGTATGTTCACTGTATGTTCCCTCACCTTACTCTAATGAAGGCTTTTGTTAAACCACCAATGTATGTAATAAGTCATTTATGTCCAATGTATATTTTCAGCCTTCGGGCTGCAGAACTTTTTCAATAAACCGTTAATTATTATTATTATTATTTATTATTACACACACACACACACACACACACACACACACACACACGAAGATGTACGCCTCCACATATGTTTATACCCTTCTTTTCTCTGTCCATGTATTTATCTGTCTCTCTTTGTGTCCGTCATCAGCCCATTGCCTCTCACACAATAATTCTCCCTTCTCTCCTTCTCCTTGTACATCAGCGTCCACTTCCTACTTCCCTTGTTCGTCTCTCACCACATTCCACAGAGCCTTTGTCCTTCTCCTCCAGCCTCCTCTTCTCTTCCCTCATAATTCCCCCTGTTCGTTATCCCTATCTCTCTCCTCCCCATTCCTTTTAATCCTCACTGAATATCCTTTCATTCGTTTCCTCTCCCTTTGTTCCTTACTCTACCCTCTCTTTCCCTCTCCTTCTTTCCTATCGTCTGTATTCGTCTCCTCTTCCCCACCTCCTTTGTTGTCCCCTTGTCGCCTCCATCTTTACCTCTTTCGTCCAGTCATCGTCCTTCTATTACCTCCTCCTCCTCCTCCTCTCGTTCTCTCCATCCCTGCCCCCTCTACCTCCTCCTCTCCCTCTCAATCCCTCTACTATCCACCTTCCTCCTCTCCTCCCCCTATTTATTTCTATCCCCTTCTTCCCCTTTCCTTCTCCTCTCCATTTTTAACTCCTCCATCTCTCCCTCCATCTCTCCCCCCCCCTCCTCCTACCCCATTCTTCCTCCTCCTCTTAATCCCACTCCTCCTCCTCCCCCCCCCTTCTCCAGCTCTATCCCAACCCCATCTCTTTCCCACCATCCTCTTCAACCCCCTTCCTCTCCATCTCACCTCCTCTCCTTCCTATCCCCCCCGTCCCACTCCACCCCACCCCGTTCCCCTCCCCTCTCTCCTCCTCCTCGTCTCGGGACAATGACTCCTGGCCAAAACAGTCCCTCCACTACAACACAATTTCCATTTAAGCTGACTATGATTTATAACTGTGTTGTTAGGACCATGAGCTTGGTAGTTATCCTTGGCTTGCTTCAGCTTGTTCCTGCAGCTCTTGCCTTCACCTGTTTCTGATCTCTTTAATCATTCCTTTGTTGTAAATGTTGTGGTATGTTTTGAAGTGTTGTATTTATTGTTGTTTTTGTGTTGTGTTAATTGTTGTGTTTATTGTTGTATTTGTGTTGTATTTATTGTTGTTGTTTGTGTTGTGTTCATTACTATGTTGTGTTGTCTAGGATACAGTACGGTGGTCTGTTTATTGCTGTGTTAAAGCTGTGGTAGTCTGTTTATTGCTGTGTTAAAGCTGTGGTAGTCTGTTTATTGCAGTGTTAAAGCTGTGGTAGTCTGTTTATTGCTGTGTTAAAGCTGTGGTGGTCTGTTTATTGCTGTGTTAAAGCTGGTAGTCTGTTTATTGCTGTGTTAAAGCTGTGGTAGTCTGTTTATTGCTGTGTTAAGGCTGCGGTAGTCTGCTTATTGCTGTGTTAAAGCTGTGGTAGTCTGTTTATTGCTGTGTTAAAGCTGTGGTAGTCTGTTTATTGCTGTGTTAAAGCTGTGGTATGGTTATTACTGTGGGGGCGTCAAATGCTCTGTTGCGTCTATTAGTACTATGTGCTTTTATTGCGTTTTATCACCGCTGTGTTGGGTTTACTACCGTGCTCTCTTTATTGCTTTTGTTAAGTGTGTGTCCTCTTTCTTATCTGATGTTGTTGTAGTCTCTCTCTCTCTCTCTCTCTCTCTCTCTCTCTCTCTCTCTCTCTCTCTCTCTCTCGTTTTATCTTTCTTCAGTCTTCTTCCATCCATCTCTTTGTTGTCAACGCTTCCATATTTGTCAAGTCGTTTACTGTTGATCCCACGATAACGACGGATCAGAGGTGGAGGAAACAAGTGTCTCTTAAGCTTGTTAGTGTGATGATCCATTTGTCTTCGTCGAGGAGAAGGAAAAAAACATTTAACTTTCACCACTCGTATGTTGACATCCTGATCACCTGAGGATTCGAACCCACAGCTTATTTCAACTGAAAATTTATCACCCTAACGCTAGCGGGGGAGGGGGGGGGTTAGGTTAGGTTAGGTTAAGTTAGGTTAAGTTAGTATTTGGCCAGGATAGCTTAGATTGGTATTAGGTTAAGTTTTATGTCTGTTTACAGTTATGTTAGGTTAGGGTAGTTTAGGTTAGATTAAGTTATTATTAGGTTAGATTACGTTGGATTATGTTACGGTAGCTTATCGTTAGGTTAGAATTTAATTCCATTCTGATCATTTCTGGTTGATTTACTGTATAGACGAAGTAGTGTAGTGGATAGATGGATGGGTGGGTGGACGGACGGGCAGATAGACACGCGTAGATCAACGGTTGAATAAACGATCGTATGGATGGACGCACACACGGACGGACGGACGGACGTAACCCTCTGCCATATACCCCTCTGCTAGGAACGAGAGAGATTAAGAAATTTAGCCTTGAGACCTTCTAAGAATCTGGAACATGACCCATTGTGTGGCAACAACTTAACCCGGGATTAGAGGATTTTTTGTTTAGATTCTCCGATATTCGAAGCTTATGTATATGTGTGTGTGTGTGTGTGTGTGTGTGTGTGTGTGTGTGTGTGTTGGATCACCCGATGATTAAATTGCCTACCCTAATCTAACCAACCATAGACCTAACCTCCCCAGGTAGAGTTAAAGTGTTTTTTAATCAACAGGTGAAATACGGTAGGGGTGTCTAATCTTCAGGTGTTGCAATATTTTTCTTACACGGCTAATTACAGTGAATGTCTTCGTGCGGTAGTCTCATCCTTAGGTCGGCAGATATCCTTGTGCCGTAAACAGGTAGATGCGTTCTCAAAGCACCATTTGTTGGGGAAGAGGGAGAGGGCGGAAAGAGAGGGACAGGAGGAGGGAGAGGGCGGAAGGAGAGGGAAAGGAGGAGGGGAAGGGGAGGAGAATCGAGGGGTATTGGAAGAGGGGAAGGGAGAAAGGAGGGAAGGGGAAGGTGAAGAGGAGAGAGGGGAAGGGAAAGGAGGGAAGGGGAAGGTGAGGAAGAGAGAGGGGGAGGGAAAGAGGGAGGGGAAGGGGGGAAGAGAAAGATGAGGAAATGAGAGAGGGAGGGTAAGGAGGGAAAGGGAAGGTGAAGAAGAGAGAGAGAGGGAGGGGGAGAAAGGAAGGGGAAGGCGAGGAGGAGAAAAACGGATGGAAAGAAGGCAGGAAAAAAAATCCTTAATACAGAGAAAAATATGAGAAAATATGTTAAAATGCCAATCCCAAGTGTCCAGGGAATTTTGTCCCCAACTGTACACTGTCTGTCTGCCTGTCTGTCTCATAAACGGGACTTCAGAATTCTACAGATCACACCTGACTTCCGTTTACACACACATACACACACACACACACACACACATTCTCTCGGCACAACTCTCCTTAATGGGTAAATTCCTTATGAGTCTTCTGCATCCTAATGACATCTATTTTGTGGGTAGCTATCAATATCATCTTGACAGGGTCTCTCTCTCTCTCTCTCTCTCTCTCTCTCTCTCTCTCTCTCTCTCTCTCTCTCTCTCTCTCCCCATCAGGCGCTCACAAACTTGAAGTCCATTCGTTCCTTTCATACAAAAACGTTCGTCAGGCGTAGTTTCTCCCGCCAGTGAAGTTATTTCAGGGCGGAGATGACCGCCACGTATTTATTTCGTGTTAATTTATCAGTAAGAGTATTGATGAGTCTCCCCAGCGTAGCATGTTCATCTCTAAGCCTCCTCCTCCTCCTCCTCCTGCCCCTCCTCTTCCTCGTCTTCCTTCTCCTCCTCTTTCTCTATCTCCTTCTCATCCTCCAGCTCCTCTCTTTCTTGCTCCTTCTCTTCCCCCTTCTTCTCCTCCTCCTCTCCTCTTCCTTCACCCCTTCTTCGCCGTCTTAACCTGCGCCAGAAGACTCCGCGATCTCTTCCTTTTCTCCCAGTTCCTCCTCCTCCTCCACTAATAGACTCCATTTTACGATCCCTCTTCTCCTGCTTCCTCCTTCACTATGAGACTACAACCTTTCTCTTCCTCCTTCCTTCCCTCCTCCTCCTACTCCTCCTACTCCTCTTCCAGCGACTTACCCTCCATAAGGGACTCCGAACCTCAACCTCGTCGTTCTCCTTCTCCTCCTCCAACGCCTCAAGCTGCGGCAGGGGGACTCAAAACCTGTAAAACTCCTCGACCTCAGAGCGACGTAACGGCGACATGAGCGAAGGAATGCAATTTGTGGTCTTGGTGATGCTGAGTAAACTTCTCGATGCCGTAACGAGTCGCTGGCCGCCACCACAGCCACCAGCAGCAGCAGGAGCAAAAAGTGGTCTTCCCCCCCGATGCCTTATCTTCCATGCAGAGAGAAAGAGAGAGAGAGAGAGAGAGAGAGAGAGAGAGAGAGAGAGAGAGAGAGAGAGAGAGAGAATAGCTCCGGCTCCCAACAAAATTCAAACAAAAACCAAAATATATCACTCCATATATGTGTTTGACTGTACATTACCTGTTTTCCTAACGATTGTTTTGCCCCCTCCCGCTCCTCCTCCCCTCTCCTCCCTCTCATTACCATCCTCATAAACACTGCCTCATGTCGTTAATGCCATAAAGTGTTTCGGTGTCGACAAATAAACAGTCACAGTTCATCATCCCCAGTCAACAGTTACTCGCTCTTCGGACTTATATGGAGTCAGGTATAACTAGTAATAGGTATTTTTTCCAGGTGATACATAATTGATGGTGTTGTAGGTGAAGACACAGACAGGTAATTATTATATTAACATAATGATTTCTTCTTCTTTCTTCTTCCTCCTCCTCCTCCTCCACCACCTCCTCTTCTTCATCGTCCTACTTCTCCTCTTCCTTCCTCCTCCTTCTCATTCTTCTCCTCCTCCTCCTCCACCACCAACACCTCCCCCTCCTCCATCTCTTCATCCTCCTCCTTCGGGCAGGTGATAGTACCGGGTGTTGCTAATGACCTCAAACAGGTGTTGCCAAGTGACAGCCACTGCCACCCAGTACTGCCTCACCCGCTGGGAGAGAGATGGATGATGGCCAGACCAACACACACACACACACACACACACACACACACACACACACACACCCACACATCAGCGATGACGTGTTGTCAGAGCTCTGGAACATTACATCAGTTGTCTTCATCTATCCATTCATCCACCTCTCTCTCTCTCTCTCTCTCTCTCTCTCTCTCTCTCTCTCTCTCTCTCTCTCTTTTCTGTGTTTGTTGTATTATTTCAATTTTCGTATATTTGTCCCCTTTTCTTTAATTTATCATTTCAATTAGCCAACACAGGTCACCCCTACGGCATCGAGAAGTTTACTCAGCATCACCAAGACCACAAATTGCATTCCTTCGCTCATGTCGCCGTTACGTCGCTCTGAGGTCGAGGAGTTTTACAGGTTCCGAGTCCCTCTGCCTATCCCTTTCCGTCCATCCATCCGACTATCCGTCCGTCCTTCTGCTTATCCGTCCATCTATCCGCATATCCGTCTCTTCGCCAACCACAACCACACCTAGCACCAAGCTGACTACTCATAAATTAGCAAACGCTCGGAGGCGGTCTGAGGCCTCGGTGAGAATTGTCAGATCTTCCCCCCACAAAAAAAAAAGTGGTCTGTTGCCTCGGCCTTGTAATTTATAAGACGAAAATGAACTCTTGGTAATAAAAGTCAGTTTAGTGATGTAATTCGCTTCTTGGGTCTTATGACAGTATGTGGGAGGGAATATTATGAATGTGTTTGTCGGTCTTGTAATACTGTGACGTTTTTTACTGATGGCTCTGACACGGGGCTGTAGTTATTGAGATACTTGGGGTCTAGTTTTTTTTTTTCAATGAGTTTGTTTTTCCTTGTATCTCTTTTATTTTTGCCCGTCTCTCTGTCAGTCTGTGTGTCTGTTTATCTTCTCTGTTTGCTCGATAGGCTATCTACCCGTCTCTGTATACGTAAATATAATGTTAAGGAACGATACATGCAACATTAGATAGTGTTTCTCTCCTCTCCAGTCAGCTATATCTACATCCATCAGGACCGTAGTCATTCTCAACACCTATGACCATGTAAGTCACTTAATTCAGCCATCTTAATTAATGTTCATACAATCAAAAATTTTCTGGGTTTACCGATTAAAAAAAAATATGTAAACATATGAACGAATTTTTGATAAAAATAAAATTTATAAACACAAGAACACAGACTCAAGTTGTAAACCCAAACAAAAAGTTCTTATTGTCTACCCAGGTGGAGAGTATCATCCTCTGTCCTGGTAAACAGTGCATAAAAAATGCAAACCAGGTATTAGCACAACACTAAACGGGACCACAGTACAACCACGTGAATAAAACTTGAACATAAAAGTAATGAAAAATAACACCAGAAAAAAAGAATAGAAAAAGAAAAAAGACAACCGAGAAATATCTAATTTCTTATATATACTTACATAAATACAGAGAGAGAGAGAGAGAGAGAGAGAGAGAGAGAGAGAGAGAGAGAGAGAGAGAGAGATTGTTGTGTGTATGTATGTGTGTGTGTGTGTGTGTGTGTGTGAAAGAGACCAACATAGGGGAGACCATACCACACCTTATACAGGGTCAATGAAGGTAAGGGTAGACGGCTCCCTCAAGGAAGACGCTCTAGCACAAAAACTGGACTTCACTAAACAACAGCAGGTGGGGCTGAGCACTTAACTGTTTTGGGCCCTCGAGCTACTGCTGGTAGATGGGCAACATGACCCTCCGTCCCTTCCTCCATCCTTCCCTTCCTCCATCCTTGTCTCCCTCCCTCCTTCTACCCACCCACACTACCCCCTCCTTCTCTTCGCCTATCCTTGTTCCTTCCTTCTCCTTCCATCCTTACCTCCCTCTATCCTTGCCTCCCCCTGTTTCTCTATCTATCCCTCCCTCTCTCACTTACTCACCCCTACCCTCCCTACACCCTCCCTACCCATTCCCCTAGCCCCTCTCTCACCCCCCCTCCCCCTATCCATGCATCGTATTTTCACTCGTAAAAAAGGGGGAAAATCTATTTACTAACCCTTATTAGGTCGAGGTAGAAGCGACCCACAATTCATCATCATTAATTAGTATTTTTTAAATGTACGTGTTTTTTTTTTCTGCATCCTTGAAGTTATTATTT
The DNA here is from genome assembly GCA_958450375.1 of Homarus gammarus. Taxonomy (NCBI): domain Eukaryota; kingdom Metazoa; phylum Arthropoda; class Malacostraca; order Decapoda; family Nephropidae; genus Homarus; species Homarus gammarus. The sequence continues at coordinate 651,823 of CAUDMG010003662.1, read as the reverse complement.
ATTGGTTGGTCAGACGCGTACCTGCAGAATGTGGGAGTCAATAGAAGGAAAAAATGCAAAAGAGAGAATAGGAGGATAAAAAGAAGGCTAAGAAAATGAAGGACGAAGATAAAAGAAGGAAGAAGGGGGAGTTAGGAGACGACTAAGGAAGAAGAATATATAAGATGTAGGAGGAAGGTAGAAGGCGATGGAGGAAGGTAGAAGGCGAAGGAGGAAAGTAGAAGACGAAGGAGGAATAAAAGAGAAGGTGGAAGAGGAAGTTAGGAGATGACTGATGAAGATAGTAGACGAAGAGAAAGATACGAGGCGAAGGAGGAAGCTAGAAAGCGAAGGTGGAAGAAGATAGGAGGCGTAGGAGGAAGAAGGAGGAGGAAGATAGGAGGTGATGGAGGAAGGTTGAAGAAAAAGAAGAAGAAGAAATGAGTGAATAATATACTCAACCTGGTTATAAATTCATATATATTAATTAATAACTAGTGACTCTATGCATACTAATCACGTCAATAACTCGTATGATATCTTGCATTATCTTATTATTATTTGTTCTACTTGTCAATTTATGTTATTAATTTATTAGTTGCTATTCAATATTCATTCATTAATTTACGAATATACAGTATTTTGTTGAATTTATTTATGTGTTAATCGCATTTATTTATTAGTTATGTATCTATGTATGTGTCTATATATCTATTTATTTGTCTACTTATCCGCATATTTATTCACCTATTCATATATATATTCGCCAGTTTAATTTATTGTTTATTTATTAATTTATATCGTTCAATCATACTCAAAACACTATTTCACTCAATAGGTTTCCTCAGTTTGGTTATGTCTCTTACTCTCAATCACCATCAGTCTCGTTAGTTTTCCTCAGTTTCGTTATATCTCTCACTCTCAATCACCATCAACCTCGTTAGTTTTCCTCAGTGTGCTTATGTCTCTCACTCTCAATCACCATCAATCTCGTTAGTTTTCCTCAGTTTGTTTATATCTCTCACTCTCAATCACCATCAATCTCGTTAGTTTTCCTCCGTTTGTTTATGTCTGTTACTCTCAATCACCATCAGCCTCGTTAGTTTTCCTCAGTGTGTTTATGTCTCTCACTTCAAATCATCAACCTTGTTAGTTTTCCTCAGTTTGGTTATGTCTCTTACTCTCAATCACCATCAGTCTCGTTAGTTTTCCTCAGTTTCGTTATATCTCTCACTCTCAATCACCATCAATCTCGTTAGTTTTCCTCCGTTTGTTTATGTCTGTTACTCTCAATCACCATCAGCCTCGTTAGTTTTCCTCAGTGTGTTTATGTCTCTCACTTCAAATCATCAACCTTGTTAGTTTTCCTCAGTTGTTTATGTCTCATACTCTCAATCACCATCAACCTCGTTAGTTTTCCTCAGTGTGCTTATGTCTCTCACTCTCAATCACCATCAATCTCGTTAGTTTTCCTCAGTTTGTTTATGTCTGATACTCTCAATCACCTTCAGCCTCGTTAGTTTCCCTCAGTTTGTTTATGTCTCTCACTTCCAATCATCAACATTGTTAGTTTTCCTCAGTTTGTTTATGTCTCTCACTCTCAATCACCATCAACCTCGTTAGTTTTCCTCAGTGTGTTTATGTCTCTCACTTCCAATCATCAACCTTGTTAGTTTTCCTCAGTTTGTTTATGTCTCTCACTCTCAATCACCATCAACCTCGTTAGTTTTCCTCAGTGTGTTTATGTCTCTCACTTCCAATCATCAACTTCGTTAGTTTTCCTCAGTTGTTTATGTCTCTCTGTCTCAATCATCATCAACTTCGTTAGTTTTCCTCAGTTGTTTATGTCTCTCACTCTCAATCACCATCAACCTCGTTAGTTTTCCTCAGTTTGTTTGTCTCTCACTCCCAATCACCATCAGCCTCGTTAGTTTTCTTCGGTGTGTATATTTTTCTCACTGTCAATCACCATCAACCACGTTAGTTTTCCTCAGTGTGTCTATTTCTCTCACTGTCAATCACCATCAACCTCGTTAGTTTTCCTCAGTTGTTTATGTCTCTCATTCTTAATCACCATCAACCTCGTTAGTTTTCCTCAGTTGTTTATGACTCTCACTTAATCACCATCAGCCTCGTTAGTTTTCCTCAGTTTGTTTATGTCTCTCACTCCCAATCATCAACCTCGTTAGTTTTCCTCAGTTGTTTATGTCTCTCATTCTTAATCACCATCAACCTCGTTAGCTTTCCTCAGTTGTTTATGACTCTCACTCAATCACCATCAGCCTCGTTAGTTTTCCTCAGTTTGTTTATGTCTCTCACTCCCAATCATCAACCCCGATATTTTTCCTCAGTTTGTTTATGTCTCACTCTCAATCACCATCAACCTCGTTAGTTTTCCTCAGTGTGTTTATATCTGTTACTCTCAATCACCATCAGCCTCGTTAGTTTTCCTCAGTGTGTTTATGTCTCTCACTCCCAATCATCAACCTCGTTAGTTTTCCTCAGTTTGTTTATGTCTCTCACTCCCAATCATCAACCTCGTTAGTTTTCCTCAGCTTGTTTATGTCTCTCACTCTCAATCACCATCAACCTCGTTAGTTTTCCTCAGTGTGTTTATGTCTCTCACTCCCAATCATCAACCTCGTTAGTTTTCCTAAGTGTGTTTATGTCTCTCACTGTCAATCACCATCAACCTCGTTAGTTTTCCTCAGTTGTTTATGTCTCTCACTCTCAATCACCATCAACCTCGTTAGGTTTCCTCAGTTTGTTTATGTCTCTCACTCTCAATCACCATCAGCCTCATTAGTTTTCCTCAGTTTGTTTAAGTCTTTCACTCTCAATCACCATCAACCTCGTTAGGTTTCCTCAGTGTGTTTATGTCTCTCACTGTCAATCACCATCAACCTCGTTAGTTTTCCTCAGTTTGTTTATGTCTTTCACTGTCAATCACCATCAACCTCGTTAGTTTTCCTCGGTGTGTTTATGTCTCTCACTCTCAATCATCAACCTCGTTAGTTTTCCTCAGTTGTTTATGTCTCTCACTCTCAATCACCATCAATCTCGTTAGTTTTCCTCAGCTTGTTTATGTCTGATACTCTCAATCACCTTCAGCCTCGTTAGTTTTCCTCAGTGTGTTTATGTCTCTCACTTCATATCATCAACCTTGTTAGTTTTCCTCAGTTGTTTATGCCTCTCACTCTCAGTCACCATCAATCTCGTTAGTTCCCTCAGTTTGTTTATGTCTCTCACTTCCAATCATCAACTTTGTTAGTTTTCCTCAGTTTGTTTATGTCTGATACTCTCAATCACCTTCAGCCTCGTTAGTTTTCCTCAGTGTGTTTATGTCTCTCACTTCATATCATCAACCTTGTTAGTTTTCCTCAGTTGTTTATGCCTCTCACTCTCAATCACCATCAACCTCGTTAGTTTTCCTCAGTGTGTTTATGTCTCTCGCTTCCAATCATGAACTTCGTTAGTTTTCCTCAGTTGTTTATGTCTCTCTGTCTCAATCACCATCAACTTCGTTAGTTTTCCTCAGTGTGTTTATGTCTCTCACTTCCAATCATGAACTTCGTTAGTTTTCCTCAGTTGTTTATGTCTCTCTGTCTTAATCACCATCAACTTCGTTAGTTTTCCTCAGTTGTTTATGTCTCTCACTCTGAATCACCATCAACCTCGTTAGTTTTCCTCAGTTTGTTTATGTCTCTCACTGTCAATCACCATCAACCTCTTTAGTTTTCCTCAGTTGTTTATGTCTCTCACTCTCAATCACCATCAACCTCGTTAGGTTTCCTCAGTTTGTGTATGTGCCTCACTCCCAATCATCAACCTCGTTAGTTTTCCTCAGTGTGTTTATGTCTCTAACTCTCAATCACCATCAACCTCGTTAGTTTTCCTCAGTGTGTTTATGTCTCTTTCTCTCAATCACCCTCAACCTCGTTAGTTTTCCTCAGTTTGTGTATGTTTCTCACTCTCAATCACCATCAACCTCGTCAGGCTTCCTCAGTTTGTTTATTTCTCTCACTCTCAATCACCATCAACCTCGTTAGGTTTCCTCAGTTTGTTTATGTCTCTTTCTGTCAATCACCATCAACCTCGTTAGTTTTGCTCAGTTTGTGTATGTCTCTCACTCCCAATCATCAACCTGGTTAGTTTTCCTCAGTTTGTTTATGTCTCTCACTCTCAATCACGATCAACCTCGTTAGTTTTCCTCAGTGTGTTTATGTCTCTCACTCCCAATCATCAACCTCGCTAGTTTTCCTCAGTTTGTTTATGTCTCTCATTCTCAATCACCATCAACCTCGTTAGTTTTCCTCAGTGTGTTTATGTCTCTCACTCCCAATCATCAACCTCGTTAGTTTTCCTCAGTGTGTTTATGTCTCTCACTCTCAATCATCAACCTCGTTAGTTTTCCTCAGTTTGTTTATGTCTCTCACTCCCAATCATCAACCTCGTTAGTTTTCCTCAGCTTGTTTATGTCTCTCACTCTCAATCACCATCAACCTCGTTAGTTTTCCTCAGTGTGTTTATGTCTCTCACTCCCAATCATCAACCTCGTTAGTTTTCCTCAGTCTGTTTATGTCTCTCACTCTCAATCATCAACCTCGTTAGTTTTCCTCAGTTTGTTTATGTCTCTCACTCCCAATCATCAACCTCGTTAGTTTTCCTCAGTTGTTTATGTCTCTCACTCTCAATCACCATCAACCTCGTTAGGTTTCCTCAGATTGTTTATGTCTCTCACTCTCAATCACCATCAGCCTCATTAGTTTTCCTCAGTTTGTTTAAGTCTCTCACTCTCAATCACCATCAACCTCGTTAGGTTTCCTCAGTGTGTTTATGTTTCTCACTGTCAATCACCATCAACCTCGTTAGTTTTCCTCAGTTGTTTATGTCTCTCACTCTCAATCACCATCAACCTCGTTAGTTTTCCTCAGTGTGGTTATGTCTCTCACTTCATATCATCAACCTTGTTAGTTTTCCTCAGTTGTTTATGCCTCTCACTCTCAGTCACCATCAATCTCGTTAGTTCCCTCAGTTTGTTTATGTCTCTCACTTCCAATCATCAACCTTGTTAGTTTTCCTCAGTTTGTTTATGTCTGATACTCTCAATCACCCTCAGCCTCGTTAGTTTTCCTCAGTGTGTTTATGTCTCTCACTTCATATCATCAACCTTGTTAGTTTTCCTCAGTTGTTTATGCCTCTCACTCTCAATCACCATCAACCTCGTTAGTTTTCCTCAGTGTGTTTATGTCTCTCGCTTCCAATCATGAACTTCGTTAGTTTTCCTCAGTTGTTTATGTCTCTCTGTCTCAATCACCATCAACTTCGTTAGTTTTCCTCAGTGTGTTTATGTCTCTCACTTCCAATCATGAACTTCGTTAGTTTTCCTCAGTTGTTTATGTCTCTCTGTCTTAATCACCATCAACTTCGTTAGTTTTCCTCAGTTTTTTATGTCTCTCACTCTGAATCACCATCAACCTCGTTAGTTTTCCTCAGTTTGTTTATGTCTCTCACTGTCAATCACCATCAACCTCTTTAGTTTTCCTCAGTTGTTTATGTCTCTCACTCTCAATCACCATCAACCTCGTTAGGTTTCCTCAGTTTGTGTATGTGCCTCACTCCCAATCATCAACCTCGTTAGTTTTCCTCAGTGTGTTTATGTCTCTAACTCTCAATCACCATCAACCTCGTTAGTTTTCCTCAGTGTGTTTATGTCTCTTTCTCTCAATCACCCTCAACCTCGTTAGTTTTCCTCAGTTTGTGTATGTTTCTCACTCTCAATCACCATCAACCTCGTCAGGCTTCCTCAGTTTGTTTATTTCTCTCACTCTCAATCACCATCAACCTCGTTAGGTTTCCTCAGTTTGTTTATGTCTCTTTCTGTCAATCACCATCAACCTCGTTAGTTTTGCTCAGTTTGTGTATGTCTCTCACTCCCAATCATCAACCTGGTTAGTTTTCCTCAGTTTGTTTATGTCTCTCACTCTCAATCACCATCAACCTCGTTAGTTTTCCTCAGTGTGTTTATGTCTCTCACTCCCAATCATCAACCTCGCTAGTTTTCCTCAGTTTGTTTATGTCTCTCATTCTCAATCACCATCAACCTCGTTAGTTTTCCTCAGTGTGTTTATGTCTCTCACTCCCAATCATCAACCTCGTTAGTTTTCCTCAGTGTGTTTATGTCTCTCACTCTCAATCATCAACCTCGTTAGTTTTCCTCAGTTTGTTTATGTCTCTCACTCCCAATCATCAACCTCGTTAGTTTTCCTCAGCTTGTTTATGTCTCTCACTCTCAATCACCATCAACCTCGTTAGTTTTCCTCAGTGTGTTTATGTCTCTCACTCCCAATCATCAACCTCGTTAGTTTTCCTCAGTCTGTTTATGTCTCTCACTCTCAATCATCAACCTCGTTAGTTTTCCTCAGTTTGTTTATGTCTCTCACTCCCAATCATCAACCTCGTTAGTTTTCCTCAGTTGTTTATGTCTCTCACTCTCAATCACCATCAACCTCGTTAGGTTTCCTCAGATTGTTTATGTCTCTCACTCTCAATCACCATCAGCCTCATTAGTTTTCCTCAGTTTGTTTAAGTCTCTCACTCTCAATCACCATCAACCTCGTTAGGTTTCCTCAGTGTGTTTATGTCTCTCACTCTCAATCACCATCAACCTCGTTAGTTTTCCTCAGTTGTTTATGTCTCTCACTCTCAATCACCATCAACCTCGTTAGGTTTCCTCAGTTTGTGTATGTGTCTCACTCCCAATCATCAACCTCGTTAGTTTTCCTCAGTTTGTTTATGTCTCTAACTCTTAATCACCATCAACCCCGTTAGTTTTCCTCAGTGTGTTTATGTCTCTTTCTCTCAATCACCCTCAACCTCGTTAGTTTTCCTCAGTTTGTGTATGTCTCTCACTCTCAATCACCATCAACGTCGTTAGGTTTCCTCAGTTTGTTTATGTCTCTCTCTCAATCATCAATTTCGTTAGTTTTCCTCAGTTTGTTCATGTCTCTCACTCCCAATCACCATCAACCTCGTTAGTTTTCCTCAGCTTGTTTATGTCTCTCACTCTCAATCACCATCAACCTCGTTAGTTTTCCTCAGTGTGTTTATGTCTCTCACTCCCAATCATCAACCGCGTTAGTTTTCCTCAGTTTGTTTATGTCTCTCACTCCCAATCATCAACCTCGTTAGTTTTCCTCAGCTTGTTTATGTCTCTCACTCTCTTTCACCATCAACCTCGTTAGTTTTCCTCAGTTTGTTTATGTCTCTCACTCCCAATCACCATCACCTGAGGCACCACACTAATTTAAGCCAATTTAGTTGATCAAGTGAAAAATCTCCACCCCAGCATATTTTTACCTAAAGATTAATCACCTTAACAATAAATTAATCTAACGTATCCGTATCCTATTCAACACTAGGCTAGGCTAGACTAGACTAGACTAGACTAGACTAGACTAGACTAGACAAGACTAGACTAGACTAGACTAAACCAGACTAGACTAGACTAGACTAGACTAAACCAGACTAGACAAGACTAGACTAGACAAGACTAGACTAGACTAGACTAGACTAAACCAAACTAGACTAAAAACTAGACTAATCTTTAGGTGAAATAAACTGGAGATTTTTCAGGTGATTCAAAAACTATATATAACTATACTGCATAATTTAACGATATGATCAACGCTATTAAACCTTATGTAATTTATATATATATATATATATATATATATATATATATATATATATATATATATATATATATAATGTATATATAAATTTCATCATGTAATTTATATATTTTTCCTTGTGTATATCGTTTTATGTCGTGTATATACGTCATCAATTTTATAGTGATACAGGTGAGGAATCCGGACCACCGTATATAAGACCATAATATATATCTACCTGCTAATTACATACCTATCAAACTAACGACTGAGATACCAGGTGCAGTTGATAATAGATCCTCGTATAGGTATCTTCTTGCTGCCGGAGAGAGAGAGAGAGAGAGAGAGAGAGAGAGAGAGAGAGAGAGAGAGAGAGAGAGTTCATTATAGCAGCCTGGCGTATGATAAACACCGATAGGGAGGTCATGGACGCGAGATAAGTGATGGTATATGATGGCAGTGGCTGGGAAGGTGTGGTTGGTCTGCCTTTCTGGCCACGATGGTGTAAGCTACTGGGTTTCTTCTGGATGGTGGGGAATGGGCGGGGTTTGGGAGGTTGTTTAGACGTGTGTTGGGAGAGGTGTTTGGAAACGTACATACGTGTGTGTTGAGGGAGGAGGGAAAGAGGAAAAGAGATGTGCGTGTGTGTAAGCCCAGGAGTGTATGAATGCATATATGTATGTGTGCGAAGTGTGTGTTTGTGTGTGTGTGTGTTTATGTATCCACCCGAGGTACACACGAGGTACACGCACCTGTCATACTAATCACCACAACACACAGGTGACCGCTACCCAACACAAGTCTCGCCTCAGAGTTTACGAACGTGTAATTCTGAGTAAATCCATTAGTTTACCGCGGAAGTAAAGGTGAAGTTTTCATAACAGAGGAAATAACATTATATAATATGTATTCCATTTACAGTTGAACAAAAATAATGGATGAACACACACTTGCTTCACTAACTTGTAACTGAATGCGGTGATGACGCATCCTTCGTCGACCGGGAAATGAACGCAGTGATAGTGCATTTCCATTAAGTGTCCATTTAGTGTATTGGTAATGTATCATACATAGCGAATGCATGGAAAGTAGAAACAATGCATTTTCCTGCTTTCGAGCGAATGCAGTGATAATGCATTCTACGCTGACGAGGAAACCAACCGATCAGAGAATGCATTAACGCATTCACTACAAAAGCAACGCAGCATAGTGGTTTCTCCTCCACCTAGAAAGTGATGGCCAATGGTGGTGCATCTTTCATCAAGCGAATGTAGTGGTAACGTATTGTATTTTGAATGCAGTGAGGACAGTAATAATTAAATCACCACCTCCAGGGAATGCAGCTGATATCTACCGCCCCCCACCCCACCCTTACACCAGCCTGATACATATCAAACTCTTTACAACCCTTCGTGCAAGTCAACTAGCTGTACTGGTTTATATTAATGGTGTCGCCTGTTAACTTATAATGAAAGGCTGGCTAGTGTGTTTATATCAAATTCTAGCAGACGTCAGGGAGGGCAGAGAGGGAGGTATGTTGTCATGAAAATTATGTGTGTGTATATATATATATATATATATATATATATATATATATATATATATATATATATATATATATACATATACATATATAATATATATATATATATATATATATATATATATATATATATATATATATATATATATATATATATATATATAATATATATATTTATTTATTTGTTTGTGTGCATGTGTGTGTCCAGGATTTCATCCCATGTAATGAACGCTGCCACTCCAAGGTGGCTCCACTGAACCACTGGCCAATTGTGTTTATCTGCAGCTGGTTGTGTAATGAAAGCGTGTGTGTCCCTGACGTGGGTACACAGATATTTAGGTAAATTCATTATATTTACTTGGTTGATTTCTCGACTTGAAGTGCGGAAAAAGAAAATATCTTGTTACGATAATCACGGTGTATTCGTAAATTCGACGCCATCTTCACCTCTTTGGTTATATCGTATATTTAAGTTGCCCATTTAGAGGAAATCCTCACATATCAAATTACGAGGAATATACAAACATACGAACTTTTTTTTTAAGAATCTCCCCCAAAGACAGGACACTATACAGCAGCTTTTAAGACCATAAACACTATCAGTCCCAAGGCTCAGGGACCAAATTGAAAGTGACCACCCACAAAGTCAATTAGGATACCTTAATAAAAAAAATAACTATTGCGAGAAACAACGTAACGCCGAGAGGTAATTACCCCCAACTACCCTGGTGAGACAACCCAGGGAGCCAATCAGAGGGGAGCACACACAAACACAAAGCTCTGAGTCATGTCCCCTAAAAACATTCATACTACTAAGTGGTCAATTAAATAGAGCGATAATCAGGTACCAGGTGTCTCTAACTCTTATTTGATTGTTGATGTAAGCTTCCCCTTCCCCCATCCATCCTTCATCACCTCCCTCACTTCATTCTCTCTATCCTCCCATACCGCCCTCCTTCAATGAGCTCATTCCCTCACCTCCCTCACACCCGTCCTTCTTTCATCCCTCACTTACGTCCCTTTCTCCCTCCCTCCTCCCCAATTCCGTCCCTTTCTTTCTCCCTCCTCCCTCTTCCAGTTCCCTCCCTCTTTCACCTCCCTCCCTTCCTTGGTTCCTCATACATCTACCTATGATAGTATTCTCGTCCTCTCTCTACCTACTTCACCTCCCTCTCTTCCTGCCTGTACGCTGACTCATTTACCTGGTCAACCTCACCCCGATATCCTCCCTCACCTACCGACCATTGTACTACTCTACCTGTTAATACCTCCTTCCTCTTTTTATGCCTACTTAATCTACCGTTTATTCCTCCTTTATTTACATATGTACTTTTTCATTCATACTCTCTGTCTGTCTGTCTGTCTGTCTGTCTGTGTGTCTGTCTGTGTATTTTTTTGTACAAAGGAACGGATAGGTAGATATAGCAGATACAGATGGATAGTTTGATAGTTGATAGAAAGACAAACAAACAGACATACAGATAAAACGCGAGCTAAAGAGACAGATGAACAGAGAGACGTATTGGTGTGAGGCTTCAGGTAAGTGTCATGGTGGGGAATCCCCTTCATTAGTCTTGCTGGTGAAGGTGATGGGTGTAGGTGGAGGGTGAGGGTAGAGGGTGAGGGTAGGCGGCGAGGGTGGGGGGGGTCAGGGTGGTGGTAAGGGTGGAGGATGAGGATGAGGGTGGAAGGTGAATTTCAATTTTGCCACTTACAGCTGTAACGCTAAAGGATTACAGAGTAGCGGTCACAAAGGGTCTGTATAACTAACCCCTGTGGTCAGGATATTATGACATTGAATGTTACAGAGTATTTCAAATAAATTCTTTGTTTAATTCCGTACACAGAGAGTAACTTATTCGCAACTGCGTGAGTACAGGAAAGTAAGGCAATATGCCTGGCCGCACACTTTGTTATTCACGTTTGCGTGAGAGGTATTCAAGCACATTGTGTGTTTGTTTCTATATTTGGGATATGATATATAGCTACTAAGTGCAAAAAAGTGGATACAATCTTAATTTGTCGGCTATCTTGCCATTAGAGACAAAGTGTTGTGCGATTTTACACACAGAGTGCTTGGACCTGTCGCTAAAAGGTTCTACAGCTCAGTATCTTCACACAGTCAAGGACATAGTGTCGAGTGTGTGGCCATATGTCTGACCACACACTTTACATTTAGTTTTGTTCACACACGCATGGAGATGGAGGGTGGAGGATAAGGGTGGAGGGTGGAGGATAAGGGTGGAGGGTGGAGGATGGGGATGAGGGTGGAGAATGACGGGTGAGGGTGGAGAGTGAGGGTGACGGGTGAGATTGAAGGGTGGTGGGTGAAGGGTGATGGGTGAGGGTGGGGGCCAAGGGTGATGATGAGGGTGGAGGTGGAGGTATGAAGATGGCGGGTGAGGGTGGAGGGTGGAGGGTGACGGGCGAGGGTGGAGGATGACGAGTAAGGATGGAGGGTGGCGAGTAAAGGTAACGGGTGAGGGAAGAGGGTGGAAGATGAGGGTGTAGGATGAGGATGGTGAATGAAGGTGAGAAGCAGAGTGCAGGCGGAGGGTGAAGGTGGCAAGTGGGGGTGGAAGATGAGGGTGGAGGTGTGGGTAGAGGATGGAGGTGAATAGTGAGGGTGGATGTGTGGGTGGAGGATGGAGGTGGATGATGAGGGTGGAGGGTGAGAATAAGGGTGGAAGGCACTTCATTTTACTGTAGAGATGGGAGGAAGAGGGGAAGAGTTAGTGATGGGGGAGGGAAAAGAGGAAAGAAATAAGAGAGAGAGAGAGATAGAGAGAGAGGAGAGAGAGAGAGAGAGAGAGAGAGAGAGAGAGAGAGAGAGAGAGAGAGAGAGAGAGAGAGAGTGCGTGCGTGCGTGCGTGTCTGTGTTTGGGTGAGTGTATGTGTCATATTTACATTAGTGTGTGTGAAAAGTAGGAAAAAACAAGAAAGGAAAAAGGAAAAAAAATGATAATCTACCACGAAAATCCCAAAGATAATCGAAAAAAGAGACGAAATCTGTGATAAAAAAAAAGAAAAAAAAAGAAAGGAAAAAAGAAAGAAAACAGAAAGGAAAAAAGAAAGAGAGAGAAAGAGAAAACACCATCAAATAAACACATCAAAACATTACTGCCAAATATATTACGATTTCTCACGCGAAAACTTACGACCAATGAGAAAAAAAAAATCGTAAGTTACTCGCACGAACATAGAGACATTTACACTCAGGTGATGCATCTCCTTCAAGAAATTCATTTAAGCGTATATTATCGACTTGGGAAAACCCGTGCAAGATATATCATGGATGAGGGAAAAACACACTCTGAGGGCGAGCTTATATCATGCGAAACTAAGGAGAGTTGAAATGTAGGAGGAGGAGAAGGAAGAAAAAATGAAGAATTGGTTTTCGGGGAGAAATCCGAGAAGAGATTGTGGTGGTGGTGGTGGTGAGGAAGAGGAGGAAAACGAGGTGGTGGTGGTGGTGGGGAAGAGGAGGAAAACGAGGTGGTGGTGGAGGGCAGGAGAAGGGAGAGGAGGAGGAAGAAGAGGAGGTGGTGGTGGTGGGGAAGAGGTGGAAAACGTGGTGGTGGTGGTGGTGGTGGGTGAGGAGAAGCAGGAGGAATTGGTAGTGGGGGAGAGGGAGAGGAGGAGGAGGAAGAAGGGGAGGAATTGATGTTGGAGGAGATGGAAAAGAGGGGGAATAAAGGTAGGAAAGAGGATTTATGTGCGAAAGAGAGAGAGAGAGAGGCGGAAGAGAAGGAGAATGAAGAGGAAGAGGAAGAGAATGAGAAGGAAGAGGAGGAGAAGGAGGAAGAGAAAGAGGAATAGAAGGATGAGGATGAAGAGAAGAACAAAAACAAGGAGGAGGAGGAGGAGGAGGAGGAGGAGGGGGATGTAAATAATGATTACGAAAGACAAAACGTAACGAGAGGGGAAGAGAATAATGATAATGGTTAAAGATATTGGAGAGAAACTATTAGCGAGACTAAGGAAAGAACAAGAACAACAAGAACAAGAAGAACAAGAAGAAGTGGGAGGAGGAGGATATATCGTAGACTCGAAACGAAGGAGGAAGAGGAGAAAATGATAAAGGATAATAGCTACGTAAATAATTGTGTTTTATGATAGAAAAAAAATATACGTAACAGAACTACAACGTGAAAAAAACAATAGATGAAAAGAGCAAAAAAAAAAAAGTAATTATAATGCAAAAGAACGAGAGAAGTTACAAAAAAGAAAAAAAAAGAATTACACTGTGTTTACGAAAGAGAGAAGCAACAACAAGAAGAAGAAAATATAAAAGAGTAGGAGAATATTATTTTGTGTAGGAGAAACCCAACAATAACCGAAAGAAATGGAAAACAAAAACAAAAAGAGAAAACACTGCATAAAGGCTTAACAAAAGACGAGAGAAGATTAAATATTGAAGAAAATTGATAAACAGCGACGCAACAACAAGAGAGTACAGAGTAAGAGAACGCATAGAGAGAGAGAGAGAGAGAGAGAGAGAGAGAGAGAGAGAGAGAGAGATTTTTAACCATAAAGCCAGGAAACGACAGGGCGAAGATGTTGTATAAGAAACCCATTAAAAAAAAAAGGCGGCGTAGAAAGGGAAGAAGGATAATTGAGAAGAAGACAAGAGAACCTAAAGAGATATTAGTATAAGAGACGTTTATAAAGAAAAGACGTAATATCTTAAAAGAGAAAGTCCTGATTGAGACGAGAACAAGGACAGTAAAAGTCGTCTGAGATGTTTACAAAGTGGCGGCGTAACATATTAAGCGAGGCAACAAAGGGTGAATGATTTACGAACAGTAGACAAAACAATGAGTAATATATACAAAGAAGAAACGAAAGAAAAAGGAAAATATATGAAAGAAAAAAAAACACGAGCGAGAGGTATTTATTTTTTTTAGAAGGTCGGAACGCAATAATTAGGAGAAAAATGAGAACGATTTTTTTGTTCACCCGCAGAGGAGAGACACAACACAGTCTGGTCCTCAGTACACAAGCCACTACCGGATAAGGACGTTGACACAGTCCTTCTTGTTGACACTCTCCCGCCTCCCTCACCTTCCCCTGCTGGTCATTATCCCAGGCTCATTATCACCATCACCATCATTATCCTACAGCCTCTACTGCATCCTCGTCGTCGTCGTCATCACCATCATCATCATCATCATCAACAACAACGACGTTATTTTCATCATCAGCATCATTGTCATTTCTCTGTCAACATCCACCACATCACTATTACCACCATCACCATCATTATCATTAGCCCAGGTCTCTGATCCACTACTACCTTCATTATCCTTCACATCACAATCACCATCATCATCTCTTTCATCATCGCAGGTAATGCTAATATTCATCAATATCTTCATTATTCTTAATATCATTATTTTCTATCATTATTTTCTCCATATTGGCATTATAATCACCCTACCACCACTATAGTCACTATACCATCACCATATTCACCATACCACCACCATAATTACTATACTACCACCATAATCACCATACCACCACCATAATCACCATACCACCACCACGTCAGTGAAGTTGTCAAATACTCCAGTTTCCGTCTCCACCTCCTCCGCTGACTCAAGTCCCTCGGAGTTCCTGCACCCGAGCTCCTCAGTGTTTGCTCAACATTCATACTTCCCAAGCTCACCTATGCCTCCCCCCACCTGGTCTCCCTCCCTAAATGCCACACAACGTAAACACCTAGAAAAAGTGCAAAAGAGGGCATGCAAGATTATTCTTTCTCCTTCCTACTCCACATATCAAGAAGTGCTTAACACACTGACTCTCTCGGCTCTCACTGACCATCACCACGACCTCATCTGCAAATTTGGTGAGAAGCTTCTGCACCATCCTCGACACCGGCTCCTACTACCACCTGCGATCCCTCGCCCGAGAATTGCTGTTCGACACCACAACCGCATCCAGCCCATACGAGCGCGAACTGATCGCTATAAGAACAGCCCATACCCAACCATTGTAGAAATTATCAACAACTTGTAATCAACCAGTGTATTCACTCCCAGTCAATCATGCTTTTTGCACTGTCACTATGTTGAAATGCCCTGTAGTTAGAGCTTCTCCCCACCTAGTTATTATATATCATATTTGTATCACTTATTACTTGTATATTATTTGTAATTCAAGACACCCATTCCCCAATTATGTAACTGTATATTTTCATCCTTCTGGCTGCCAAGCTCTTTCAATAAACCGTTAATTATTATTATTATTATTATTATTATTATTATTATTATTATTATTATTATTACCATACCATCACCATAATCATAACACCACCACCCTAATCACCACACCACCACCATAATCACTATATCACCACCATAGTCACCATACCACCACCATAATCACCATATCATCACCATAATCACCACACCTCCACCACAATCACCACACCCCCACCATAATCACCATACCACCACCATAATCACCACACCTCCACCATAATCACCACACCACCACCATAATCACCACACCACCACCAGAATCACCACACCACCACCATAATCACCACACCACCACCATAATCACCACACCTCCACCATAATCACCATACCACTACCATAATCACCACACCACCAAAATCACCACACCACCCCCATAATTACCACACCTCCACCACAATCATCACACCACCACCATAATCACCACACCACCATAATTACCATACCACCACCATAATCACAACACCTCCACCATAATCACCACACCTCCACCACAATCATCACACCACCATCATCACCACACCACCATAATTACCATACCACCACCATAATCACAACACCTCCACCATAATCACCACACCACCACCATAATCACCACACCTCTACCATAATTACCACACCTCCACCATAATCACCACACCACCACCATAATCACCACACCTCCACCACAATCATCACACCACCACCATAATCACCACACCTCTACCATAATTACCACACCTCCACCATAATAACCATACCACCACCATAATCACAACACCTCTACCATGTCCTTAAAAACAGGTGTAGTACCAGAATCCTGGAGGATAGCGAATGTAATACCGATCTTCAAGAAGGGGGATAGATCACTATCCTCTAACTACCGCCCAATCAGTCTAACATCAATAGTAGGCAAATTACTGGAAGCAATCATTTCAAACTCTATTCGAAATCACCTGGAGAAGCACAGATTGATCAATGATTCCCAGCATGGCTTCACAAGCGGACGTTCTTGCCTAACTAATCTATTAACATTCTTTTCATCAGTTTTCGAATCAGTGGACGAGGGGCACAATTATGATGTGGTATATCTCGACTTTAGCAAAGCCTTCGACAGAGTACCCCACGAAAGACTAATTAGAAAGGTAGAAGCTCATGGCATCAAAGGTGACATCCTTAAATGGATTAGGGCGTGGTTACAGGACAGGAAACAGCGAGTGAGCATTAACGGCACTAAGTCCCATTGGAGCAACGTCACAAGTGGAGTTCCCCAAGGCTCAGTACTTGGACCATTATTGTTTATTATATACATAAACGACATAGATATCGGCATAGACAGCAACATAAGTAAATTTGCTGATGATACTAAAATAGGACGTGTTATCAAATCTGACGAGGACTCGGCAAAACTACAGGAGGATCTAAACAAATTTTTCGAATGGTCTGAAAAATGGCAGATGAAATTCAACATTGGCAAATGTAAAGTACTCAGTATAGGGAATGTAAACAGGGAAACCAGATACCAGATGAACAACGATGCCATAGAGAAATCCGACTGCGAGAGAGATTTAGGAGTAATGATAAGTAGGAACCTTAAGCCAAGTAAACAATGTGTTTTTGCTCGTAACAAGGCTAATAAAGTACTTGGGTTCATACAAAGGAGTGTTAGTTACAAGACTAGCGAGGTCATCCTAAAACTGTATCTTGCTCTTGTGAGACCACACCTGGATTACGCAGTCCAGTTCTGGTCACCGTATTACAGAATGGATATAGAATCCTTGGAAAGAATCCAGAGGAGAATGACAAGACTAATCCCGGGTATCAGGAACCTTGAGTATAGAGACAGGTTAAAGCATCTTAATTTGCACTCCCTTGAGAGACGTAGAGCGAGGGGCGACCTGATAGAGGTGTATAAATGGAAGGCAGGGCTAAACAAAGGGGACATTACAAAGGTACTCAAATTATCCAACCAGGAGCGAACTCGTAACAATGGTTTTAAATTGGACAAATTTAGATTTAGGCGTGAAATAGGTAAACACTGGTTTGGAAACAGAGTAGTGGATGAATGGAACAAGTTACCAAATATCATCATTAACTCGAATACGCTGAATTGCTTCAAACATAGGTTGGATGCTCATATGAGCAATAGGGGTTGGGTGTAAACGGGACTGCCCAGTATGGGCCAATAGGCCCGCTGCAGTTTCCTCCATTCTTATGTTCTTATGTTCTTATAATCACCAAACCTCCACCACAATCATCACACCACCACCATAATCACCACACCACCATAATTACCATACCACCACCATAGTCACCATACCACCACCATAATCACCATATCATCACCATAATCACCACACCTCCACCACAATCACCACACCCCCACCATAATCACCATACCACCACCATAATCACCACACCTCCACCATAATCACCACACCACCACCATAATCACCACACCACCACCATAATCACCACACCACCACCATAATCACCACACCACCACCATAATCAGCACACCTCCACCATAATCACCATACCACTACCATAATCACCACACCACCAAAATCACCACACCACCCCCATAATTACCACACCTCCACCACAATCATCACACCACCACCATAATCACCACACCACCATAATTACCATACCACCACCATAATCACAACACCTCCACCATAATCACCACACCTCCACCACAATCATCACACCACCATCATCACCACACCACCATAATTACCATACCACCACCATAATCACAACACCTCCACCATAATCACCACACCACCACCATAATCACCACACCTCTACCATAATTACCACACCTCCACCATAATCACCACACCACCACCATAATCACCACACCTCCACCACAATCATCACACCACCACCATAATCACCACACCTCTACCATAATTACCACACCTCCACCATAATAACCATACCACCACCATAATCACAACACCTCTACCATAATCACCAAACCTCCACCACAATCATCACACCACCACCATAATCACCACACCACCATAATTACCATACCACCACCATAATCACAACACCACCCCCATAATCACCACACCTCTACCACAATCATCACACCACCACCATGATCACCATATCACAACCATAATCACCACACCACCAAAATCACCACACCTCCACCATAATCATCACACCACCACCATAATCACCACACCACCATAATCACCACACCTCCACCACAATCACCATAACGCCAACATGGTTAGCTGGACCTTAACCATTTGTACTTCACACATCACTAATAGGAGTTTGTCTACTGCATGTTAATTTAATGTATTTAATTACTCCAGCTGCCAGGGTCTTTACGGTGCTGTTCACTAAGTCTTAAGATTATCCACTAGACAGCAAGTTTTAGAAGCTACGAATGATGAAATTTGTGTTGTGTTGCGTTGTGTTGTTTTAGTGTTGTGTTGTATGGTGTTGTAGTGTAGTGCAGTGTAGTGTAGTGTAGTGTATTACGTCAACAAATGGGAAACACACAGAATGCATATGGAATACTGGGGATTTGGGGGTTTATATAGGCAAACAAATGGCTAGACAGACAGGCAGGTAGATAAAATGAGAGAGAGAGAGAGAGAGAGCGAGAGAGAGAGAGTGAGAGAGAGCCTCTTCCTCAACCTCCACCCCCCCTCTCTTCTACATGTTCACCCCAACATACTCAACTCTCTCTCTCTCTCTCTCTCTCTCTCTCTCTCTCTCTCTCTCTCTCTCTCTCTCTCTCTCTCTCTCTCTCAGAAACTTCTACCAACTGATGCTGTAATATCAAGACGGCCATGTGACTCTCATCTGAGACCCCAGAGGTATATTGGTATATATTTACTCATAAAAGCAAGTCCAGGTTCAGATACGTAGAAGGACATTGACTTAGGCATGGTGACAACGTGTTACAGGCAACGCCTTAACTTAAGTATTATGATGATGTACTCTACCAGTAATCCTATTGAATACCATTTTTTATATAGTGTAATGGAATCGTACTGTCAACACCGCATTTGGTCAAGAGTAAACTGTATCCTTGTTGAGGGTCATTTACTTCTTTTAGACATACCTCAGTCTGTTCCTCACCACTACCATCACCCTGTTGTGTCCCTGTGAAGATAATAATGCCTATTTTCTTACCATTATCCTCCTTCCACCCTCCCTATGCTTTACGTTCTTCAAGCTCTGAGGGCAGTCTAGTGAACACTGATTAATCCTCAAGTATAACACTAATGAATATGACCGATACTATTATTTCCTTTCGTATATGAACCTCTGTCTTACGTCCATGAACAGTAATGGCACCCGCAGTTTCAAGACCTGACTTACCTACTCAGATTAGGCAAATATTGCCTCAATATTGCCAACAAAGTTATTAAACTAAAAAACTCGGGCTCCTATGTCACTGTCTCTTCTTAAGCCATATCCATACTCCTTCCATTCACTTTACTCCTTATTACGTCCCCAAACTACCATTTACTACGCCATTTTTCCCAACCCCAAATTTATTCCCGCAGAACTCTTTTACTACTTACACCCTCCCCAGATTCCTCCTTACCCTCGCCCTCCACCACACCCCCATGGTCCCCCTGCCCTGGGTGGCCCGCACGAGCCAACGGAACTCCAAGGCAAAAACGTCCACTTCCTGGACCCCCGCTCGGTAAGTCGTGCCACAACCTCTCTACTGCCCACCAAACTCACCCCTCTCACGTTTAATGAGTTTCGTGGGCGTATCGTTTATTTTTATTTTTTTAAATTGCTTAGATGTATTGTTTTGTGTGTGTGTGTGTGTGTGCAAAAGCCTCTACTGAAACTTTTTAAATATCTTGTGTGCGTGTATCGCTTCCTCATATGTTAAACGGGGAGCTCCGACGAAGCTTTAAATTGTTTTGGTGTCTTGGTTGTGTAACGTGTGAAATGTTTCTTTGGAACATTTCTTCAATTCCAGTAATTGTATAATTTTGTCTTGTACATGTTCTCAAGTAATATATTAATCCACTCACTGTAGTTCATTAAAAAAAGAAACATCGTCTCCTTTTTAATATAATAAAAAGTGAACTAGATTTAAAAATGTGAGCTGCAGGCAAGTCACTTTGAACACTTCTTTTTATCTTCAAGCTTCATATTGTTGTATATCGCCTTTGATAAGATAGCGAGATAGATTTCATTTAACAATTCAAAAGGAATTACTAAACCACTTTTTACGACACAACAAGATGACACTTAACAACAGTGTACAAATTTACCGCGACGAATCCAGTCGATCCCCGTTGCCTTAACATGGCGCACGGTGAGGACCCGGGAGCTCCTCGCCGTCAAGACACGGATCATTTTCTCTTTAAGCTTAGTATCACTCAGAGGATCATCACACACACACTTGCGCCTCCTGTATCCCAGTCATCTCTGTTGGCAGGGCAAATTGAAACGAGTTACTGACAATGAGTCGCTCGCCAGAAGCCTTTGAAGGAACGTTTGCTCTGGGGGTATCGAGCTAGTCTGAGCAAGACTTCAGGTAAACAAAGGTGGGATTTAGAATCTTGATGGGTAACTTGCTCGACCCAGACCATTGGCGAATGTTACATGAGTTGGCAGCTGTTATGTGGAGTTCGAAAACTTGTAGATGTCAAGTATTGTGAAGGAGAGATGGAAAAGTCAATGTATTGTGAAGAGCCAGAACAGGTGGTTTTGAATCAACAACTGTGTTACGAGAAAGGTCAGGGAGGGATGAGAAATTTTTTATTTTCCACAAAGGATGTGATAAATACGTTTCTATCAGATTAAAAATAAGTCACCACCTTTATGATACCGTCAGCTCAAGGGCATAAACTTTATACCTAAACCCTTAAATTTAAACCTTAGGGAACACTGCTATTGTATTTAGGTTAAACCACTTCCTTATGACAGTCACCCAACGAGAAACTTCTTGTATCTGTTATCTTAACATGAACCTACACTCATATTTCTGAATAAATTTGTTAAACGTGAACTAAAATCCGTTGGAGACAATATTAAGGTGCGGAGTCTTGTTTCCCCGCACGTGTACAAGGAGAGAGTCAACAGATGCTCTTAACAATTAGAAAGACAGGAATACTTTTACGAGACTCTCTTACTCTTGTGGCCAAAGAAATAGATTTATCTTACCGGCTCTGATGAAGGACATGATATACACAGTCACAACACACGTAAATGGAACATAGAAACAGTTACATATTGCATGGAGAGATACAAGAGAAAGGGGCTAATTATCTTTTAGCCACAAAAAGAACATTATTTCACCAAGTCATATTCCATAATGACTTACATTTTAGATGAATTGAAAGAATAAGACATAAATTTACAGTGATTAGTCGGCCGCC